>CM076906.1:20204779-20804779 GCA_039519145.1 Kokia cookei
TATAGTTGCTTAACCCTTGAACCACTAGGCTCATTATTGACATAACTTAACGAACAATTTATTTTTACTCAAGAGTTCCCACTAAGTCCATAATAAAGGAAAAATAACTTTTCAAAAGGCGACTCGAACTTTAGATCTAAACGAGTAAATAAAACACATAACCACTAGGATAGATATTCACTTATTGATAGGATTAAACAAACAACACAAAAATTTCAGGGTGTTACAAAGAAGCTTCTTAAAAAAGGGAATGCACAAAGGTTGTACAAGTATTTCAAAGAATGTCAAACAAAAAGGGCATACCAATATTTTGGAGATGTTGTAACTTTTGATGCTACATATCTTACAAATCAATATAGAATGTCTTTTGTACCATTCACTGGTGTCAATTATCATCATCAATCAATATAAGAAAAGCGGGTGCCTGCATATTTGAGAAAAAACATTCTGTGTCAGGATGTTAACAACACAACGGAGTGTGTATGAATAATTTTTTAAAGATTTTGTTTGATCTAGCACATTAGTAAGCGATTTCATTAATCAGTATGAACATGCTTTGAATACATAGTATGATAAGGAGAAAGAAAAGGATGTGGAGGCAATGAACTCTAAAGCAATTTTGAAGACAAGTTACAATGTAAAGGCTATAGTTTCAAACACTTACACTAGAAAAATGTTTCTAAAATTTCAAAAAAAGCTTTTTTTCTAGTCAAAGTTTAAAGGTAGTCAAACTTGATGGAAATAAGGGTAGATACATAGAGTGATGCCTTTTGGGAAGGAAGGTTCATCATATGAAGTAGATTTCACAAAATTTGACAAGAAATCCATATGTTAGTGCCACATGTTTGAATTTGTTGGGATTTTATATAGTCATATTTAGGTGATGTTTGTGAAAAAATCTTTAGTTGAGGCACTTGATCCCCAGTATGTCTTAGAGAGATGAATAATAAGTGTAAAAGAATGAATAGTTTATGGAAATTTTGGAGACGTTTTACAAGTTGAAAGATAATCTTTTTGAATTTTCTATGCAAAATAGTTTATTGGTGCAATTTTTAGAAATTATTGAGCTTGGATCAAAATCGAGTAAGAAATATGATCATATTTCTATTACTTTGAAAAAAGTTCATGAAGAAATTTTGTCCATGTTTGATAGTGAAAATGAAACAACTTTAGAGGATGAAAAGTTAGCAGGCACAACTCAATTTCAAGATAATCAAAATTTGTCAAATATTACTCCTTTAAAAGATCCATTGCATGCCCCTACTAAAGGAAGACCAAAATCCATGAGACAAAAAAATCCAAGAGAATATCATTCGGCAGGAAAAAAAAGTGTAGTGTGTGCAAGAAACTTGGACATACAAGGACTACATGTCTTGTTAATAAACGATTAAGGTATGTATGAATTTATTTTTTGTATATATTTCGAATTTGAATCGTTTAATTTGATTATATTAACTTCTTTTTATGTTTGTTTTTGTGTAGAGAGGAGGATATGATTTTGACATTAACAATGACGGATCTAATACCATTCAATCAAGAAGATAATACTTTAAAGGTAAACTAATTAGGCAATTATGTATTGATTGAATAAAACATTAAGGGATTAACTCTTTCTTTTCTCGTATATTTTATGTAAGAATGTTAAAGCCCAATTTTATCCTGGCTAATAAATTTTTTTATTTTATTTTATAAAATAAATTCAAAGTTCATTACCAATTAAAAATACAAAACCCAATTCCAAATTAAATAAACCCAAAAGCCCGAAATACCCCAAGCTCAAACCAAGCAAACCCTAAACACTAACTAAACAAAAGAAGCCCTAGCTGCTAATGTCTCCAGCCGTCGCACCATCATCCATGCTATTGCCACCGTTGTCGTTGCCATCGGATGCTTCCCTTGCTTGCTTCGATCCAAGATACCATGATCTGCACGCAACAGAAAAATCTGAAAAATAGTTGTAAATTTGTGTTATAAAAACACAAAATCGTATGTAAAAAATTACGAAATTTTTATAATATTTAGACGATTTCTTCAATAGCAAAAAATACATCCAAGGAATTCAAAGCAAAAAATTTAAAGGTAGTTTTTTATATATATATATATTTCAAATTGAAAAAAAATAATAGTTTGGGGATTTTTTACCTTTTTCGATTCAAGTTCCCGTCGAAGTAGATGAAGGTAGATACGGCCTCAAGGAAGGGTAATTGTAACTTACTGGATTGATTAACTTGAAATAACGAGCTTTCTTCGTAAAAAATTACTTTTTTTTAAAATGAATAGACATGTTAGTCATGCATTTAAGGATTATAATTTTAATTCTTCTCGAGTTTTTAATTTTCAACCACTAAGACTTTAAATAATCGATTAGGTACCAATTTAGGGCATGTGGGGGTGCTAATCCTTCACGCGTAATCGACTCTCGAACCCGTTTTATGGTTTCAAAGACCAGAATTATTTTAATGATTTTAAAAATCTTACAAGGTGATCCAATTACACCTATTTTAAAAAATTATTGGTGGCGACTCCATTTTCGTTTTTCAAAATATAAGTCGAGACTTTTTCCAAAAATTGGTTTCGACAGCTTGGCGACTCCACTAGGGACGAATAAGAGAGTTAAGCCACAAGTCGATTATTTTATCTTTTTGTTGAAATTTTAAAATTCGATTTAATTTAATTTGTGATCCTTTACATTTCATTTTTGTGTTTTATATGTTGCTTTGATAAATGTATGGTTATATTGTTGAATATATGTCTATAGTTTTGCATACATTGCATTTGTCACTACACCTTTTTAAGTGGAAGTGTAAAGCTGCTCCTTCGTGAGGTTTTCACCTCCGTGAAAGATAGTGGATCGCTTTCGGGATACATCTTTACCTATGTTTTCGTGAAGTTTTCACTTCCATGCAAAAATATGGGAAATGTGTCCCCTTGAACTGAACTCGTCCGTATGAGCCTATAATGGGTGAGGATTGAGGAATCTACTGGTTCGAGTACCCTTACTCTAGAACTTAGATCTCATATAATGAGTCCTAAGTGTCCACCCTAGGTAGAAACTATGCCAAACTTTTAGCAACTACCCAAAATAGATGTGTAGGTTCTTTGTTGTATGTTTTTAATTTGTTGAGAAATTTTGTGGTGATTGTACTGACTTGTTTTATTTTTGTCTTATTTTGCATTAAATCCTCATATTAAAGAAGATATTGATTTAAGCTCGATTACTAGTAGAGAACTGATCATGGTAAAAAGGTACCTTGATAAGGTAGAGGACAACGTGGTCATGAGTATGTGGTCAGAAGATAAACAACGTAAGTAGGGTGATAACCTAGCTAAAGGTCATGTATCAGATTACTAGAATTTTACTCGGAATAGCACGACTTAGAATGGTTTACAAAAGTTGAAGGAGAAATGGGATTAGTGGGATGATGGAATGAAACAAACTTTTTACCATGAGTATGGAGATCTACTGCACTTACTAGAAGTTATAGTGGAAAAGCATCTCTTCCGAGCCCTTGCACAGCACTAGAACTCGGCTTATTGTTGTTTCACCTTCAGGAACATGGACATGGTGCCCAAAATTGAGGAGTATACTTCTTTACTTCGTTGCCTCGAGATTCAAGTAAACAAGACCTACTCGAGAGCTGCTAGTGTCCAACCTTTCTCAAGAGAAGGAGAAGGAAGATTCATAGGTTGCGAACCACTACTGATGATTTGGTTCTATAGCCACTTTTGAGAAGTGGAAAAGGTTTCTTACCGGGTTTCTTCTGAGAGTTATTCCCTTTTGAGGGAATTTATGACTACACAAAGGCGAGAAGACATCTCTAAGGAGAAGTGGATGACAATACTCTATAGTATATGAGACGAAGACATCAAATGGCGAGCATCATGGTTCATTCCTGATGAAGTTCTTTATCGATGTGAAGATTTCGATTGGGTTCCATTACTTGGGATATGGGGAGCTGTAGGATATGCCCCTTTGTTAGTGATGAGACAGTATAGATCAAGGCAGCTCATCCCAGCAACCCAAGGTCTAACTCAGTGTGAGTTTGCATATAAGGGTGAGAACAATAAGAAAAAGGTCTGAGAGATATCAAATGTCTGGAATCAAGTTCGCAAAATTAAGACATTTACAGCAAATCCCATGGTAACTGAGGAGTATGATGAGTGGAAGGGTAGAAAAATCAATGACAACATCCCCGTGCCAAATCCCGAAAACGGTCGCCTAGTTGAGGAGCATTTGCAAGTAGTCTCATCAAAATTAGAGCTCATAAAGCAAGACTTTGAAAAGAAAATTTTTGAATTGAGGAAGAAGATAGAGACATTAGAATAAGAAAAGATGCAATTAGGATTGGATGTTGATATCCAAAGGCTAGAAGCCGAGAAGCTGAGAAAAGGAAAGAGAAAGGTTAAGGAAGACTTGGATGGTTTGAAGAAAGATTATAAAAAGCTCTGTCTATCGATGAGAACTGCTGGATTAGGCAAAACATCAGAATAGTGGCAACAAGAAATCCAAGAGGAAAGGATTCGATCGAATCAGTGGAAGAGAAAATTTCAAGATGCTCAAGTCCAAGGAGATGTCATAAAGAGTGAGTTGTTAGAGAGCTAGGTTGAGAAAGCTGAGTTGAAGGCTCGAATAGTTTAGTTAGAGGAGTCTTTGCATAGGCATCATAGTCATAACTCTGTGATAGAATTTAGGGCAAGCTAGGATGAGAATGAAGAATTAAAGAGAAGGGTAGAAGAACTTGAAGTTTGATTGCAAAACTGCGAGATTCAGATCGAGTTCCTCAAAAGAACCTTAAAGATGAGTAATAGGCAACTTCAACACTCTCAGAGGCAAGTCAGAGATCGAAATTATGTCATGGGTGTTGCATTGCCACAAGTGAGAGAAGTGGCAGAATACTCGCAGATGTTAGTTGTTCCAGCCGATGTTTTGAGTTTAAAATACGAATTAGTGTCTGATAAGGGCCAAAAGTTAGCATAGCTTCTTCAAAATATTAAGGCTCTGAGCATTAGGGCAAGGCCTTATATATAATTATCTTATGTAAAGACATTCATTTTCTAGTAAAGTTATTCTATCAGAATTCGACTAAGAGTCAATACCTTTCTTGCATAAGTATTCATGCACTCATATAGCTTTACATCGCATTTCATGCATTAAAATTTTACGAAGACTTCCCTAATTAATTAAAATTATGACAGTTACTCTATAAAAACAATAAATTCAACATCCTTACGATACTCGTACTAAGTCTAGAGAAATGGATCAGAGATTGGAAAAACTAGAGCAAACTCAAAAGGACATGAAAGATCAATTGCAAGCACAGCTTCATGATTAGCTAGCCAAAGTGCAGCAAAACATGAAGGATCAGATAATCGAATCCCAAAAGGATATCACCAGTCAACTAACCCAATTACTGGCTAAGAGAGTTGATAAGGAAAAGGGTCTTGCTGTAAACTCTAAAGAAGAGAGTAAGGATGTTCCATATCCTGCAGGTGTCACCCCTATGCATGTCTAAGCTCAACAGGAGACATGTGTACGAGGAGCATCTGTCACCATCAAACACAACCATACCTGATTGACACATCAAAACCAACAAACTACCAAATGGGCTCTAATTCTAACCCAGGAGATAACCCAATCAACCCTGTTGTACCAGATTTTAACGAAGTAATAAAGATAGAAAATAAGATTCAAACTTCCAAATCAGTTGGAGCAGCACTGTAAATCGTTAGAGGAAAGATTCAGAGTGATGGAGGGAGTTGAGGTTTGCTGTGGGATGGACGTTAAGGAATTGAGTTTGGTCCTAGACTTAGTCCTTCCCCTCAAGTTTAAGGCTCCGGAGTTTGAAAAATACAACGGGGACGAGTTGCCTAGAAGTGCATATCACCATGTTTTGTAGAAAGATGACGAGGTATGTCCATAATGATCAACTACTAATCCATTATTTCTAGGACAGTTTGACAGAATTGGCTACAAAGTGGTACAATCAATTAAGTCGTGCCAAGATTAGTTCTTGGAAGGATTTTACATAGGCTTTCACCAAGCAATATGTCCACGTCACTGACATGGCTCTTGACAGGATCAAGTTGCAAAATGCGAAGAAAAAATCGAGTGAAAGCTTCAAGTACTACGCCCAAAGGTGTAGAGATATGGTCACTCAGGTACAGCCACCACTATCTGAAAAAGAGACAACCATGCTCTTTGTTAGTACCTTGAAGGCGCATACATGAATCATTTGCTTGGAAACGTTACCAAGAGCTTCTCAGATATGTTCATGCCTGGAGAAATGATTGAAAACACAATCAAAAGTGGGAAGATTGATGCTGGAGAAAGTGTCAAGATGTTTGCTCCTAGAAGGAAGGATAATGAAATGAACAATGCAAGCTTATACAGGACACATTTTGCAAAGTCGGTCATGGTAACACAGTTTAAAGCCTTGACAGCAAATTATCAAAACATTCTAAGACAAGAATCAAGCTTTAGGCCGAACATTGAAAAATCCCAATTTACCCCTATCTCGATGTCATACAAGGAACTCTACAAAAATCTATACGATGCTCGTGTAGTGTCCTCATATTATTTGAAGTCAATGCAACCCTTGTTCCCAAAATGGTATGATGCAAATGCTCAATGCGAGTACCATGCAAGAAAATTTTGACACTTAATTACGAATTGCATCGCCTTCAAGAATCTAATTGAGAGGTTCATTAAGATGGGAATCGTGAGGTTCGATGAACTAGCAGGACCCAATATGGCTGGAAATCCCTCACCCAATTATCCTGAACATGGGTTAATGCGATAATAGAGGAAAAGAGCAAAAGGATTAAAAATGATATTGGGGAGGTCAAATCTCTATTAAAATGAGTTTGGCAATAGGTGGTCAACATGAGTTTGATCATACAAATTATGGAAGATGCAGTAATAAAAACCAAAAATTACTATGCGTTTCATGCCACAATAGGGCATAAAAACCAAGAGTGTGTTGAATTTAGACCCTTGGTACAAAAATTGATGGATAATAAGGAGCTTGAGTTCTTTGAGAAGATAGAGGATATAAAAGGACAAGATATTTGTGCTTCTGAGGAAGAGGCAACGAAAAAACTTATAAGGCCAATCTACCGGTAGTAATAATCTCTAAGCCAATGGGTAATAAGGTTGGAGAACAAATGACACCACGAGTCATTCAGAAACCTACGACATTTCTTTATAAGGACAGTAAAAGGGTCCCGTGAAGCTATGATTACAATGTGATGGTGCCGAAAGGGGAAGGATCGAAGAAAGATGTAACTCTTGTCACACGTAGTGAAAGATGCTATAACTAGGCAGAGGCAGAAAATGAAGCCAACAAAGAAAAAGCCCTAATGGTTGGACCTAAAGAAAGAAGGATCAATAAACTTGAGATGCTAGTGAATGAGCTGATAACTGAGGAGGACGCAAAGGAATGAAGAACATGTGAAAGTTTAGAGAAAATTGTTCTTAATATTGAGAAAGTTCCAGTTAAAGTTAAACCCAAACAAATGTACTTTTGGGGCTACTTAAAGCAAATTGTTAGGCTTTATGGTCAGTAGAAGGGGAATTGAGATCGATCCTGATAAAGTCAGAGCTATACAGGAGTTACCACCACCACGTTATATCGCTCGGTTCATCTCCCAACTAATCGAGAAGTGTGATCCTCTCTTCCGTCTTCTCAAGAAGCACAACCCAAGAGTGTGGGACGATGAATACCAAAAATCTTTTGACAAAGTTAAACATTACTTATCCAATGCTCCAATTTTAATGCTACCGAATCCAGATAAACCTTTGATCCTGTACTTGGCCGTATTTGAAAATTTTACGGGATGCGTATTAGGCCAACATGATGAGTCAGGAAAGAAAGAAAGAGCAATCTATTATCTCAGCCAGAAGTTCACTAAATGTGAGATAAGATATTCTTCAATTGAGAAATTGTGTTGTGGTCTGGTTTAGACTACTCGAAGGTTTAGGCAGTACATGTTATACCATACAACTTGGTTAATTTCAAAATTAGATCTTCTTAAGTTCATGATAGGATCGACTGCATTAAATGGAAGAATGACTAAATGGCAAATGCTACTCTCTAAATTCGCATAGTTTATGTGAATCAAAAGGCGATAAAAGGGAGTACAATAGCAGATTTTATGGCTAGCAGAGCTCTTGAAGATTATGAGCCATTAGATTTTGATTTCCCAAATAAATATCTAATGTATCTTGCAAACACAGAAGAAAGAATTTCAGAAGCGTACCCATGGAAAATGAATTTTGATGGTGCTTCAAATGCCTCTGATAAAGGAATTGGGGTAGTCCTGGTATCCCCATAAGGAGATCATTACTCTCTCACAAGCAAACTTGACTTCGATTGCACAAATAACATGGCAGAATATGAAGCATATGTCATTGGTATCCGTGCAACTATAGAAAGCAAGATCAAGGTTTTGGAGGTGTTTGGGATTTCTGTGTTGGTAATTTATCAACTTAATGATGAATGGGAAACGGGAGATTCCAAGTTGATTGATTATCGAAAGTTAATTCTTGAGTTAATTAAAGAATTTGAGGACATCACCTTCTATTACCCCTTACGAGAGGAAAATCAGATGGCTAATGCTTTGGCTACCCTTGTCTCCATGATTATGGTCAATAAGCAAGAAGAAACGAAGCCCATTCAAATGAGTATCTACGAGGTTCAAGCTCATTGCTACAACATTGAAGAGAAAGAAAAGGATAATCACCCTTGGTACCAGGAAATATTGCAATACGTAAAAGCTTGCAAATACCCTGAGCAAGCCACTAAGAACGATAAAATGACGTTAAGAAGGCTCACAATTGATTATGTCCTTGATGGGGACATTCTATACAAAAAGAGGAAAGATCATGTTTTGTTTAGGTATGTTGACGTTGTTGAGGCTAAGAAAATACTAGAAGAAGTCCATGAGGGCGTTTGTCGAACACATACCAATGGTTTCATGGTGGCCAAATAGATTATAAGATTTGGGTATTATTGGTCAATCTTGGAAGGAGATTGCGTTAGATATGCTAAAAAATGTCATAAATTCCAAATTTACGAAGACAAAATTCATGTACCTCATTCACCTCTTCATGTTATGACTTCCTCATGATCTTTTTTTATGTGGTGCATGGATGTCATTGGACCATCTCGTCAAAAGCTTCTAATGGGCATAGATTCATTTTTGTGGTTTTTGATTACTTTACTTAGTGGGTGGAATTCTTACGCTAATGTTACGAAATCAGCGATCAAAAAATTCTTGAAGAAAGAAATCATATGTCGGTACGGAATGCCATAAAGGATCATATCCGACAATGCTTTGAACTTGAACAATAGCACAATAGTAGAAGTCTGTAGTCATTTCAAGATTAAGCATCATAATTCAACACCGTATCGCCCGAAAATGAACGGGGCAGTGGAGGCAACTAATAAGACATCAAGAAAATCGTTGGGAAAATAATAAAGACCTACAAAGATTGGCATGAGAAGTTACCATTTGTTTTCTACGCTTATCGAACGTCTGTTAGAACTTCTACTAGGGCAACACCTTTCTCATTAGTATATGGAATAGAGGCAGTCTTAACCATTGAAGTTGAGATTCCTTCCCTCTAGTCTTATCAGAAGTAAAGTTAGATAAGGTAGAATGGATCCAGTTAATATATGACCAGCTAAACCTAATTGAGTAGAAGAGGCTGAAAGCTATCCAACATGGCCAGATGTACCAAAAACGGATGATGCGGGCTCATGATAAAAAGGTTTTTCTAAAGAATTCCATGAGGGATATCTAGTTCTGAAAAAAAAATCCTTCCTATACAAAAGGACTTCTGAGCCAAATGGATGTCAAATTGGGAAGAGCCATATGTGGTAAAGAAAGCCTTTTCTGGAGGAGCTTTAATTCTAGCTATGATGAATCTCAAAGATTTTTCAAACCCTATGAACTCAAATTCAATGAAGAAATACTTTGCCTACAAAAGTTTGGGTTGAAAACTTGCAAAGGGCAGCTCAAACGCCCAAAAAAAAGGAAGGACCGAGATGAAAACTCGCAAAGGGCGTATTGAAGCCTAGAGAGATTTGCGTCGAAAACCCAAAAGGAAGGCTCAGATTTGGATTAAAGATTGGGCATGAAATTGACTTCTTTCTTAGAAGTAACAGGATGGAGAGACATTACATCTTGAGTATCGACGGAGTGCAACAGTTTTCATAGGTACACATTAGGCTCAAAGTGGTGTTCATCAAGTTTGCTCGAAGAAATTCATACGTTGATATCTAGGGCATCTTATTTTATTTCTCTTCGCTCACTTTAACGATTCTTGATCAATGTGTGCTATTTTTATACCAACATTTGCCATTCATGGACCAATGTTTGCAATTTTGTGCATTATTTAATGTTTGTCATTCTTTGACCAATGTTTGATATTCATTCTCATTCAAGTTTTGTTTCCAATAACTTCAATCTTATTTATTTTTCATAACGATCAAAGCATTTTTTGCATTGAAATAACGGTTAATGAACTTGATGATGTAAGGTATAAAAAGATCTCTACATATCGCTTTGGAAAAATTCTAAATAGTATAGGGACCTGAAATAAGACTTCTAGTTAGAAATAACCAAATTTGAGGGTTGGAGGGGTACTGAAACAAATAGTTCAGTTTATGACTACCTCTTCGGATTTTGTATCAAAAACAATAGACTTGAAAGAAAGGCATGTTGACACATCAATGTTAGAACTTAGGCAAAAGACGATCAATGACAACCTAAGAAACAAAATCATTCTAAAATATGTCATTTTTGCATTCATATCAACATCATTCATATGCATTAAGATAGGAGCATTTGATTCATTCAAATCATAGCATCCTAGTTACATGGCCTAGATAGAGGCCTATAAAATAGATTCTACAGGTCATATCCCTAGAGAATGGCATGACAGAACAACCAATCCTGTAACCCTAAAGTTGTAGAAGGGCGAATTAAAATGGGTAACAAACCTCTATCTCCCTGAAGTTACAGTGGAAAGGAGTGAAGTTACAACCCCAAATCCTATACCTCTAAAGTTGTAAAGGGACGGATTAAAACGAGCGACAGATCTCAATCCCCACTAAAGTTGTAGTGGATTGGAGTGAAGCCACACCAAATCCTATATCCTTGAAGTTGCAAGGGTCAAATCAAAACTAATCGGAACAAGATGAAGCTACAAAACCAAATCCTATACCCTTGAAGTTGTAGTGGATCGAAATAAAGTCATGAAAGCAAATCTTTATCTCCATGAAGTTGTAGTGGAACAAGATAAAGCTACAAAATCAAATGCTATATCCCTAAAGTTATAGTGGATTTGATTGAGACTACATTACCAAATCCTATCTCCCTAAAGATACAGTGGAGTAGGATAAAGCTACAAAATTGAATCCTATCTTCCTGAGGTTGCAGTGAAGCGGATAAAATAACAATTACAATCCTCCTAAAGTTTCAGCAGGTTGGAATGAAATTACAACGACAAACCTCATCTCCTTGAAATTACAATGGGACAAGATGAAGTTATGTCACTAAATCCTATCTTCCTAAAGTTGTAGAGAAGCAGATATAGTAAAGTTGAGTAACCAATGAAATGAAAGAATGAGTTACTTGAAAAAGAAACACTATAAGACGAAATTCAGATGATCGGATTAAATTGGTCTTCTTTTGAATCTTTGCTCCGTTCTCATTACACAACAATGAGCAAAGAGGGACAAAATAAATTCGAAGTCCATTACCAATTAAAAATACAAAACCCAATTACAAATTAAATAAACCCAAAGCCCAAAATATCCCAAGCCCAAAATAACCAAACCCTAAACACTAACTAAACAAAGGAAACCCTAACTACTAATGTCTTCAATTGTCGCATCTTCATCCATGTTGTTGTCGTTGCCGTCACTGCCCTCAAACGCTGCCCTTGCTTGCCCGGATCCAAGAAACCACAATATGCACGTAACCCATATCTACACACAACCGAAAAATCAAAAAAATAGTTTTGAATTTGTGTTACAAAAACACAAAATCTAATGTAAAAATTTACGAATTTTTTATAATATTCATGCAATTTTTTCAATTGCAAAAAGGACATCCAAGGAATTCAAAGCCAAAAATTTAAAGGTAGTTTTTTTTATATATTTCGAATTGAAAAAAAAATAGTTTGGGCTTTTTTTTTACCTTTTTCGATTCAAGTTCCCGACAACGTAGATGGAGGTAGGTACAGCCCCAAGGGTATTCCTGCCCTTCGAAGCCCAAAGGTCTGGATCTTGCCTAAGACTCGTTGAAGGGGTTTTTCCCCTCAAAAAACCGAAATGTTTCTTCCTTTTAAAAAAATCTTTGCAGGATTTTGCTAAAAATAACCTCAGATCTAGGTTAGTTTTCGAAAAAGGAGTTCAAAAATATTTTTTTCGAATTTTTCGACACGAAAGGTGTAACACCCAAAACTCGTTACCATTGTCGGTTAGGGTCCTGGGTCTTTCCGATCATCATTCGTAGATTAACTTTCAATATTATTTCATTTTAATATATTTTAATGAAGTTATACATCACATACGACCAAAATCAAAAATTAAATATTAATACAACTCGATAAGGGAAAAAAAATTATTTCCACAATTCTGGGAGACTTCTACTGGTACCTGTTGGACAAGTATTGGTAGAAGTCAAGTTAGTAAACAATTTAAAAATAGTTGCAATTTCATATCGGTAGTTGAGATGGTTCTACCGATACAAGGGTGACTTCTATCGAAACAACTCATTCTTCTATCGATACTAAAAACTCTAGAGAGCTAGGAAGTTTCACCCTGCAACTTCTATCGATACAAGTAAACGATCTACCGACACTTCAAATTTACTACCGATACAACGCAAGTCAATAATCAACCTCTCTCCTACTTCGTACTTCTATCGATACATGCATGAGAACTACCAAACAAGTGTGCAGATTTCCAAAAATGCACATAACTCACTTAAGTTTATATCCAACCATATCCAACATTACAAGTACATTTCCATTACACATTGAACATTCAAAATCATGCCTATATGGACATACAACATGCTAAAATCTAGTTCATTACAGAACACATAATACGCTTGAAGGCAAGAATCAAGATACTATCTTTTCAACTAGTATTACACATCAACCATTTCAAGTTCACAACCCTACTACATGCCATATAAGCGAAGTGATACGAAAACTATCAACGAACTCCTGAGATAGTGTCATTCTTCAAGGTGATCTGATCTTCAGACAACAAAACGAATCTACAAAACAACAACAGATGCACTAGTAAGCTTACAAAGCTTAGTAAGTTCGTAGAACAGTTAACTTACAGCATAGTATATTGGTTACAGAGAGAGTAATTAAAAAAAATTCGACATCCCCTATCATTGGCAACAGATTGTCTCTTCGAGTCTTCTAAAAATTTAGCTTAAACGATCCCAACAAAGTTTAGCTCTTAGGAGCCCAAACAGAATTTAGCTCTTACGAGCCCAGATAGAATTTTACTTTCTCGAGCCAGACAGAATTATGCTCTTTCGAGCTAGACAAAATTACGCTCTTTTGAGCTAGACAGAATTACGCTCTTTCGAGCCAAACTTCGAAGTATCTTCATCGTCTTCCATCTTGCCCTTTCCGTCAAGAATATCACCAGGACAAAAGAAATTAGAACAATTAAGTAAAGTTGTGGTTGCATGAACTTACCGGATGAGATTGCAGTTATGGCTAAACTTTAGGGACTACTCTGCAATTTTCACCTTTCAAGATTTGCAGCCCGCTCGTGATCTAAATTAACAAATCATTAAATTTCCACATTAAATCATGAAACTTGAATCATTTCTTAAATTTATGTCCTTTTCGAAAAATTTATATAATTACCCTATACTTTCATTTTTATTTAATTTTGTCCTTAAACCTCAAACAAGCAAATTAACCATTTCTAAGCTTAACCCATGTCATCCAAATTCTCTAAGATACATTCTCAACTCATACATACAATTTATTTCAGACCAAGGACATGTATTTTACCACTTTAGCAATTTAGTCCTCATACCCTAAAATTATCAAAAATCACTTTACAGAACTAACCAATCTAACAACCAAGCTTCCAAAACTTTCATAAACTATCAAGAATAAGCTCATTCATCAATAACAAAACATTTAACTTTTGACATAATCACAAATTAGTCCTTGGGTTAGCTAGATTAAGCTAATACAATCTCAAAAACATAAAAATTACTAAAAATGGACGATAATTACTCACCCTATTGAAGGAACAAGCTTGACTGGATGTTGTTCTTCTCTTTTTAGGGTTCTTAGATTTTCTTAAGGAAGAAGATGAGTGAAATTTCTCATAATTTCCCTTCTTTTATTTTAATAAATTTAGAAAAATTACCAATTTGCCCTTAATTACTTAACCTATTTCTTCATACCTTTAAACCCAAAACTGTCCATTATGACCATTTGTAGTCTATTTACTCCTTTAGTCCACTAACTCATAAGTCCATCTTTAATTCATACTTTAATTACTAACTGCCAATGAACGGTGGCCGACGATGGTGCCACGGCAGAGGGTCGTCCGACCCTATGACCGACCATAGGGCCTTTTGAGAGAAAAAATAAATAAAAGAGAGTTTTTTTTTTTAAAAAAAAGGAGCAAATGAATTCTTTTAAGAAATTTTTCACCCATAAAAGGGTGTAAAACGATGTCGTTTTGAGCCTAACTCAATAAGCTCCAAAACGACGTCGTATTGGTGAAGGACCCAAAGATCCGACCCATTTGGACTTGGGATCCACGTATTTTGTGCGAATGGGTAATTTACTTACCAGGTCCTTTCACATTTTTAACATGCTACAATTTAGTCCTTTTTCTATTTTATATTTATTTTATTTTTACCTATTAATTTTAACTTCTTTACAATTCGGTCCATTCTTTAATTTCACCCCATTTAGTGTTTTTTTTACAAAATAAACCTCACTGTTTTCATTTTTATTTAATTTGAACCCAATTTTTTTATATTCATATTATTTTATTCATTATTTATTTTTATTTATTATTTTATTCATTAATTTTGCTTGTTACTTATTATTTAATTGTATATAGTTGTTTAACTTATAGTTATTATTTAATTATATATAATCGTTTTTATGTTAGTTTTTTATGATTATATTAATTGTATTTTACATTATTAATTAATTAATTTTTAGTGCCATGACCCTTATTGTATTTTATTATGATGCCTTTTTTATTTTATTTGTTGTGTACGCAAACATATTTTTATTATTATTAAATTGTAAATTATTTTTACATACTCATTCATCCCTTATTCGAACCTTTTAATAAATAAATTGCATAATATATTAATTTGTTTTAAAGGATTATGTAAACCATTTTCCAAAAAATCGAGCAATATTCTTTATTTCAAGAATTTGAGAGAATCATACCCTAACTCATCAGGTGTGGTTTTTTTTTCTTTTGAACCGAAATAATCGAATACCTTATTTAAAATTAAATATACGAGATCTTGAGAAAACAATTAGAAATGCTTGTTATGTTCGAAAATTCAAATTGTTGTGTCCTAACTTATTGGATGTGACTTTTCTTCTCGATTAACTCGAAATAATGAGCTTTCTTCATAAAAATTTATTTTTTTTCAAAATGAATAAACATGCCAGTCATGCATTTAAGGATTTCAATTTAAATTATTCTCAACTTTTTAATTTTCAACCACTAAGACTTTAAATAATCGATTAGGTATCAATTTTAGGCATGTGGGGGTGCTAATCCTTCCTCAAGCGTAACTGACTCCCGAACTTGTTATATGGTTTTAAAGACCAAAATTATTTTAATGATTTTAAAAATCTTACAAAGTGATCCAATTACACCTATTTTAAAAAATTATTGGTGGCGACTCCATTTTCTTTTTTCGAAATATAAGTCAGGACTTTTTCCAAAAAATGGTTTCGACAACGAATATTTTAGGAATTTCACCTAATAAATTTCTCTCATTTGACATCATCATTCAAAATGGTTTCAAAATGATTACATGAAATTACTTTTTATGATTGTCCTCATATGGTTTTTGCACACAAAACAAAATGGAAGAAAATGTTGCTCATTGGTTATCTAATGTTTAAACTAACACTAATAAATATGCTTGGTCGAATGAAACTTTTATCAAGCAACTCCAAAAGTTGTATCTTCTGTTCCTTGAGCTCTTTTGGTGTCATGCGATAGGGTGTGATGGACATTGGCAAAATATCAAGATACAAATCAATGGTGAACTCCACTTCACGGTCAGGAGGTAAACTATGTAGCTCGTCTGGAAATACATCAAGAAAGTCCTTCAAAGTACGTAACTCGCGAACACCTATCACCTTATCCTGCGAACTCATCACAAAGGTAAGGTAGACTTCGTATGCTTTACCAATCAAATTCTTTATTTTTATTGTCGAGACCAAGTTGGATAGAAATTGAGTTCGCTTTCCCACTACAACAATTTCCATGCCTTTACTGCTTCGCAAAGTCACTCTTTTCAGGTTGAAATCTATCTTGGCCTTATGTTCAGTTAACTAATTCATCCCTAAGATTACGTCGAACCTATAGAACTGCAACTTCATCAAGTTTGTGAAGAAAACTTGCTCTTGGATCATTAATGAACACCTACCGTACACTATATTGACCAATATACTCTCACCAAACGAACTAGTGACAGTCATGCCTTTATTTATGATTTCTACTGGAATTCTTAACTCACAGGCTAGTTCACTTAAGACATATGAGTATGTGGCACCAGATTTAATCAAGGAAAATAATGGAATAGTTCGCATAGTGAAGGTACCTATGATAACATTAGCCGAAGCCTGATCCTATAGTTACCTCACTACATTGACTCGTACGAGGCCTCCTGTCTCATCTTAGGTAGCAACAGTGTGAGCTAAAGTCCACTGCCCAACTTGCCTTGTATCACTTCCTCTACCTCGACCTCGTCCGTGAACCCTTACTCGCACTTGTATGAGGGTCGCGTTTTAGACTTCTAATATCTCTTGTCATTTTGGAGAGTCTTTCATCAAATGGACTTTGGATCAGCACTTGAGACATCCCCCAGTCACTTTACGACATTCACTAGAATGTTTTCGCTCACTGTGTTCGTAAAGAGGCCAATTTGGTGACTTGTGTGAACTCCCTTTTTCATCTTGAGAATTACTCCATTAACACGAGTGGTCTATCCTCAATCTTTGTTTGGCATTCTTGCTAAAGTTTCGCAAGTCACGATCCCTATTGGATGCTCACCTAGACACTTGTTTCCCTGCTCTTATTTCAGTTCTAATCTCTTTGATAGTTTTTCCCTTGTCAACCAGCTAATCGAAACTCGTCGTATCATGAGTTACCAGATACAGTTGGATGTCACGATGTAATCCAAAGTGAAACCTCTTATAGCTATCATTTTCCTGCGAATCCATTTCAACTGTGTACTGGCTTAATCGCACAAATTCTACCTCATACTTAGCCATATATAGCTCGCATTAATGAAATCTCGCTTGCAAGCAACCCATATACTGGTCGCCCATGAACTTCTTCTTAAAGGTTCCCAAAAAGAAATCCCAATTTAAACTATTTGTGGCTGTCTCTTGCTTCACAGTATTCCACTAACGATGGACTTCACCAGTAAGTAAGGACACAGTGCATCCCAACTTCTTTTCATCAATACATGTCATCTACTTAAGGAATTTTTCAATTCCCTCGAGTCAATACTCTACCTTTGTAGGATTAGGCCTTCTAACACCAACGAACTCTTTATCACCAAGAGCTCGCAAATGTTCCAATGGCAATCCTTTGCTCGCTGGTATGATGTTAGCATCAGCAGCATGCTAAAAAGCCCCAATCATAAGTTGCACTAATGGCTCGACACTATCTTCCAATACATTTTCCTTACGAGGTCGCTCAGGTGTCATTGAAGACCTGTCACCTTTGGAGAGGTTTGCAGCTTAATTCACACGGTTCGCATTTACCATTCTAGGAGGCATTCTCACTAACTCTAAATGTATATGAGACACTGGGTTAGGTATGACACTAAACATATTTAAGCTAGGTTTCCTAATCTTAACAGACACAACTTACGAACACAACTTGTCAGATCATTACTGCGAACATAGTTCACTAAAATTACTAGAATGAAGAATAGCAAGGAGATGATCTGAAGCATAAACCTACAAAAGATAAAATTGAACCAAAGCAGTGTTTTCCCCAGTCCTACCCAAATCAAACAATCTCACAAGCATACATACCACTTCCATTTTTATTTACGTTCCTGTTGAACTTACCACGCCAATTTTGGAAAACTCACAACTTGGCTAGCTTTGATACCAATAAATGTAAAACCCCAAACTTGGCCGAGTTGGTTCGACCCAAATCTGGCGTTTTACATTAGCCATCGAGGTGACTCTTCATTTAACTCCCAATTGATCCTCCAACACACCATAAAATTTATAGCGTAAAGTATGTGCTAAGTTATCACAATGCAATGGACTAACATATCATCATGCATGAAACATAGAACATGTGAACTTAAGACATAGGGAACATAAGACATGCAAACTCACAACATTCATATCGCATAAGGTAAAAAGGTTCGCATAGTCATACAAAGGTACACGTGTACATAAAACTTACTTCTAAGGTTTGCGAACATAATAGGTTCACATAACAACATAGGTTCGCATAACAACATATAAGGGTTCTATTTACATAAGGTTTGCATAATATCAGGGTTTGTAAACATTTAAAGGGTCGCATGTACTTTGCAATAGGTCAGGCTTACATATACTTACATATAGGGTTAAGGCATAAAACATATAAGATCTTAGGAACATGAGCATGGGCATGCAAACATGGCACACGTGTAAGGAAGAATAATATAACATGGTATTTTACTTATACTGGAAGAGAATTTAACATAATCAAACAAACAAGAGACTCCACATTGCCTTTTTTGTCCATGGATCGCTGATACCTATCTTGAGTTTGGCCTCACTTGGATCACTCGTCTCACCACTCCCTTCCTTGCAATCTAATTATCTATGAAGTAAGAAAGGAGTGGGTGAATTCTTTGGGAACTCAGTGAATATTTAGGAGACAACACAACTTGCACAAAACAAGAGTTTTAAATAGAAGTTTAATCAAAAATACTATTTTGCGAGCTAGGCTCGCCATAAAGATGTGAGACCCAATTCACAATTATTTGCTTGTTAGATAAACAGAGAAACTTAGAAGTTTTCAAAATAAATTCACATCTACTTGTTAGAAAACACATTCATGTTCGCATAAAGTGTATTTGAAAACTTGATTGTTCTTGTTGAAAACATAAAACTTAATCATGTACTTGTGTTGTCTTTCTATTGGATACGCGGATCTCCTTATAACGCCTCACTTGTGACTTAGAGAGTTCTTAACATGTCCCATAAGTGTAGCATAAAGCTAAAAACTCTCCAAACACATCAACATGTCCCTTTGAATGGAGCATAGCTCAACATTCCTTTATCTCTCCACATGTCTTAGGGCCTTAATGCCTAAATCACAAAACTTAATTGTGAGTACTTACAATTCTATGGCATGCCATTATATCCAACATATACAGAAAGTTATCTTGTCAAAAACACTTATAAAACTTAGAGGTCGCCAATATGAGTAACTCGCAAAAACACTTATTCATATAAAACTCGAAAAAACACTTGTTCATACAAAGCTTGCATAGCATGATTCATAAAAACAAAGCTTAAAAACATATCTTTAAAACATTTAATTCATAAGCTCACATGGGATCATACATAAATCTTATCCTCTAAACATAGTTATAAAATAAAGTTTAAGAAAAGCTTACTCTTAGAACATAGTTTTAAAAATCCTAAACTCCTAAATAACATAATGGTTCGCACATACAAGTGGCGATCCCTGAACACTCACCGATTTGCTTTAAACAAGTTTTGCTTTTCCCTTATCCTTGCTGGTAGATGGTCCGGCTAGTTTGCAACATACATAAGCATTCACATATCAAACAAAGCACATTAAATTCACACATACAAGCGAATCTAATTTCCTAAACAATTAACCTTAACAAACAGAGGCTTACCTTGATTTCTAAGAATTCAGTTCTGAATAGAGACTTGAAAACAAAATAATCAATGAGAGAATTTTTCAATGAGAAGGGCTTAATTTATAGGCCCTAATTATTTAGTAGCCTTAGAATAACCTCTTGGCTTAGGAAGAAAAAGGTTACATGCATGAGTAGTGTCCTAAGTGGAATACGAATCAATTTCATAATTCAAGAATGAATCTACTTATACTAGTGAATCTCAATTCGCAAACCAACTAGTGAACTCCAGCTCACCAACCAACTGGTAAAACCTAGTTCACTAAACCTACTAGCGAACCCCAACTCACTAAACCACTTGGTAAACTCAGCTCGCTTAACACTGACAAATCCTCTTTACCACGTCTTTAGGTGTACACTGCTCGTCGAATCTGTTAGCAAACCCTACTGAAAGGCTTCTAATGGATATCACTTCTCCAAACCACTGGCAAACTACTGCTTGCAAAGCCCAAACTCCTAGGCTCTATCTTGGGATGTTACACCCAAAAGCCCCTTATATAATAAGAGGGACAACAAACCCTAGTATTGTTAATTAGGGTTGCCTCTTACATCCTAATTATACTAGGATATCATTTTTCTAGTTGTAATAAACTTCTACAATTCAACAAGGGTTCTACCTTCTCTTCCTATAAATAGATGACACTGACATGGCTATTTACACAACTTTAAGACATTTTTCTAGAATAACAATTTTGTCGGTTTCTATTTGAGAAGAGAATTTTTGTTTTCGCCTAAAAGAAAAGAAAATACTTCTAGTTTAGTGTTTGATTCAGTTTTTTAGAGCCCACACTTGAAGCAATTCATGGTACGAGAATAGTGGATAAGATCGTTTTGTTGAAAACAGGGAAAGACAAGGATCTGTCTATCTGGAAAACACAAGTACGAAGTCGATCTAGGGTTTATTGTTATAAATATCACAAACATGGTCGATTTTCAAAATTTTAATTTTCCGCTATGCAAGAAAACCGTTTTCGAAATGAATTTTTTCCAATACTTACCTATTCAAAATGTGATATAAGGATACTTCAAGGACTAATCCAAAATTTTAGCTTTTGCCCTATCAACTCTACTTCTATCCGATTCTTGATCTAAATAATTATTTTATATCATAAATCAATCACCATACTTTGCTATGATTTGCATGGACCAATATGAACTCGATTTTTTGATATCCCTAAAATTTTATATTTTATTCAATTTAGTCCTTAAACTCAAGATAGTTATAACTTTCAATTCCTAGCTTCAGATAAAAATTTGATTTCATATATTCTCATCAGGTACCTTATACTTTCTATTTCTAACATAATTTATGACAAATTTTACATTTATTCAATTCGGTCCATAATTTACAAAGTTAACAAACAAGCTAAATTAACTTTACAATCTAGTCCTTTTTATATTCCAAGCTTAAAATCTATCATTCTAAAGCCTAATTCCTAAAGAAATCAACAATGAAAACTTTCTAAAATTTTAACAGTTTTACAAATTGGTACATGTGTTAGCTAAATCAAGCTCCCATGACCGCAAATTCATAAAAATTACAAGAAAATGATTTGAATTTGCTTACCAATCAATAACCGAATGTTTTAGAATTTCTTAGGTTTTCTTCTTCCTTTTTGGACGACAATGGAGAGTAAATGAAGAAGATGACTTTGTCATCCACTAAATTAATTTATATTATTGGATTAATATGTAATTAATTTGTTTTAATTAACTTTTTTTGAATAATTGTTTTAATTAACTTAAACATGCATTAATTAGCTTAAGCTAATCACCAAGCTTAATTAGTAGAAAATGTCATCATCATCCACTAATTCATATTGAAAATTGGTTTACTTACCATTTTATACATTTGGTTAATTTCTATTTAATTTACTAAGCTTTTGGCCAAATAAAAATCTACAACGATTAAAATTTTACAATTTAATTCCTAAATTTTAATTAACTATTAATTTGACGAAATTTTTTGACTAAACTTTGATGTAACAATATATAAGATGCATAAATATTAATATGGACTCAGTTTAGGAAAATGAGATTTTGAAACCGCATTATCCGATACCACAGAAAATCATACCATTACAATTGTCTAGATTCATTCTAGATGAGTGCAAAACTATAAAAAAAAAATTAGATATTATAAAAATATTAATATTTATTTTAAAATCTAAAAATATAAAATATTATAAAATTAAAATATGAAAAAATATTTTTAAATAGTTATAATTTCAGATATTCAAGTTGATAACATTGAAATAAAAGTATAATTCAAGTTTAATATATTTAATAAAGAACTGGGTTTATATGCTTTTTTTAGAATTATTAATAATTTTTAAAAATTTTAAAATGTGTATTTTTATTAATTTTATAATTTTTATAAATTATTAATAATTTTTTTATTATTTTCACATTTTAATTTTTTAATTTTATATTATTTTCACATTTTTCAAAATTCAAATGAACTTAAACAATCACTAATCCATTCCACATGTATTTTTTATTAATTAAGAAAACTATTTTTTTAATTTTTTCCACATCAATATTATTGTACATGACATATCACGTGTCATTTTTTATTAGCTGTCGGTCAACCTCGTCACCATCATTAACAGATAAACTAATTAATTAATGGTTAATGAAATAACTTAATCGATTTTTCTATCATTAAGAGGTCAATAGGATATAAGTTTTTTAAAGGCTCACTTATATATATTAAGGATTCTTTTACCCATAAAAGCTGACTAAAATAGCCATTTTCACGACTACTGGAGGTGCAATTTTACATTTGAACCCTCTCTCCTCCCGTATATTGTCTTGTAATTGTATTTTGGCGTAGTTTAATAATACTTTTCAAAAGTGTTTTTGAGCCAAAAAAATATTTTTGAGAAAAAATTAAAAAAAACTTTCATCTCCTTTTGATTAGAAAAATGTTTTTCTAAAGTATTTTTTGTGTTAAAAGTACTTTTGAAAAACTCAAAAATATTTTGTTTAGTAATATTTTTATTTCAAAAGTGCTTTTTATCCCAAAAATGTTGCTAAACAAATCCTTTGTTTCGTAAAGAGGGAAGCCAAAATTTTATTGAAGAAATCAATTTTTTATTTTTATGATGTAAAAAATCATCATAAAAATATTTTTTTTTATCATTTTAATAATTTATATTTTTATAATTTTTAAAAAATTAAATTAATTTTATATTTTAAGAGGTCAAAATGTTATTTTATCAGCTAACTTAAAATTTTATAAATTATAATAATATTAAAAATAAAATATTTTTTATTTTAAAAGACGTCGAGGTCCCGCTAGTCCCTTTCGCTCCGTCCCCACCTTTTTTGGTAGGATTAAATTTAGGCTATATTCATGCATAGAACTAATATTATATATAATTATTAAAGTTCGACCCTATAATAAAATATGACTTCAAAATTTATCTGAAAACATGCCTATATTTTTAAATGATATTCTCAATTCATTTAAATTACCCATATTATTTTTAATATAATTATTTTAATTTAATATTTAATAATTATATATATATATATATATATTTCATTAAATTCTAAACATAAATAACTTTATATAGTTTTAAGTTTAAAATATTAATCTTCATCTGATATAAATTTCATAATATTAAAAAAACCATATATATAAATTTAAAAATGAGTTAAATTAATCTCGATTTTTAAATATTAAAGTTCGAACCCATATCATATTTTAAATAAATTTAATTTTTTTATCTAATATTTTTCAAATTAAAATCATAATCCAAAATTTTCCAGATCATCAATGGAGTTGAGGGCATTCTCGGTTGGGCCACTTTATATCTACATATAGAATATTCAGCAGCAGCCCATGGTGGGGAGAGTGGGAAACCTCCTCCTAACTTCCATTTTACAGCAAGCAGCCATGCATGTATGCCATATTACTTAAATTTCATCCCACTTCACTTTACATTCCTAGAAATTACACTGCACAAGCTGTAGCTCCTTCTTGGTGGTTTCACTTCTCCTTTTAGTTCACCTAGTGTACTTGTTGCTTGTGAAAAGCCTTGAATTAATATTTTGTAATAATTAATATAATTTTCTTGTATATGAAAATATTTTATATTTTTATATTTTCTTCAGAGCTCAATAAATATATAAAATTAAAAATACAAAAAAAAAAAATTGTATAATATTGAATAACTCTTACCTTCTCATTAAAGTTATTTCTCAAAATATGTATCTAGATGTATGTAGAGTTTGTTTCTTTAACTCTATTACATGTAATTTTATTCATTATTTTTTATAAATCGTACTCACGAATGAGATTCAATTTTTTTTAAATAAAATAGAGATTCATTACAAAAAAGCATTTAAGGAAACGGCTAATAATACCAAAGAGGAGAGGAATGAAACTAAATCCCATGTTGATATGCTTACCCTATATCATCGATCCTAAATCCCTCAATTTTATTGTCATTGGTAGAAGAAAAATTCATGGATAAAATATAAAAAATACTTGACGAAGAAATATCAAATACAAAGTGGTTTGTATATAATAAAGTTGCCCTAGATGAGTTGCCTTATTAGCATTCCGACAAGTCCATTAAAAGAACAATTGTTGAAACTGTGATTTCAACTCCCAACTAGGGGTGAATCTAGGGAGACTGGTAGGGCCTGGTCTCTCCTAAAATGAAATTTTTTTTATTTTGACATTTGAAAATTTTTAAAATTTTAAATTAATTAAGGTAAAATTACATTTTGTCACCGTCTAAAATGATAAAATTTTGATTTTATCCTTTAAAAATTACATTTTACTATCATAAAAATTATAATTTAATTTCGTCTCCCTAAAAAGATTTTCTGACTTCGTCCATGCTCCAAACACTCATGTAAAATCAACCCATATTTGGATATGTAAGGATTATGTGACTTCAGAACTTTAGTTACCTCCAAGCAACCCAAATCCCACCATAACATGCTCTATTCCTAAAGGTTTTAGCTAAGAAAGTGCCTCACGCATTGAGATTGCTTCAGCTACATGTGGCTCTAGCAAGACTTGAGTACGCTTGTTGATACCCTTTAGAAAAGAACCATTCTTGTCTCTGAGTGTAGCAGAAAAAGTTGTAGCATTAGACTTTTTTAATATTGCAGCGTCCACATTCTATTTAACTATTATGTATCGGGCCATTTTGCAAACCGATGAATGTAGCTTTAGAAGTTCACTAGGCCAATAAAAAACTCATAAAAAAGCAATAATTTACACTACTAGTATAACTTTGTTCTGTCAATAGAAAAGGTTGGGAAAGAACCATATACTCATAAAAATTCTTAGGTCAAATAACGTACAAATATCAAATACAAAATGGTTTGTATATAATAAAGTTTCCCTAGATGAGTTGCCTTATTGGCATTCCGATAAATCCATTAAACGGACAATTGTTGAAACTGTGATTTCAACTCCCAACTAGAGGCGAATCCAAGGAGACTGGCAAGGCCTGGTGTCACGGACTTAGATTTTTCCCACATAATCCATACGGACTTAGGTCGTTTGTTTGCTCCAAAAACACCTAAGTCAGCCTGATTCTCACGATTGAGGATTCACCAAAAGAATTCTTCCAAGGCACCAAATTTGTATAGCGGAAGCGATTAGCCAAAAGAAGGCTCAAAAGACAACAGAAAGCCAAAGTAAATAAGAACAAAAGAGAAGAGTTTGAGTAAATGCTCTCTATTGTATTCACAAAGAAACAATACAAAGAATGGAGTGTGTTACTAATGAGGGAAGGCTCTCTATTTATAGTTGAGCTCCCCCACAATAGACGGTCAAGATCGAATTACATCGACGGATGATATTGGCCTATCCCTTACATTATGGGATTTACAAGGATTACATTCAAATCAAATCCTATCTAATCCTAAAGATATGATTCTTCCTTATCTTCTAGGATTAGTTCCCATATTTGCCAAGATGCCTTAAGTTGCCAAAGCTTCATCATTGGGCCACCCAAGCTTCAATTTGATAGGCTTGACCAATAGCTCTCTGAATCGGGCCAGCTCATGTGGGCTAAATGATCCCAATGTCAATGACAGACCTCCATGGGACTCATTATGTGCGATGGTCATGCTTTGAACTTTGGCCCGTGACATTCTCCCCTACCCATTCTCGCAACGCCCTCGTTATGGCTCCAAAATGGCACTAACTTGATTCACTTCGATCTCGTCTCATTGCATTAGCATTATCCCAATTAGTCTCACTATCGGGTCGTCCCCTCTTTCGAAACTTTTACCACGACTTTCTTCGCCTCTTAACTCGAACCGTCTCTCTTATCGGTACATCAGGTTGGCAAGAAGTCTCCGTACTCACTTGCCCACATTCTTACTCGCTTTGATCGGAATCCTCTTGATTCACATCACTTGGTCTCGAATCGCCCACAGTCCCTCGGCCTCCTTGCTTAAGAACTCTGAAAGGGCCTTTACATTCTTGTCAAGCAACCAAGTTAGAATGCAAAACACTATCAAAGTGTTCCGAATGTACCTTACTCGTTGCATTTACTCTGGTCAACTGCCCAGCTTGCATCGTCATTCTCGCAAATTTTGATACACCACCCACTTTTCCCATAAGTGGAAGCTCCTCCGATGTGTCAACATAAATGAGCCTCATTGAACCTAGCTTCCAAGTTTACATCGCAACTTCTTCCTCTGAGTTTAATGCCAAACTCACCCCTTCAACGGGTTGAAGCCTCACCGATGACTCGGCCAACTTCATCGCTTCTCTCGAATTGAGCCTCATTAGTCCCAGCTTCATTGTTTTCATCGCGGCTTTCTCCATTAAGTCCAACGACAAACTCACCTCTTCCTTTGGTGAAAGCCCCTCTGATGACTCAACAAGCTCCGATATTGCCTTTTCTTTGACCCTCACGGATTGCTGCTTTGGACAGTTTCGTAACTCATGCGAACCACGGTACAAGAAGCACTTGACTCGCTTATTTTTGCTCCTCTTTGCCCCTTTGGCTTCGCTCGAACCAAGCTTCATGGGCACCTTGTCTATCTCATCAATGACAGACTTTTTTGGACATTTTCGCAACCTATGCGGACCATGACACAAGAAGCACTCGACTGGCTTCTTCTCACTTTCGACCTTCTTGACTTCGACACCCCTTGCGCTCGAACCAAGTCTCACGGCCTTACCTTTCGTCTTGTCCCTCTTAGACAATTCAGATTTCCTTGGACATTTCTTCAGCAAATGTGGATCGTCGCAAAGAAAACATTTTAACTTGCCTCACTTTTTTTGGGTTTCTTGTTCCCAACTCGTGGTTTCACATTACCACCATTGTCGTCGTTACCATCGCCATTATCATCTTCCTTGTGATTCCCTTCACATGCGCCCCTTTTATCGGACTTGGAAGATCCAAGCTTGTCTTTCCTTAGACCAAGCTTGACACGGACTCTGCTACCGTCATGGCTTTTGATAGCTCTTGGACACCTTTTTGTTCCAATTCCTATCTAACCCATGGCTTTAATCCATTCTTGAAGACAAGCAATGCTTCTTTCTCAGTCACATATTTAACTCGGAGCATGAGTTCCTTGAACTCTAGAGTGTACTCCCCAACTGTGGCTCGTTGCGTTAGCCATTGTAACTTTACGCAAGCTTCTTCCTCGGTATCATTTGGGTAATATTGTCCCTTCAATCCATCTTCGAACTCTTGCCACGTTCCAATCTCACTATGCCTTTTATCTGTGGTCCTGTCTCGCCACCAAAAAAGCGCACTCTCAGTAAGAAACATTGAAGCAATATTTACCTTACTCGCATCATCCTCGATGCCTTTGGCATGGAAGTAGTTCTGCTTCCTCCACAATAAATTATCCACATCGCATGCAGACTTTGTCCCCATAAACTCCTTCAACTTTGGGACATCATTGAGTGCTGCACTTGACACTCCTCCATTCCTCACGGCTGCTCGACACAAGGCAAGCTCTCCCTCGAGCTTCTCTAGTCTTGTGCTCAAAGCCTTTGTCGTGGCCATTGTTTCCTCCATCAAAGCCACCAGCATGGCTTCAAGAGCATCGCTCCTTTCTGTCAGCTTAGACCTAAGGGAATTGAGTAACTCTTTTACATCATCCCTAGTGTTGTTGAGATTCATGATCACATAGTCCCTCGATTATTCCCTTAAGTCATCTATGCGCTCATGAGTACCATCGATGGACTCCTTCGCGTCATTCATGGACTCGTCAAGTTTGTCCACTCGATCCTCTAAAGCTGACAGCATGTCCCTCAATGATCTCTAAGGCAACTTTTGTTGAGCAACTTCTTTCCACATCACGGATAGTGCCTTCGCAACACTAGCTCGGATACCACTTGTCACGGACTTAGATTTTTCCCACATAATCTGTGCGGCCTTAGGTCATTTGTTTGCTCCAAAAACACCTAAGTCAGCCTGATTCTCACGATTGAGGATTCACCAAGAGAATTCCTCCAAGGCACCAAATTTGTATAGCGGAAGCGATTAGCCAAAAGAAGGCTCAAAAGACAACAGAAAGCCAAAGTAAATAAGAACAAAAGAGAAGAGTTTGAGTAAATGCTCTCTATTGTATTCATAAAGAAACAATACAAAAAATGGAGTGTGTTACAAATGAGGGGAGACTCTCTATTTATAGTTGAGCTCCCCCACAATAGACGATCAAGATCGAATTACATCGACGGATGATATTGGCTTATCCCTTAAATTATGGGATTTACAAGGGTTACATTCAAATCAAATCCTATCTAATCCTAAAGATATGATTCTTCCTTATCTTCTAGGATTAATTCTCATATTTGCCAAGATGCCTTAAGTTGCCAAAGCTTCATCATTGGGCCACCCAGGCTTCAATTTGATAGGCTTGACCAATAGCTCTCTGAATCGGGCCAGCTCATGTGGGCTAAATGATCCCAATGTCAATGACAAACCTCCATGGGACTCATTGTGTGCGATGGTCACGGGCTTTGAACTTTGGCCCGTGACATTATCCCCCACCCATTCTCGCAACGCCCTCGTTGTGGCTTCAAAATGGTACTGACTTGATTCACTTCGATCTTGTCTCGTTGCCTTAGCATTATCTCGATTAGTCTCACTATCGGGTCGTCCCCTCTTTCGGAACTTTTACCTCGGCTTTCGTCGCCTATTAACTCGAACCGTCTCATTTGTTGGTACATCAGGTTGGCAAGAAGTCTCCGTACTCACTTGCCCACATTCTGACTCACTTTGATCGAAATCCTCTTGATTCACATCACTTGGTCTCGAATCGCCCACAGTCCCTCGGCCTCCTTGCTTAAGAACTCTAAAAGGGCTTTTTACATTCTTTTTAAGCAACCAAGTTAGAATGCAAAACACTATCAAAGTGTTCCGAATGTACCTTACTCGTCGCATTTACTCTAGTCAACTATCCAGCTTGCATCGTCATTAACTTTGATACACCACCCACTTTTCCCATAAGTGGAAGCTCCTCCGATGTGTCAACATAAATGAGCCTCATTGAACCTAGCTTCCAAGTTTGCATTGCAACTTCTTCCTTTGAGTTCAATGCCAAACTCACCCCTTCAATGGGTTGAAGCCTCGTCGATGACTCGGCCAACTTCATCGTTTTTCTCGAATTAAGCCTCATTGGTCCCAGCTTCATTGTTTTAATCGCGACTTTCTCCATTAAGTTCGATGACAAACTCACCTCTTCCTTTGGTGGAAGCAACTCTGATGACTCAACAAGCTCCAATATTGCCTTTTCTTTGACCCTCATGGATTGTTGCTTTGGACAATTTCGCAACTCATGCGGTCCACGGTACAAAAAGCACTTGACTCGCTTCTTTTTGCTTCTCTTTGCCCCATTGGCTTCATTCGAACCAAGCTTCATTAACACCTTGTCGATCTCATCAATGACAGACTTTTTTGGACATTTTCGTAACCTATGCGGACCATGACACAAGAAGGACTCGACTGGCTTTTTCTCACTTTCGGCCTTCTTGGCTTCGACACCCTTTGCGCTCGAACCAAGTCTCACGGCCTTACCTTCCGTCTTGTCCCTCTTAGACAATTCAAATTTCCTTGGACATTTCTTCAACAAATGTGGACCGACGCAAAGAAAACATTTTAACTTGTCTCGCTTTTTTTTTGGTTTCTTCTTCCCAACTCGTGGTTTCCCATTACCACCATTGTCGTCGTTGCTATCGCCATTATCATCTTCCTTGTGATTCCCTTCACATGCGTCCCTTTCATCGGACTTTGAAGATCCAAGCTTATCTTTCCCTAGACCAAGCTTGACCACGGACTCTGCTACCGTCATGGCTTTTGATAGCTCTTGGACACCTTCTTGTTTCAATTCCTATCTAAACCACGGCTTTAATCCATTCTTGAAGACAAGCAATGCTTCTTTCTCAGTCACATCTTTAACTCAAAGCATGAGTTCCTTGAACTCTAGAGCGTACTCCCCAACTGTGGCTCGTTGCGTTAGCCATTGTAACTTTACACAAGTTTCTTCCTCGGTATCATTTGGGTAATATTGTCCTTTCAATCCATCTTCGAACTCTTGCCACATTTCAATCTCACTATGCCTTTTATCTGTGGTCCTGTCTCGCCACCAAAAAAGCGCACTCTCAGTAAGAAACATTGAAGCAATATTTACCTTACTCGCATCATCCTCGATGCCTTTGGCATGGAAGTAGTTCTGCATCCTCCACAAGAAATTATCCACATCGCATGCAGACTTTGTCCCCATAAACTCCTTCAGCTTTGGGACATCATTGAGTGCTGCACTTGACACTCCTCCATTCCCCACGGCTGCTCGACACAAGGCAAGCTCTCCCTCGAGCTTCTCCAGTCTTGTGCTCAAAGCCTTTGTCGTGGCCATTGTTTCCTCCATCAAAGCCACCAGCATGGCTTCAAGAGCATCGCTCCTTTCTGTCAGCTTAGACCTAAGGGAATTGAGTAACTCTTTTACATCATCCCTAGTGTTGTTAAGATTCATGATCACATAGTCCCTCGATTGTTACCTCAAGTCATCTATGCGCTCATGAGCTCTATCGATGGACTCTTTCGCGTCCCCCATGGACTCGTCAAGTCTGTCCACTTGATCCTCTAAAGCTGACAGCATGTCCCTCAATAATCTCCAAGGTAACTTTTGTTGAGCAACTTCTTTCGACATCACAGACGGTGCCTTTGCAACACTAGCTCGGATTCCACTTGTCACGGACTTAGATTTTTCCCACATAATCTGTGCGGCCTTAGGTAATTTTTTTGCTCTAAAAACACCTAAGTCAGCCTGATTCTCACGATTGAGGATTCACCAAGAGAATTCCTCCAAGGCACCAAATTTGTATAGCGGAAGCGATTAGCCAAAAGAAGGCTCAAAAGACAACAGAAAGCCAAAGTAAATAAGAACAAAAGAGAAGAGTTTGAGTAAATGCTCTCTATTGTATTCACAAAGAAACAATACAAAGAATGGAGTGTGTTACAAATGAGGGGAGGCTCTCTATTTATAGTTGAGCTCCCCCACAATAGACGGCCAAGATCGAATTATATCGACGGATGATATTGGCCTATCCCTTAAATTATGGGATTTACAAGGATTACATTCAAATCAAATCCTATCTAGTCCTAAAGATATGATTCTTCCTTATCTTCTAGGATTAGTCCCATATTTGCCAATATGCTTTAAGTTGCCAAAGCTTCATCATTGGCCACCCAGGCTTCAATTTGATAAGCTTGACCAATAGCTCTCTGAATCGAGCCAGCTCATATGGGCTAAATGATCCCAATGTTAATGACAGACCTCCATGGGACTCATTGTGTGCGAGGTCACGGGCTTTGAACTTTGGCCCGCGACACTGGTCTCTCTTAAAATGAATTTTTTTTTATTTTGACATTTGAAAATTTTTTAAATTTAAAATTAATGAAGGTAAAATTACATTTTGTCACCGTCTAAAATGATAAAGTTTTGATTTTATCCTTTAAAAATTACATTTTACTATCGTAAAAATTGTAATTTAATTTCATCTCCCTAAAAAGATTTTCTGACTTCATCCTTGTCCCAAACACTCATGTAAAATCAACCCATATTTGGATATGTAAGGATTATGTGACTTCTGAACTTTAGTTACCTCCAAGCAACCTAAATCCCACCATAACATGCTCTACTCTTGAAGGTTTTAGCTAAGAAAGTGCCTCACGCATTGAGATTGCTTCAACTACATGTGGCTCTAGCAGGACTTGAGTATGCCTGTTGATACCCTTTAGAAAAGAACCATTCTTGTCTCTGAGTATAACAGAAAAAGTTGTAGCATTAGACTTTTTTAATATTGCAGCGTCCACATTGGTGAGTATTCTCTCCTTTAAACTAGAAGCAACATTACGTAAAACATGCATAAATACCTCATAAATAGATGAACGTGAAAATTGATAGCCTACTAGCTACAAAACCTCTTTTCTCTTTGTGCAACACAAGAATATGTGGTCCATATCTTCCAGCAAATCACAACATTTACAACTCAGGATTAATGTTATAGCCCCTCTCCAGTAATAGGGAATAATAAGGAATGAAACGATGCAACGAATACCAAAGAAACTTTTTAACTTTGGGGAGAAAGTTTGAATTCTAAACTCGTTGCCAATGACCAGTATCAACATGGTCAAGAATGCTAGTTGTTGGGGATCGACCTGATTAAGTAACAAACAAGTAAAAATAGTGGAAGAAATTAAGGAATTGAGCACAAAAATTTAATGTGGAAAACCCTCCAAAGAGGATAAAAAATCACGGATAAAGATAATTTTACTATGATGGAAAAAGAACGAAGAATACAAAAGATGAAGATAAAAACTAAATCCCGAAACTCAAAAAAAAGAACCCTCAAAACGTGAACAAAAAATTCTCCAAAAGTGTTATGAGTTATAATATTTAATGTGTGTATTTTATAAGGTTGTAAAAGAGTCTATTTATAGGTTAAATTCTTAGGTCAAATAATAATAAAATAATCTAGACTAATATAAGTGTATTTCGGAGTTTATAACAATCTACTTTGATGTAACCTAACTTCTTACAATAGCGATACCTTTTGTCTTGCTTTTTTGATGTTATCAAAACGGAACATTGCTTATCTACCTTGTTATTTGAGCCAAACTCATTGTCGAGTCTGTTTTTACTCAACAAATGACCTCTCACATCCTCAAAAGAGAGTTTGTCTCTACCATAAATTAGGATCTCATTGAAAGACTTTTATGAGAAGGGTAAGGAGCATAATAATATCATAGCATGATCTTCATCGTCAATCTTAACCTCAACATTCTTTAAATTATTCAAAAGATTAATAAATTGACTAATGTGATCTGTAAGAAACTCACATTCAGTCATGTGAAACATAAATAGACGTTGTTTCAACACTAACCAGTTAGCCAAAGACTTAGTCGCATAAAAAGTTTCTAACATTTTCCATAATGTGGATGAGGTTTTCTCCATCAATACCTCCTACAATACCCTATTCGCAAGGCACAACTAGATTGCAGGCGGGGCCTTTTCATCAAACTCTTCTCATTCTGTCTTATCTAGATTCTCATGCTTTTTCCCGATAACGACCTTTTTCAATCGGTTTGAACTAGAATTTCCATCATCCAAACTTGCCACAGATTGAAATTTGTGACACCATCGAATTTCTCAATGTCAAAACTTGTTGTTGTCATCTTTGAACAGCCTGATTTATGAAAATTGAACTAACTCTGATACCACTTGTTGGGGATTAACCCGATTAAGCTACGAACAAATAAAAATAGTGGAATGAATTTAGGAATTGAACACACAAATTTAACGTGGAAAAACCCCTCCAAAGAGGATAAAAAATCATGAAAAAATAATTTTATTATAATGACAAAAGAACGAAGAGCACAAAAGATGGAGATAAAAACTAAACTCAAAATCCAAAAAATAAAGAACCCTCAAAATGTAAACACAAAATTCTCCAAAAGTGTTATGAGTTTTAATATTTAACGAGTGTATTTTCTAAGATTGTAAAAGAGCCTATTTATAAGCTAAATTCGTAGGTAAAACAATAATAAAATAATCTACACTAATTAGAGTTCGACTTAAACAAATAAATAGAGTTTAACTGAGAGATTATCTCTCAAATTTGACTGAAATATGAGGCATACTCAACACTAGTGTACAAGCCGAGAGCAACAATATAAATTGACTTAACAATATACGATCCTCGATTTGTAAAATGCCAAATTAATCAGTCATCAAGCTTATGAATACTAATAGGCATTTTAAATATTCTTGCAGCATCATGTGGAACCATCATCCCTTGTACCGAATCTTTATATCTCATAACATGCCATCATCTTATATTAACTCCTTAAATTTCACCTCCTTCATTCCCGATAAAAGGATCCAAAGCTATAGCACCGCACGCCTGACCTAATCATCGGATCAAAACTACAGTATGCTACATTCGTTGTTGGAGCAACTATGATCTCAATTCCATACAATTCAACGATTTATACATGCTATTATGTTCAATATGTAATCATGACATGTAATATATCAATTATGGGGTTTAAACGAGCTCACGAAAACTTATTCAATAATGCAAGGTCGTTTAAGGATTAAAATGCAACATATTCAAAATTATTGAGTTGGCATTGTGATGTGAGGGGTATCACGTCGTGACCTTGAACACACAATGAGTATCACCGTGACATTTGGGGCCTGAGGTCGCGATCTCACCTATTGTTTCCAAAGTGTCTGTTAGCTCGATAGATCAACTCAATAATGTCGGTAACAGAGGTTGAATCGGCCTTTTAGAAGTTGTGGTGGAAACAATTTAATTTTGCAACAAAGGACATAAGGATTTATAGTGGTTCGGCCCCAAATGCTTACTCCACTACCTTAGCTTTCTACAATTAAGGATTTTTCTAAATCTACTAGATTTGTATAACCTTTGAGGACAATGTTTAACCTTACAATCTCTCTTAAGACTTATACCCCAAAATCTCAAGATAGAACTCTCTTAAGGTTTCTACCCAAACCTTAAGTATCAACCCTCTCTCAAAGAGAAACAAACAAGCAAACAAAGCAACAATCTTTACAAGATTCGGATGTTTGCCAATTAAGCACAAATACAAAGAAGAACACTTGAGCTAAATGAATACAATGAAAGCTCACAAGTGTTTACAAGAAAAGGTATGAAAGAATTAAGCTCTTGGTTGTTTTGATTTATCTTTAGGCTTTGCATATTGCTCTTCTTGATGCTAGACCTTTGGAAGATGGTATTTATACCATCTAAGTGAATTCCAACCGTTGTGGTTGTTGGTAAAGTAATGTAGTCGTTGCAGCCATAAAAACCAGCATTAAATGCAGTCTGTAGCTTAGTTGTTCTGGTAGAAGCATACTTGTATCGGTAGAACTGTAGTTGTATCAGTAGAAGAGGAGTTCTACCAGTAGAAGTCCCAGGGTAGACGACTTTACAATATATTACCATTGGAGTCGTTCTATCAGTAGATCCTTTATTGTATCGATAGAACTTTAGGGTTTCATTTGGTTTCGATAGAACCCATCAAAGAATCGATAGAAGTGTAAAGGAGGATGAATTTTAGCTACTGACTTGACTTGCTTCGGTAGAAGTCTTCAAGGTATCAATAGAAGTGGAGTTGTATCGGTAGAAGTGGAGTTCTACCGGTAGAAGTCTTACTGGAGTCTTTTCCACTTAGCTTTTATTAAAAAACACTTTAATTTGTTATATGAAAACATATTATCCAATAAGGCTTAGTTTAACAGTGTCCATATGATACCAATTCATATCAGCTTAATAAAATAACTAATTGAATATTTAAACCATTTAAGCATAATACATACATCAAACACTTCATAAATTGCCATTGAAAGAACATTTATATCCTAATTTCCTAATTGACAATTCAAACTTAAAATCTAATTCAACATGTATTATCATTTACACATTTTAGCCATTTCAACTACTTATACTAATCCCATGTATGCATTTAACAATTCATGTAGTTTAGACTCGAACTAACATGACCAATTCTAGATTTCAAAATGATTATTACATTGCAAAATCGACTCAATCCTTAGGTACATGCCATATATCAAAACATAAAGGAACTATACAATAATACTAAGTCGAGAGTTGAGGACCGGAAGTTGGATTACTCATCGAGTCTTCGAGATCTATTAACACTTGCGCACGGTATAACAAAGCATACGTTTAGCGATAAAGCTCACTGGTACTGAAACGTCCTATACCCGACTTGATTTACTAGATTTGAGTATAAGACGCCACATTACTTACACACTTAACAAAATTTTTCAATAAGCGAAAAATTATACTGAATGTACCTCTTATTTATTGAAATCCATTATAAGACAATGGGTTTTAATTTATTTTTATGAAACTATGATTTGGATGAAAATTTCGACGTAGTATTTACGGATTTAAAGTGTACCATTTTATTTGGTCTTGAACAACAAATGATTTAATTTAGTTTGCACCAGAAATAGGAAGTTAATGATTTAAAAATAGTGACACGACAGTCTTGGATCCTCCTTAAAGATCGAGTTTGGAGTGTTACATACCATGCAAAGAATCTTTGCCTGATTAAACATTCTAACACTCAACTATCTCTCGAGTTATTATGCATGGAACAAATGTGTACTCCCACGGCCATGCAAAGAATCTTTGCACAAATATCTATGTTGATTGGACAACACACTAAATTCGACATCCATGATTATCGAGGTAGCTCTAAAAACATGTTTTTGATATTCAGTTTCTTATCTATTTATATCAATAGATAATGAAAAAAAAACTTATTATTTTGTTCAAGAAAACCAAGTACTATTTTGAGGGTTGTTTTATTCTTTTATATATTTTAAATAAATAAAAAAAGATAAATACACACATAATAAAATTTGAACATAAAGCATTATAATTTTCAACATCTTTATTCTATCGTTTTAACTAAAACCCTATTTGTATAATATACCATTTTTTTATAAATGAATTTATTACATAAAACTATGGTTTTTAGTCACATTCTAACTATATTGTAATCCAATATCTTATATCATTTATTCATGTAAAATTTTTGAGTAAAAACAGAGATAACAAGCGAAGCAGTCCTATCCAGATTTAGATATTTAAAACTTAACTCGACTCATATAAGTATTTGTAATTTAGATTTGTCAAAGGGTTGAGTAGTCCACCTAACCTAATAGGACAATAATTTTGACACTTCGAGCCAACCTTAATTCAATAATAAAAATATTTTATAATATTTTATTAATTTTAAATAGTAAAACAGTTTTAGTTAAAGGATGACACAAGTATATAACTAAAATAACGCAAAAAGTAAAAACTTTGAATTATCAAAAAAGAGAAGAGAAAAGAAAAGAAAAGATTTGATGACTATATGGCAAGGGCCTACACAAAGGCAGACATTTCTAAGAAATGAGGCATTTGTGGACTTTGTGATCTTTTCCCAAACTTTTTTCCCTCTTAAAAGTAGTCTAAACAGAATAATATTATTTTATACTTATCTCTATTCATTTGTCACTAAACTTCTGTGTTTTTTCTTTTCATCAACATTATCCAAGTTGTACTTGTATTAACCGTTGGATCAATATCTAAGGGCATAGATATGATTGGATATGTCGTTTTAACTAATTTTTATATCAATAAATAGAAATAGTTGACTTAAAAGCAGAGGTAGATGTCCAGAAGTCATAGCATGAGACAAATACCTAGGGTGCTCCGTGGCTGTTACTCAGTTGTTTCCACCAACATTCCAAGAACCTTCTTTTTATTATTATTGACATGTATTTAAACCCCCCCCCCCCCCTTACAACATCGTTTTAAGACCATGACATCTTCTCATTACCCCCATCTTTTTCTTCAGTTATGATCTGTTAGGGTTTTTTTGTGTCTGTGTGTTTTGGGCCTTGAATCTTTGAAAATGGCGGGCAAACGGCTTCATAATGAATCTTGTTCCGACACAGATGAGCCGAAGGAGAAACGGATGAGACCTAAACCTTCTTTTGCGTCGTAATGTTTTCAAGCCTTCAATAAATGCTCTGTTTGTTTTTATTACCACTTTTGATGTTTATTTTCTATTCTCAAAATCTATTTATACAGCTTTTGCCATTAATGTACACACCACACCTCTTGCTTCATCAAAGCTAATTTCCTTTGATTTTTAACAGAGTGATTGGGCAAGCTGTAATGATGAATTGCTTGTATACTGCCTTGGAACCTGTCCTTAGAAGAGTGGTATTGTTTCTTTTAATAACCATTTTACTCTCTAAATTTTCACTTTCATGCATAAACTAAACTACCCTTACCGGTACGGTTTTTTCAGGTGAATGAAGAAGTGGAGCGAAGTATTGGAGACCGGCTCCGATCCTTCACCCGATCTCCGTCGCTACGAATCCAAGCGGCTGAACCCGAACCATCAACCCTTAAACTGATTTTCCCTAAACCCCTTTCCTTGCCCATCTTTACCGGAAGCAGGATCATGGATGAAGAAAGCAACCAACTTCAAGTCGCTTTGGTGGATACAAGGGGTGACCAAATGGCTCCGGTGCTTCTCCCCAACTCTATTAAAGTCGATATCGTGGTTCTGGACGGCGACTTCCCGTCGGGGGACGGTGACAATTTTACTAGTGAAGAATTCGATAGAAGCATCGTGCGGGAGAGGACTGGGAAACGACCCTTGCTCACCGGAGAGTTATCTGTCACGGTGAGAGATGGGGTTGCTTCAATCGGAGATATCGAATTTACCGACAACTCGAGCTGGATTCGGAGTCGTAAATTCCGAGTCGGGGCAAGAGTTGCACAAGGGAGTTTCCCAGGAGTTCGCATTCATGAAGCCATGACTGAAGCTTTTGTTGTGAAAGACCATCGTGGCGAACGTAAGTATCCTTTCTTAATTATGCTAGTTTTTTAAAGTCAAGTAGCTTAATATCTCGAAGTAGCTGTTGTACTTTGCATCTGACCTTAGCATAAACTATAATATATTATCAATTTGTTGATTTAAAAATCCTTTTACTCTGTTTCTTTAATAGATTTGCTGATATAACACTGAATCTTACAATATATCAACCAATATAGCTTACAAATATTGAACTAGTCAATCTTTCCCTTAAAGAAACTGATAAGAAATTATGATTTTATGTCATGACAAATCAAATTTTTTCTCTTGAATTTTTTTTTTTCTTTAATTTATGATTTTTTTATAGAAAAAAGATAAGAATAATATAAAATTACAGTTTCATACCATCTTTTCTCAATCAAATTTCACTGTTAAGTTAAATTTTTTGTTTGAATCATTGAAAAAAATAATTGCCAACTCAATTATTTATAAATAGTAATTCATAGTTCTAAATACAGCAGAAGTTACTTGTTTTTCTCATGTTTAAAACATCTATTTAGGATATGGGAACTTATGCCTTAATCTGGCCGGCTTTGTCAATTTAATAGAATAAAAAACTTTTTTGGTGGTACTAATCCATTTAGATAAAGGGTATTTCCTTTTCATGATTTTGAACCATACAAATCATCTTCAGTCAAATAGGGCTGCAGTACCGTTGCCTTTTTTTAGTTTGGTAAAAGGGATGTAATTGTATTAGAAATTATATATATATTCTTGTTAATTAAAGAGTAATTTAATTTTTTCTTGTTAAAAACTTTTATTTATTTTCATTATTTAAAATTGGCTTGACTGACGGAATAATCAAATAATTATATGTGGTGTGTCATGTGCAGCTTATGTTAACATATATAGATCGATTTTTAACAATAAAAATAGATGAATTTTTTAACAAAATAATCAATTTGATCTTTGATATAATATATAAAAATTAATTTACTCAATTTTTAATAAATGCGATAAAATACAATCTGACTCTTAAAATACAACAGCCTCTAATATTTTTATTTTTATTATCTTACCTTTAATCAATTTGATTTACTTGTAAGGATCTAACACGAATTCAATGTTACTTGAAGTGTACAAGAAACATCACCCACCAATGTTGGAAGATGAAGTTTGGCGGCTAGAAAAGATTGGTAAGGATGGAGCATTCCATAAGAAGCTAGCATCTGAGGGGGTTAACACTGTCCAAGATTTCTTGAAAATGTCGGTCGTTGATACACCCAAGCTTAGAAAGGTAACAATTTGCATTTGATACGATGGAACTTGTTTGAATTGGATCGATTCATTTTAAAGGTGTGCAAATTTCGAATAAAATTGATTGGATTCGGTTAATTGATTGATTAACTGAATTATTTCGATCGAGATCGGTCAATAATTTTTTGAAAGTTCGATTAACAGTTAATTCGATTCGAAATCGATCATTTAATAAAAGGATCGATTAATTCCATTAATAGTCGTCCGAATCGATTAACCGATTGAATATCCCTAATCCATGTGACGATAAAAATCATTAGATGCTTACTGGATTTTCCCAACGATGTTGAACAGATTTTAGAGCCTGGAATGTCTGAGAAAATGTGGGCTGTCACAATCAAGCATGCCAAAACTTGTGTTTTGGGGAATAAATACTATGTTTTTGAAGGCCCTAATTACAGAATCTTCTTAAACCCCATTTGTCAACTAGCGAAAGCAGAGATTAATGGGACTACATATCCTGTACAAACCCTAAGTAGCATTAACAGAGTAAGTTTTATTCCAAGTTCATATATATATATATATATATATATTATTTGTTGCAAGTGTCTAATAATGATTTTCTGTGTGCAATTTCAGTCATATCTTGAAGATTTGGTCAGACAAGCTTATGTAAATTGGTCTTCCTTGGAAGAAATTGAAGGAATTCCTAATGAGATTGGCTTGCTCACACAAGGTAATTCTTTTTCCAACAGTTAATGTAAAAGAGAACCCTTTTTTGGCATAGTGGTAACACTCACTTTACATGAAAAAATTGTACAGGTGATGACATGTTGGATCAATATCCTAATCAACAAAATACCACGATGAGATCATTTCAACAAAATACGTATTTGACTCATGGTTCGATTGAGGGATATATGCCAAATGAAATGCAAGTTGATTGTAGTAATTGGCAAATAAGCCAAAATTATTTCAATACCCCGAATGAAAATGGGATTCGATTAAATCTGTTGGAGTCGAATTCGGATGATGATTTGAGGTCTCCAAAATCCTTCATCACAGGAGGTTGATGGTGAAGTAGTGAAGTAAAGAAGTCCATGAATGAGATGATGTGGTGTATGATCATCTTCAAGGGGCGACTAGTTAAGCATTTACCCCGAACTCTAATTTGCCTTCCCCTGCTTGTATTTGCAAGTTTTAGGTTTCTAAGGGACTTCTTGTAAATAAATAATCACAAGGGGGGTGTATTTGCAATTTCTCTTTTTCTTTTTCTTTTTGCTGGGCCTTCGTTTGAGTACAGAACGTGCTGGTCCAAGTTTATATTTCCTTATTTTAAGGTTCTTACCTAAACTTGTAGGCTGCTTGTCAATCAGGATCAACAAGCCCTTTCGTGTGTCTCTATATATTTTTGTAGACCTGAATGTGTCTATGTTTTAAATCCAATTTCAGCCTCTTGAAGACTCCGTCGATGTTTTAAATCCAACAAAGATGAGTTTTAAACCAGGTTGGGTAATAAAAAAATTCGATGTTTAGAGATTGCTCAGTAATTAGGAATGTTTGGAGGTATCTCGTGCCAGAAAATTGTCAATCTCGTTTCTTCTCTGACAGTCTCTTAGACTAGATCAATATAAATCTGGGGAATCCTAGATGGAATTTGAGATTGGGGTCCCTTGGCCAATTTTTTTTTGGGCTAGTAGTTTCACGTATATGGAAGAATAAAAATCTCTTTGTATTTCAAGAAATATCTTGAAACATTTTTGAAAACTATTAAAGTATCAGTAAATTGGACAAAATAGTAGAAGCATTTAATTGAGATCCGTCCAGTGAACGTCAGTTAAAACTTTTAAGAATTTATTGAAATGATAGGGTAGGAGAATGTTGACTTTAATTGCTTAATTTAGTTTAGAATTTTATCACCAAAAAAAATTCGATGTTTAACAAGTAAAGTCCTGAATTTGAGTTTTATATATTAAAAAAAACAAGGTTGATAGAGCTTTGCCTATTTAATTGGTTGAATCGACTCGATTCTGATTTTAATTAGGATTCAATATGAATACCAAATGCTAAAAGATCTCAAACCTAAAAAATATAAGATAAACTACATTAAAAATTACCCAATTATGCATAATTTTTTGCTTTAGTTATTCAACTTAAAACTTTACAATTTGGTCATTATGTATTTTAGATCGTTTTTTGATCACTAAACCATTAAGTGACAAGAAGAACAATAATACAACGCATTTTTAATTGATATGATAATAAATTTAGTCTTTAAATTTTATAATTTCTGTTAATTTAATCTTAATTCTATATGAAAATTACAAAAACCAAAATTCTTTTAAATAAGTAGAAAATTATAAATATATAATATGATATATATATAAATTTAAAAATATATAAATACATACAATTTTAATATAATATATATAAAAGCATGGGTTTGGATAAACTTTTGCACCGACGAAAATACCTTTTACTCTCCATCATATTACTAAAATCACATTTAAAAGTAAAAAAAAAAATGAATAAATTAAAATTTGAGATAATTATATATTTAAAAATATTTATAGTTTAATATAATTTGTGATAATTACACATTTAAAAATAATTATAATTTAATTTATAATTATTAGTTAAAAAAGTTATACTTATTTAAAATAATGTTATAGTTTAAATTACAATTATTAATTAAAATTTTTATGTGAAAAAGAAGTTGGGCTAATTTTATTTTGAAAATTTTATGTTAATTTTATTGATGTAAAATAGAGTTATTTTTTGAAATACCTGACTGGATTATTATAAAAAAATAAAATAAAATAAAAGTAAAGTAGCAATACCCAAAGTGAGCAAAAAACCTAGGCCGGAAGAAGCCCAAAAGAAAATCAAAAACGAAAATTAAAACAACAAATAAAACAAAATCAGCCAAATAAAGTCGAAACCTTAAAAATGCTTCCTTCCAAGCGCCGTTTCAGCCTTCATTTCCAAAATCTGCAGTTTCCAAAAGTATAAACTGATACTGTAGAAATTAAGATATATCAACATTACTAATTCAGTTCTCGAGACCGTCGTTCCTTCCAATCGTTAGCAGTGAAGATCGATAGACGACCCTTGTGGTGAACTTCTGTTTTAGATTGTAGAGAGTAGGAGGCCAGTTCATGAGCCATACCATTTCCAGATCGATCGATATGAGAAAAGGTAATCTTGTGAAACTGATTTTTCAAATCTTGAATATTGGAAATGATCCCTCTAACTTCAGATTTATCTGGGAGTGATGATTCGCACTTTCTAACAATAGTTCTTGAATCCCCTTCAACATGCACAAGGGAAAACCCTTCTTGAATACCTAGGAGAATGGCTTGGAGACATGCATACCCTTCCGTTGAGAAGGCAGAACCCACATCAGCCTGTAGGACCAACCTAGCAACCAGAACTTCCCCCCAACAGTCTCGAGCCACAATGCTAGAGCAAGAAATCCCCTGATCTTGATCAAAGGCAGCACCGAAGTTAATCTTTATAAGCGGGGCAATCGATGGGGACTAGACCGCAGTTAGAAGCGAAGGGATCGTCAAATGTGCTGCGGCACCATCTAACTCGATGAGATAATTCTTAATCCAAATCACAGTATTCTCACTGCTGTTTTGTGAATTCTCATGGACACATTTATTTCAGTTAAACCACAACGACCAGATCGTATAGCAAATAAGACGGGCTTGCTCATCTGTGCACCGTAGCAAAACCCAAGTAATCCACTCCCAGTATTCCCTATCGTCCACCTCTAATACCCATTGAAAGCCAAGTTTCTGCCACACTTCTTGAGCAATAATACACTGAATAAAAACATGTACCAGGTTTTCACAAGCAACGCCATAGCAAGGACAGGCAGCATTAGCCATTCATCGCCTTTGATGAAGAATCGCAAACACCGAGAGGAAATTCCAAGACTATCGCCAAATCAGTATCTTAATTTTTCCAGGGAGATATGACCTCCATAGTTTATTGTAAAATTTTTTATGTTAATGCTGGTAGAGTTTAGGATATCCCTTAAAGTTTTTTCTTGTAAAATCCGATATGCGTTACGTACTGTGAATTCCCCGGAGGGCTCACCTCGCCACACACAGACATCCTCTTGCGTTACTCTAGCTAACGGAATTTGAACAATTTTTGAAGCTACATCAGCACCAAAGGTATTATAAATAACCTCTCTCTTCCATTCTCTAGTCAAAGGATTTATTAGATTATCAACTGTCGAATTACTTATGCTCAAGTTCGGATAACGATAATCATAAAGACCTGGAATCCGCATCAGAAAAAATAGATATTTATTCCCCATTCCCAACTCTCCAACACAGCCCCATGCGTACTACCTTCGAGGCAACCCAAATACTCTTCCATGTATACAACGGAGAGTTTCCAAGATTAGCTTGAAGAAAACTAGAATGCGGAAAATATTTGGCTTAAGAACTTTAGATAATAAAGAATTAGGGGAAGTAAAAATCCTCCAACCTTGCTTGGCCAGTAACACCTTGTTAAAATCAGTAAGTCACCGAAACCCCATTCCCCCATACTCCTTAAGAATGCAAAGACTTGACCACTCACACCAATGAATCCCCTTCTTACCACCCTCTTTTTGCCACCAAAATCTCCCCATAAATTTCTCCAAATCGTCACACAAAGTCTTTGGGAATAGAAAATAGACCACGGAATAAGTTGGAATAGCCTGAAGGATTGACCTGACAAACACCTCCCTTCGTCGTTGAGACATAAACCTAGTATTCCACCGTCCACTTTTTTGTGAAATCGATCCTTCAAGGATAGAAAAGCTGCCTTCTTCCTTTTACCAACAAAGGTAGCTAACCCCATATACTTCTCAATTTTGCCGAAGATCGAATACCAAGGATGTTCTCCACTCCCTTCCTATCACTACTCAAAGTATTGAAACTATAAAAGATGGATGACTTATCAAAATTTACGTATTGCCTAGAATAATTCTTGTATTCCGTAAGAATGTTTTTCAAAGTACTAGCCCCACTCCTATTAGCTTCACCAAACAAAATACAATCATCTGCAAATAAAAAGATGAGATATAGGAGGGCCTCCACGACTAGCTTTAGCACCTCGAATTAAACCCTGACCTATTACTAGACTCATTAGAGTCAAAAGACTCTTACTGTAAATTAAAAAGAGAAAGGGACTCAAGGGATCACCTTGTCGGAGTCCTCGAGTAGGATAAAATCGCTCCTCAATTTTACCATTAACCAAGACAGAATAGGAGATTGAAGAAATACATCTCATAATCAAATTAGTCCATTTAGCTTCAAATCCCACACGAGACATAACATCTTTTAAAAGACTTCATTCCATTTGATCATAGGCTTTACTCATATCAAGCTTAAGAGTCATAAACCCCTTCCTCCTTAATCACTTCTGTCTAAACGTAAGTAATATCTCGTAGGCAAGCAAAATGTTATCAGAAATCAATCTTCCCAGAGCAAAACTCTAGGCCTTATTTATGCACAAATCTAGCACTTGTTTAAATTGATTAACTATCACTTTAATAACAAGCTTGTATAAAACATTATACAAACTAATGAGTCTGAATTTAGTGATATCATCCGGAAGAGGGCATTTCGGAATCAAAACAATGTTGGTAGAATTCAAGGGTTCCACATTCATACCATCATTAAGAATATGTAAACAAAAGTCTGAGATATCTTTACCAATTATAGGCTAACATCGCTGAAAGAACAAAGCCGATAGATTATCTTCACCCGAGGCCTTAGTAGGCTCTATCTCTTTTAATGCCCCTAAAATCTCTTAAACGGTAAAATCTCGAGAGTCACTGATTCATTTCCAATGATATACATGTATCAATGCCAGCTAAAATGCGAGAAGAGTCTCAAACCCTACTAGAGGAGAACAGCGTTTGAAAATACTCTCGCAATCTGTTCAATACCTATTCATCATTCGTAGTTCTCCTGGATACATCCTTGAGCTCCTTAATCAGATTCCCCATCTTCTCATGCGAAGAAAAATTATGAAAAAATGAGGAGTTTTTATCACTTGCTCGTAACTAGTTTACCCGGTTCCGTTGCTCCCAATATAACTCTTCCCTATTAATCTCTAGATTTAACTGTATTTTAGTATCAATTAACTCTGCTAGGACATCATCAGTCGCATCTTCATACATCAGATTCTCTAACTTCACCATTGACTATTTTTTTCAAACCATGCTTATCTCTCCTAATGGATTTTGCCCACTTGCTAAGGCCTATTTTAAACCAATTTAATTTTCCAAGTAAATCACCATCATAAGAGAGCCATAACCTACGTACCTAGTCGTCAAAAGAGTTCTCAAGCACCCACCAAGATTCAAAGCGAGAACTCCAGAGAAAAGCCTGAGGATCATCCGAATGTAACTGTATCAATAAGGGGCAATGATCAGAATAAGAGTAAGGGAGATGGATAACCAAAGCGAAGGGAAAAAACTCAATCCACTTAGTGTAACAACTTAATTTTCAGTGGTGTCGAAAGCAGTGATTTCGAGATCACAACTCAGACGAGTCGAGTCGTAAATTTATTTCTTTAAATATTTATGACTTCGTTATCATCGTATTAAAATTTGATTATGAAATTTTAATGTTTAGATGGTTAATTGAGTAGAAATGATTAAATTGTAGTAGGAGCAAAAGTAGAGATGGTTAATTAAAATGACCAAATGAGCAAATTAACTAAAGGAATGTTAGTGGGTTGATTAGCATGAGTTATATTAAGCGTAAATAGGTTTAATTAAAATTAAAAGGGGTTAATTAAAGTCTTAAAAATTACAAAATTACCATTATATTAAATTAAAGGAAAATTTAAGTGAAATTTCCATCATTTTCACTCATCTTCTTCCCTTACACGACTAAGAGAGAATAAGGGTTAGGGTTTTACATTCAAACTCTGAGCTTTGATTTAGGTGTGCAAACCTTGATCGTTTTTAGTAATTTTGATGTTTTTGAGTCCGTATTAGCTTAATCTAACTTATCTAATGACTAATTTGTGAACCTATCAAATGTTATGAAACTTGTCATTATTGAAAATGGTTGATCTTGAAAACTTGTGATAGGTTGGTGTGCTTTTTGTTTAGATTGAATCTTTTTGTAAAGTGATTCTTGATAAAGTTAGAGATTAAGGACTAAAATGTGAAAATGATTAAAATACATGTATTATTGTGGAAATGGTTGTGTGTAGGAGTTCGGTAAACACCTTAGAGAGTTCGACTATGGTTGGTTGTGTAAGAGAAAGGTTATTTTGCATGTTTTGTGTTGAAAAGACTAGATTGTATAAAAGGAAAATATTAGGGATAAAGTCATAATTTCCCCAAAAAGGATCAAATTGTGTCAAATGACTTGATTATGTGTTTTAATATGAAATTTTGGGTGATTTGATTATTTAGATTATGATCGTGCCACGGATCGCGGGAAAGGAAAATTAGCAGAATAGTCCTTGGAGCTTTTCCGTCACTAAAATTCAGTCCGGTAAGTTCGTAATGTAAATTTGTACCTAAATATTTCTTGTATATATCTTATCAGTTTTGGTCTTCGAAATCCAGAAAATAAGTTTGGGAGTCGGTTACGTATGAGGAAGGATTAACACCCTAACACACCCAAAATTGGTACTAGTTGATTTTTAGAAGGTCTTATTTGTTAAAAATTTGAAAACTCGAATAAAATTTAAAATGCGATCCCTAAATACATGATTTATTTAATGTTATTTTAAAATTGAATCTTGTGAAGAAAGCTCATTTACTTCGAATTAATCGAGAAAGGAAGTCATGTCCAGTAAGTTAGGGCACGACACCTCTAATTTTCAAAGATAATAAGCACTCTTGATTTTTATTCCAAACTCCACATATTTGATTTTAAAAATAAGGTGTTTGATTACTTCGGTTTTAAGAGAAAAATTACACTTAGTAGGTTAATGCTTGATTTTCTCGAATTCCCAAAATAAGGAATATTGCCTCGATTTTCTTTTAGATAATTTATGTATTAAAAAATGGTATACAATTTATTTTAAAATATTTTACAATGTACAAGTGAATATGCACAAATAACTAAAAAAATCAAAATAATGAATGCACATTAAATGTTAAAATGAATAATACAATATGAATAAATAAATAAGAACCAAATTGAAAACCAAAATGGAATAAAAGGATTAAATTGATTTTTTTAAAAATAGTGGGATTAATTTTAAAGAAACACAAAAGGATTTAATAAAAAAATAAAAAGGTTTATTAAAATTGTTTTTTAAAAATAAAACAGTGGAGGGATTAGATTGAAATCAAAACAAATTGATGGGCAAATTTAAAACAACAAAAAAATTAATTTTTAAAACAAATAATAGGATTTAATTTAAAAAAACAGAATATAAGGGCAGTTTTAACAGAAAGAAAAATGAAAGGATTCAATTTAAAAAATAAAAGGGTTAAATTTTAATAAAAATAAAAATAAAAGGGTTTAATTACAAAGAAATAGAACAAAAAGGCCAAAATAAGAAAAACAGTAAAGGGATCAAATTTAAAAGAAATAAAACAGTAAAGGACTAAATAAAAATTAAAAATAAAATTTTAGGCAAAAAAGGAGAGAAAACGGATAGGCGAGGTCAAAAATCAGATATCTAGAGAGTCTAGGGACCTTAGGGGTAATTTTCCAAACTCTAACACGTGTCATGCCCAAAGATCACTTGGTTAGAGGGTCAAATTGTAAACAATTTAAAATTAAGTTGCTAAATTTTTAAAAAAACAAAAAGGGCTGAATCAAGATCAATTTGGAAACTTTTAAAACAAGGGAGGACCACGGAGACAATTCCCCCCCCATTGAAAACACGCGAACCCTGGATGGGTCCGGAGCGGGTCGAATCGGGTCAGGAGTTAAGTATCAAAACGACGCCATTTTGAAAGACAAACTCCAGACTCCAAAACGGCATCGTATGGGTCTGCTATTTAAACTAATTTTTTTTTTAAATTCTCATTTCTTTCCTTCATTAAAAAAAAATTCTCTCACCTCTCTTTTCATTTCTCTCAAGAGGCTTTATGCCCAATCACTAGTCCGCCGTAGCTCCACCTTGGCCACCAATCGTCGATGACTAACCATCGTCCCCGGTGGTCAAAAAATTTTAAAAAAAGGTATTTGCTCCCTTTTTACACCCGTAAGTCAGATCTGGTTTCAGATCTTCCAAAAATCTAACCAAAATCCCTAAAAGAATTTGAAAAGGTTCGATTTCTCTAAGGTTTTTTTGATTCTATTATGTTTTGATTTTTTTTTTAAAAATCCTTTCTTCGAAGGTAGGAAACTCGACCGTCATTAGTGGCGAAGACGCAGCAACAAGGGTAAAAGCCCTAACCCTTCTTCTTCTCTGTTTTCTCATTTATTTTTTAAAATAAAAATTATATATATGGGAGACAGTAACTATCCTTAAATAATTCTTTTTATTGCTGAGTATTTGTTCTTCAAAAAATCGAAGAGAAATTACAATGGGTTCGACAATGGCTTTTATAGCTAAGAGTATAATCATTCTCTTTTGTTTTTTCTCCTTGTTTCTTGCTCTTTGTCTTTGTACTTTTCTTGTTTTGCAGACACTTTCGGCGATAGCAGGGCGTGGGCGATGGTGGCAGAGGCGTGGTGGTGTCAAACGCATGGTGGGTGGCCTTGAGAACACGTGGTTGACGTGGCATAAGGGGGAAGGCAGTGGCGATTAAAGACCCTAACAAATTAGGGTTTCCAATTTTTTTCTAAAGTTTGGGCGTGTGTGGGCTTAGGTTTAGGTGGGTTTTGGGTTTGTATTGGGTCATGGGTGTAGTTTGGGTTTTTTGGGGTTGTTATTAAAATGGATTTTTTTGTTTTTTTTGCTGGGCCCGTACAAATTGGGCCTTCTATAGCATTAATTACGAAAGTAAAATTATATTATATGTTGAATATGTTAAAAATATTTTAATTATAATTTGCAAATTTTCTATTATAATATTTTAATTATATTTAATAATTCAAATAAAAAATAGGGATAATGCCATTTTACTCCCTATACTTTGTCACTTGTTTGAATATGGTACCTGAAGTTTCAAAACGTCCAATGTGGTACCTAAACTTTAATTTCGTTACACAATATGGTACCAATCAATAACGCTATTAATTTTTGACTGATTTTTCCACGTGGATCAATTATGTGTCGACACGTGGCAAGGGGCATGATGAAAGGGTAGTCGCACGGGCAGATTAGGGAAAGGATGTTTTGCAATTTGCCTTTCCCCTCACTTTTTCATCTGGATTTGAAATAATAAAAAAATAATTTAAAAAATAAAAACCCTCTCTCTCCCTCTGCCTAAACTCTTCATGTTCTCTCAACCCAAAACCAGACAACCTTTTCATTCTTCTTTGTCTGCTTCGTTTGTTCATTGATTTACCTTAGAAAAGTTTACTTATTCTTTCCCCTAATATGTTTCTTTCATCTGGGTATTTCGTTCCTAGAGGTTTCATTTGTCATTGAACGTATCATATTGTCTTCTTCTCACAGCCGATAACCATACCCAGTTTCGGATTTTTGAATGATTAGGGTTTCTTTTATATTTGTCTTGTGGTTTTTATAACGGTGAAAAAAAAGGTTTTTGATGAGGGTTTTAACAAACAATAAATGGATTTGTGTTTCGAATGATTTGGGTTTTAAAAAGTTTTGCAATTTTTGTTAGTTTCGAAATTTTTGGAGTTTCTTGATTAAGGAATCGTTTTTGAAAAATAAATTTTCATACTTGTGGTCTAAAAACCAATGAGTAGCGGTACAATGTGAGTATATTTGATTATTTCTAATCCTATGCTTATTTTTGTTTGCAGGTTCGGTTAACGGTTCGTTTTTTGGAGTAATCTATTGTTGAATCATCAAAGGTAAGTCATCAGTTCGTTTGTATTTCCTGAATATGTTGATATTATATGGTTGATGACTGTTTGGATAGACATGAAGTTGACTGTTGGAGTTATATTTGTTATTGTTCATGTCTGGTTTTGTTTAAGTGATTAGTTTGTTTGCTATGATATGGTTCATGACTGCTTGGATGGACATGGAGTTGAGTGTTGTAGTTATATTTTGTTATGGTTTTTAATTTTGAAAGTATGACTTTTGTAATGTTGTTGATTGCGATATGTTTTTGACTTCTGTAAAAAGAAAATAGAAATAGACTTGTTGACTTATTTAGTACTAGAAAACACTATACAACATGTGACTGAAAGAACTTGAAATCCATAAAACTTAGAAATAAAGTATCTGCTATTTAGGGTTTTGAAAAAAAAAAGAATAAATAACATAAGGTTAAATTTTTTTTTTTTTTGAAATAAGACAAGAACTTGAAAACAATATACAACATGTGACTGAAAGAACTTAAAATCCATAAAATTTAGGAATAAAATTGCTACTATTTAGGGATTCAAAAAAAGAAGAAGAAATAAGAGATGGTTTAAAAAAATTTGAAATAAGAGAAGGTTTAAAAAATTGGAATAAGAGAAGGTTTAAAAAAATTGAAATAAGAGAAGGTTTAAAAAAATTGAGATTTTAAAAATTTCAATTTAAAATTTGAGAAGAAAATGTAAACTGTGGTAGAAGCAAATAATTTGTATGCAGAAAAGTAAATTTCAAAATTCAAAAAAAGAAGAAGAAATAAGAGAAGGTTTAAAAAAATTGAAATAAGAGAAGGTTTAAAAAAATTGAGATTTTAAAAATTTCAATTTAAAATTTGAGAAGAAAATGTAAACTGTGGTAGAAGCAAATAATTTGTATGCAGAAAAGTAAATTTCAAAATTCAACCATGTGAGTAAGCTGTAAACATTAAAATTTAAAAATCATAAACCTCTTAACATTTTGGACCATCTATAAAAAAAGTAATATGTAAAAAACTGTAAATTGTGTGAGAAGGGAAAATATGTTGAAAAGTCAAAACAATTATAGTGTAAAATTAAAATTTGCTAATTTAACAGATTTTAATTAGGTTGGTAAGAATGAAAATTTTGAGAATTTGCTGAAACTGTTAAAGAATTTCACATATTGAAGCATGTGTCAAAAATTGAAAATATGAAAAAAATCTGTAAATAATCTTAAAAAATACAAAAAAATTTGAGAAATTAAAAATTATAGTTTAAAATATGTAAAAAAAAATTATGAAGAAAAGTAAAATTTCCTGATTTAACAGATTTCAATAAGGTGAAAATTTTGAGAATTTAACAATGTAAAGTTTGTATGAAGAAAAGTAAAAATTGCAAATTTAACAGATTTTAATAAGGTTTAAGACATTAAAAATTTGAAAATCTAACAATGTTAAAATGTATACTGCATTAAAATATTTTAAAATATTAAAAAATTTAGAATTTAAGTATTCTTTTAATGTGATTGAATGAATTGTAGATTATCTTCTAACTTTTCTGACTAATGTATACATGTTAACAATGTCCTTCACTAAACTCTCCATTCATGTGCATTTAGGTAGCATCCTCGTAGAAAATCCAAAATTAGAGTATATAGGGGGTGAAGTTATGATTTGGGATATAGACCCTGACTTCATGTCTATCCAGGGTGTAGTTTTGAGGAGAGTTTAGTTAGGTGTTGGGATAACATGTCATTTAATGAGACGATTTATGACTTGTTAGGAACTGGTTTTGTACATGTTTATGTCGAACACAATATTGATTTGTCTGATTTTAATGATGACCCACTAAGTCTGCCACCCACTACTGAGCCAAGTATCCAGGGAGATAATATTAACTTAGGTGAGAGTTTAGATAAGGGCAATCCTGTCAATAGTAGCTCAAATATAAGAGAGGGTTTAGATAAGAGCAATCCTGTCAATAGCAACCTAAATATAGGAGAGGGTTTAGATAAGGGTGTGAATATAAACTTGGTAGATGAGGAATTAGGGCATCAGTGTAGTGGTGAAGCTTTTCGAAAGAGGGGAGAAAGCTGTTCCAGAGGGAGATAGGGAGGAAGTTGTTCTAAAGGGAGATAGTGATAGTGATAGTGACAGTGATCCTATAGGAGATTTTGATTGGGTAAGCGACAAAGAAGTTGGTGAGATACAACAAATTAGTAAAGATTTTAGAGATTTTAAAAAAGTAAAAAAAAGGAAGAATCTGAAAAAGGGAGAGATACTTGCTAAGGTAGATTTTGAGGATCTGCTTCGAGAGGTAAAAAAAGGAAGAGTTATTGGAAAAGGAAGATCAATAGGTGAAAGCAATGGGGTGGGGGCTGGTAGTGAAACTGAGTATGTTGAGTCCACTAACATAGGGTCTTATGAGTTAGGTGAAGAAGGAGACTTAGTATACAAGAAGTCTAGGAAGGTTTACTTTGACACTAGTGATCTAATTCCCCATTTTCAGGTAGGTTTAATTTTTGAGGGCCATAAACAGTTCAAAGAAGCCCTTGACAAGTTTGCATTAGCCAAGAGGTTTTATTTTAGTTTTGTTTGAAATGAAAAGACTAGAACTAGGGCTAAATGTAGGGGAGAGGGTTGCCCTTGGGTAATTTATGCTAGGGTAGATAATAAGGATAAACCTATGTAAGGTTAAAACCTTTAAAAATAAACATACTTGCTCTGTAACCTTCAAGAACTCTAGGGCCACCTACAAAGCTATAGCTAAACATTTTTACCCAAACTTCGAATTATCCCTAACTTGAAATTAATTCAAATGATGAGATTAGCTAAGGAGGAACTCAGACTAGATGTCTCTCGTGGGGTTTATAGAAGGGCTAGAGATTTAACCAAATTTGAGATTTTTAGGAGGTATAAGTATAAGTTTAAGAAGCTTTTTTATTATGTCAATGCGTTAAGGTTGGTTAACAAAGAAGGCACTTTTGATTTACTGGTTGAGAGACCTACCCCTAACCATATCCTTAGGTTTAAGAGGTTTTATGTCTGTTTTAGTGTAATGTAAAAAGGGTTTAGGGAGTGCTATAGCCCATTTGTATGCTTGGATGGGTGTTATTTAAAGGGCATGTTACTTGTTGCTGTTGGGAGAGATGGCAACAATCAAATGTATCCCATAGCTTGGGCTCTCGTTGAGAGTGAAACCAAGCATAGCTAGGGATGGTTTTTGGAGAATCTAAGGAGGGATCTCCATATGTTCGATAAGCTGAAGTTCATTGTAATGAGTGATATGCAAAAGGTACTGCTCTTTACCTACTAGAATAATTAGTCTGACATTAGTAAATAGTTCCATTGCTGATTAGTTCATTGTTGTTTTGCAAAAGGGTTTAGTTGAATCTGTAACAGCTATACTTCCCAAAGCTAAGCACAAAATTTGTGCGAGGCATTGGTTTGCTATCTAGAAAAGAGAACACACAACTTCTGAGCTCCACAAATTGTTCTGAAGATGCAGCAAGTCAACCACTGAAGCTGACTTCAGACTTAATGCTACTGCAATTGGTGATATTAAAGGTAGAGCAATGCTGGATATTCTTAAAAAGGTCCTACCCACTGGTGTAAGGCTTTTTTCTCAATTAGATCATTGTGTGACTCAATTGACAACAATTTAGCTGAAGCATTTAATGCTAGGTTAATTCAGGCTAGACACATGTCTATTATTTCTATGTTTGAACATATTAGGCATTATATAATGCAACGAGCTATAAATAACCTTATTGCATGCATCAAATGGTCTAAACCTGTCTATCCAAAAATTCGTGAAAAAATTGAGGATTTTTTAGACTTTAGTGGTTACTATGAAGTATTGTGGAATAGATCTGAGGTGTTTGAGGTCAATTGTCATGGTAATACTTTTGTGGTTGACCTAGAAGGACATAAGTGTACATGTAGAGTTTGGGATCTAACTAGTGTACCATGTGGGCATGCAATATCTGTAATTCGATGAAAAAATACAATGTTGATGATTATATTGTTGCTGTGTATAAGAAACAAGTATATGAGAAACTATACCAATTTCGAATACCACCACTTGAGGGTGAAAAGTTCTGGTCCCAAACAAATATAGGGAACATCGATCCACCACTACTAAGGAAGCTCTTTTAGGAAGGCTAAAAAAGAAGAGGATCAGAGAAGAAGGGGAAGGAGATGGGACACACATATCTAGGAAGGGTATGAGAATGAGATGTAAACTGTTTTTCAAGTTGGGACACAACTCAAGGACTTGTCCTACAAAAAAAATCTACAAATGTAAGTTGACTTATTTATTTTACCTTACTCTTTACATTGTAGCTAGTGTAATAACTAAATCTAACTTCTTAAATTGTTTCACAGGTTAAATGCAACTCCAATACAACGCTAGTAAACTCTCAAGGTCCTACACCCACTTCTGCTGCACCAACTTCACCTGGAACAACACAAACCAATTCTTCTCCATGTGCAACACATCCTACTGCAACATCCACAACTGCTGCCACTCTAACTGCCACTCCAACTGAAGACCCTCCAGCCTCTCTTTTGAAGCCACCACCAGCACAAAAAAGGAAGGGCAAAGAGAATAGTTCGATACTTCTACTGCCCCTCGAACAAGGTCAAGGTCAAGGATAGAGGGTATGAGGGTGTACTCCAATGAGAAGACAGGTGCCACTATTTTAAATGTAAATCCAATATAACCTTTCATAATGTTATTAATTTATAATATATGTTTAATGTTATGATATAACGTAGCACTATGTTCCATTTGTTTTGTCAGCCTGGTATGAAGAGCCAAGTTATACTCTCCAACCCTATTGCCAGTAAGAATGCAACTAAAGAAGTTGCCTCTGTACCAGTTCAAGTAGAAGGATCAAAAGAAAATACTCAGGTAAATATTTAACAGAATTTCGAAACCCATTAAGGTTGTTACTTTATTTTCTCAAACTGATTTGTTTAACTTTGTATTGCTTGCATTACAGCAACTAAGGGATTACTTACTCAACTTGAGTAAACAAAAAGCCAACTCAGATGATGATGTTCTCTTCACCACTTAAGAAAGTACCAGTGGGAGAAAGAGGCAGAAGAAAGCCAAGTCAGCCTTAAACCCACATCAAAACACCAAAAATATGGAGGTCATGATCTATTACATTTTGTATTCAAAGAACATTCAGATGGATTTAAACTTTCTTATTTAAACTGTTAGGGCATGATCCATTTTGTATTAGTTGGGAACTTGTGATGGTTCCATTTTGTATTGAAACTGTTGGATTAAACTGTTCTACATAAACCTTCAGTTGGGAGCTTGTGATGGTTCCATTTTGTATTTAAACTTCTTTTAGTGATTGTTCTTATAGTGGCCAATATGAACAAAGGAACAATCCAAAGCTATGTTGCTTCAACTTTTCATTTTTTTATTTATATATCCATGTTTGACACTCATCTAAACATCCTCTAAATAACAATATCTAACACTCACACTCAAATTTCATTAGCTAAGATTCCAAGTTACTAACTCTTATTGTACCTCTCAATATTTATACAACAGCAACATGAATTAGAGTACTGAGACAAATTAATCGATAAGAATGATATTCGGATGTAAAATCTAAGGTTTAATTGCTTAATAACAGAGTGTAATTAATGTGAAATGAACAAAGTGAACAAAATAGATGGACAATTATCGACTACATGAATTCAATAGAGAAAAGCAAAAAAAAAAAACACATTCTAATATAACAAAACAATTCTTAACAATTAAATAACCATAAATAATTCTTAACAATTCTTGTACTTAAATAGATTACATTATGTACTGTACAAAAAACATAACAACAACACCAGTAAACCAAAATTATACATTTTAATAACACTTTTTTTTGAAACCATTTCCTTATACTTCTTCCTCTCATTTTCTAGACTTCTAATGTCCCTTAACAGTTCCTTCAAGACACCATTTTCAGATTCAGATTCCCTATTCTCACCCTCCAACGTCTCCATCTTCTTCACCATTTTTTCATGTTTTCTTTCAGATTCACTAACTAGGTTACCAATGGAATCAACCCATTCAAAATAATTGCAACCCAATCCCTACAAAAAACACTTTAACAAGTTAAACAACAAACTAAAACGGGTGAAGGATCAAATTTTAACCCAATCCCTACCCATTACCTCTTCATGCTTCACGCAGCCAAAGAACATCCTCCTTGGATTTTTAGGTGTTCTTGACATTCGAATCTCAGCCCTTAAACCATAAAAACATCTAACTTCATTAGAGTGATTATTTGAGCTTGATTGAATCTTTGACCTTGAATGTGAGCTCCATACTTGGGGTTTTGAAATTGAAAAAGACTACCCTTCGTCCTTTCTTCCATTTATTTTAAAACCCTAAAACTAATGAAAAGAGAAAAAGAGGAAAAGATATCAGAAAAAAAGACAGAACTCAAGGAAAAAGAAGGGTTTTTATAATGGGTGTTTAAAATGTTAAAATATAATATAATATACTTTAATTAAAAATAATAAAAAAGTGAGGGGGGAGGGAAAATTGCAAAACAACCCTTCCCTAATATGCCCGTGCGACTACCCCTTTAGCTTGCCCCTTGCCACGTGTCGACACATAATTGGTTGATGTGGAAAAATAGTCAAAAATTAATGGCATTACTGATAGGTACCAGATTGTGTAACGGAATTAAAGTTCAGGTACCACGTTGGACATTTTGAAACTTCGAAACTTCAAGTACCACATTCAAACAAGTGTCAAAGTACAGGGGTGTAAAATGACATTATCCTTAAAAAATATTATTAAATAAGTTAATATATTTTCTATTATAATATTTGATGAGTCGATCAATGGGCCTTACATCAGGGATATCATGGCGCTAGTCATGTAGTTTCGCTGGTGTAGGTTTCTGCATGTTTCCCATGAGGGGAATATAGTGGTCTACTTGTTAGCATCTGAGGGTTTGTGCGGTAGGGGTCGGGCTTATATGAAGGGAGGGATCCTCGATTTTGCTTTGTTGGTGATGGAGAGGGATCGTTGTGCTTCGCGAGTGGGTGTCCTGGTGATTAGCTACGATCTCGCAATGATTTGTTTCTCGGAGGTAGGGTTTGGGATGGGGGGAGCTCGAGGCCACGATGGGTTCTTGGGTGTTTGGGGAGAGTTAGATTCCTTTTTGGTGAGGGCTCAGGTCTTGGTGTGTGTTGGTTTTCTCGGTTTTGACAACTCGTGGAGCCTTTTTCGTTTCGTGGTCGTCATAGTAGTTGCTATCTGTCGGTATCGGCGACATCTCTTTGGCTTCGTTTGTTGCAATCCAAAAGGTTTTGGGGACAACTCAACTTTGGAAATGTCAATGTCTTTCACGCCTATTGATATGGGAGTTGTTTCGAACTGGGCTTTTCTTTTAGGTATTTCGGGTTTGTTTCATTTTGGGTTTTTAGGGTTATTTCTTTTGACCTGTTGTTTTGGCTTTGGCTCTGTTTTCAGAACTCTTTCTTTCTGTACTGATTTTATTTAAACGGAAATCCAGTTTCCTTAAAAAAATTGAAGCAGACTTTGAATGTAAATTTTTTTTTTACAATTAGAGATTAAATAGAAATTAATAACTGAAACACTGTAAAAAGTAACTGCAAAACTTTATATCCGGAGATTGAAAAACAATTATTAAAAACTAAAATTGACTTTTGAATTTGTTAAGTAATTGAAAATTTAAATTATTAAAAACTAAAATTGACTCTAGAATTTATAAAGTAAATGAAAATTAAAATTGAGTTTTGAATTTATAAAGTAACTGAGAATTTAAATTAAAGCAATTTCAGTACTTTTACTTAATAATTTAAAATTAAAACAGTAAAAAGCACTAGAAAAAATCCTCATTGATCTATTCCTTGGTTTTGTGCAAAAAATTATTTTCTACAATATCTTTTTCCTTCTCTTCGGCAAAAAACTGAAAAAAAAAAAAAATCGTAGTAAAAGGATATATTTGTCAAATTAACTACCTATCAAAGCTTGGTCGCTTGGCATAAATGTCTTTTTGTGCAAGTCATGGTCAATAGTGTAGGTGGACAATTAGAGTGAATGCTACGCTGCAAAGAGTCAATAGAAGAATGGTTTTTTTTTTTTTATCACGCGCTTACTGCTACAAGACTAGTAGGGTAACATTCTATCTAGGGTTAAATACAAAATTAGTCCCTATTCAAAATCACTTTTCTTTTGATAAAGTATTTTCATTATAATTTCACCAAATAATAGGGTATTTCCATTGAATAGACTAAGGGCTTGCTTGACATTGTTGTTGCCATTGAGAAATGCTTTTAAGAAACATCATGATAAAGTATGATTTGTTAATTTCAAATGTTTGACATTACTATAAAAAATTATGGTTGACTGCTAAATTATCTGTTTTAAACATAATATTAGAAATTAAAAAATAAATAAATTCAGATAATATTTAAATAGTTTATGAAATATACATTTTAAATACTATTTAAGTAGAGAATAAATTATTTATAAATTTAATGATACATGTAATATTTTAAAAATTAAATATAATAACAAATTATGTTTAAATTTTTATTATAATAATATTTAAATAATTTAATATAATGATTGATAAAATATGAATTAATATAAATTTTAAATAGTAAATATATAAATTAATTTAAATTTTTAAATACATTCTAAATAGTTAATATTTTTAAATATATTCTAAATAGCTATAATATCTTTAATTGGTATAGTGGTTCATGGTATATAATCATCAAATTTATTTTTTTATAAAACATAAATTTAATTATACTATGCACTATCAATGAAAAATAAAAACTCACAAATAGGTTGAGTGGATATTTATATACCTCTCAAAACAAAACTACAATTGAGATTGAATATACAAAGTGTTAATTTTTTAAATTATTGGAAGAATCTTCCAAAAATAATATATATAAAAAATGATATAACGAACTCCGTGTATTAGTTTGATGGCTAAGGTATTTACCACCTTAAATATGATTTAAGTTTGAGTCGTGTTAATCATGTTGTTGTTATGACTTTACCTTCCTCTTGTAATTAAAAAAAAATTAACCTACTCAAAGGAAATAAAAGACTGCTTTCATATTTTAAAAGGATTTATTCACTTTTTTATGTATAAATTTCTCTACCAATAGTTAATTAGTAATGTAATATGTTAAAACTTTAGCTATTTGTATTTAGAGTCAATTGCATGAAATGTTTCCAAATTATGATTTTCATTTTAAATTGATTCTTAAATTTTAAAATATTCTAATTGTATCTTCAAATTATCGATGTTATATTAATAAGGTAATTTCATTATTAGAATTGTTAATTTAATAAATGAGATATTGAATCTTATGCAATAGATTTTAAAATAAAAATTAAAAAAAATAAATATTGTAAAAATGGATGTTGTAAGGATCTTGATTTTGAAGTTTTCGTAACTTTTACAAAAACTATCGTTCGCTCTCTCTTTTTTTTGGTTTTACTTTATTTTTTACCTTCTAATTTTTAAAAGTCATGAGACAATTTTTTTTTTAAATTATTTAAATTATGTCCCATAAGATTTTATATGTCATTTAATGGTAAAATTAACAGTTTTAATAATTGAAGGATTTGGTTAATTTAATATTAATAATTTGGAGATGTAATTAGAATTTTTTAAAATTTTAGAATCGATTAATAAAGATGGTTATAGTTTAGGAGTGTCTAGTGTAATTAACTCTTGTATTTATTTTAAAGATTTTTTTTAATGTGTTATTTTATAGTTGATTATTATAGAGACAACGTATTAAATGCAATCCATTTTTAAGAAAAATATGGATTAGTTATTACCACGAATATTAATTTTTTTTAATAATGTGTAATTGCTTGATGGTTAAAGTGTTCATCGTTTCAAGTGTGACCTGAATTTAAGTCGCGTTAATTATGTTTCTGTTAAAACATTACCTTCCTCTTATAATTTACAAAAAAAAATATTATTTTTTTTAAAAAAATGGACATATAAACTTTTTGTTTTAAACATAGAAAATAAGAATTGAATAAGGTGAAATACGTTGTACTTTAAAACTAAAACTAAAAATGGTTGCTAATGTCAAATACATCTTTTTACTTTAAAACTAAAATTAAAATGGTAGGAACTGGCATTTCATCCATGAAAGTGGTATTAAAATTTCAACTTTAAAATATAATATAATAATGTGGATGTCGAAATGTTTTTTTTTTATGAAATTTTTTATTTGAAATGAATTTTTATTTGAAATTTTTTTATTTTGTTTATTATTTTTTGGTTTGGTCTTTTAGTTGGACCCGAACAAATTGGGCTCTAACAACTGCCCCTCTTTGCTCGTTGCTGTGTAATGGGAACGGAGCAAAGAATAAAAGGAAGCCCGATTTCGTCTGATCTCATTAAACTCGGTTTCTTTAGCGCTCTTTCTTCAAGTGGCTCACTCTTCGCTTTATTTGTCGTTCCGCTCCTCGTAGTCTCAAGACGATGGGATTTTGAAGCTTCACTCCACTCCATTGTAACCTTAAGGACGTTGAGATCTACTACCTATTTTGACCCACTTCTCTGTAGCTCACCAGGAAAATGAGATTTGAAGTCTTACTCCACTCCACGGTAACCTCAAAAACGTTGAGCTCTGCTTCGCAATTTTCATTCGACCCACTACAATTCAAGGGTATAGGATCTTGATGCTTCACTCCACTCTACTGTAACCTCAGAGACGTTGAGATCTGCTACCCATTTTAACCCACTTCTCTGTACCTTACCAAGAAGATGGGATTTGAAGATTCACTCCGCTCCACTGTAACCTTAGAGATTTGGTATTGTTGCTTCATCTTGCTTCACTGCAACTTAAGTGAGATAATAATCTCAATTTTCCCCTCTCGATTAGGGGTAAAAGATTGGATGACTTCAATTTGCCCCATGGTCGGGGTAAGAGATTGGCTAATGTTTTCAATCTGCCCCTCTTGACTTAGGAATAAAAGATTGGATGGTGGCTTCAATTTGCCCTTACTAGATTAGGGGTAAAAGATTGGAGGGCTTCAATCTGCCCCTCTAAGTTAAGGGTAAAATATTAGAAGACTTTAATCTGCCCCTACTGGATTAAGGGTAAAAGATTGAATGACTTCAATCTGCCCCTCTAGATTAGGGGTAAAAGACTGGATGACTTCAATCTGCCTTTACTGGATTAGAGGTAAAAGATTGGATGACTTCAATTTACCTCTACTGGATTAGGGGTAAAAGATTGGATGGCTTCAAAAAGACTGGATAGCTTCAATCTATCCCTACTGGATTAGATGTAAAAGACTGAATGACTTCAATCTGCCTCTACTGGATTAGGGGTAAAAGACTAGATGACTTCAATTTGCCCCTCTTGACTAGGGGTAAAAGATTGGATGGTGGCTTCAATCTACTCTTACTGGATTAGGGGTAAAAGATTGGATGACTTCAATTTGCCCCTCTTGATTAGGGGTAAAAGATTGGACGGTGGCTTCAATCTGCCCCTCTTAACTAGGAGTAAAATATTGGATGAGGTGATGTAGCTTCACTTCATTCCACTGAAACTTCAAGGATATAGGATTTGCTATTTCATTAATCCATCACTCCATTTTCTAGGGAATGAGATCTATAGAATATGCTTCTTTGGAATTTTGCCATACACTTAGGATGTTATGATCAAAATGAGTCAAATGCTCCTAACTAGATGGGTATGAATGATGAATGCAAACATGTCATCTTTGAGAATGATTTTGTTTTTTTTTTCCTTAAGTCGACATTGTTCGTCGTTCGTCTAAAACCTATCACTGATCTGTTACCATGTCCTCATTTCAGATTTGGTATCTCTGTCATGAAAATCAATGAGGTAGTCATAATCTGAACTACTTGCTTCGAGGAACCTTCTAACCTTCAAGTATGGTTCTTTCTTACTAGTGGTTCTGTTTTAGGTCCTTGTATCATTTAGGAATCTCCTAGAGTGATACACAAAAATCCTTTTATGTTTTATCACATTAATCCATTATCTGTTATTTTAATGCAATAATGCTTGAACAAAATTGAATTTAATTGAAGACAAAGCTCGAATGAAAGAACTATTGAAAAAATGGAAAACATTGGTAAAAAAATTGCCAAACATAAGGTGAGAAAAGAATGAAATTAGGTGCCCCAGATATCAAAGTATGAGCTTCGCTACGCAAACCTGATAAGGATCATTCTGAGCCGGACATTTGTCCATGAAACTTGGAGTACTTCGTCGATGCCCAAGATGCAAAGTTTCTCCAACTTGTTACTTTTGAGAGAGAAAACCATTTCATGCCCCTCTTTGATTCGAAATTGAGCCAACCTTTCAGGTTTTCAACTCAAATCTTCTTAGGTTTCGAGATGACCTTTACGGGTTTTCACCTCAACCTCTCTTTTTTCTTTTTCTTTTTTTCTTTCTTTTTTTTTTATTTTTTTTCCTCTTTTTTTTGGGTGCAATTTCTTCTTCGTCGAATTCGAGTTTGCGGGGTTGGGTAGATCTTTGTTGTTCATCTCGATTAAAATCAAAGCTCCTTTAGAAAAGACTTTCTTCACCTCATGGGACTCTTCCTAATTGGGCAATCATTTTCCCCCTAAAGTCTTTTTGTATGGGAGGACCGTTTTCAAAACTAGAGTTTCCTCATGGAATTTTCTAAGGCAGACCTTTTTTTTTATACGCTTACATCATTCATTTTTTGTGCCTCTGACCATGACGGATAGCTTTCAGTCTCCTTTTCTCTATTAAGTGTAACTGATCACATCTGGATTGGCTTAATTCTGCTTTACCAGTTCTAACAAAATTTGGAATGAAGGAAAATCGAATGGGTAGGACTGCTTTCATTCTAATGAGAAAGGTATTATCCCGGTGGATGTTCTGGCAGAGGTTCGATAATCATTGAGGGCAAATGGTGAAGCCAATTTTCCAAAGGATCTTCTTAATGTTCTCATCGACGAAATTACCCCAATGACATTCGTGCCCCACATAGAAAAGGTCATGACATGAAGAGGTTTAGGAGATACATTGATTTTCAAAATGTCCTTTGTGAGTTTTCATCTTGACTTCTTTCTTTTCTTTGTTTCTTTTTTTTTTTTTGGGTTTTTTTATCTCAACCCTTTTTTTTGAAGATAGAACGCTAGGCCTCATTCTTCAAAGTTTCTGTTGAACTTGGATTACATTCTTCCTTTTTGAGGAGTCTATGTGTCACGACATCAGTACTTAACCCGAAATATGCGAAGACCTTTTCAAATTCTCGAAATAGCTCTATGGGATCTCACTTTATTTTTATAAAGATGCAAGTCCCAATTTTTACCTTTTTCGTCTCTTGAACTCATATTTCCATTAAATCTTTGTGAAGTGATATTTATTCCTTGTCTCGGTCAACCATACGTAGCAGATTGGGAGACAAGTTACATTCTTGATCATTTTCGAAGTCTTGAGGTTTTTTCTAAATACATGTCCTTCTCAAAAATAGGCTCTAAGTCAACAACAATGTCACTCATATCATTGACATCAAAGGACCTGTTAGAGGAACCAAAGGAGATCCAAAGAAGCAAACGAATTTTAAGAATTGTAACTCCCTGTATGTATATTTTTGGTGGAATTTAATTGTGTAGGGGTGTATAGCCTAGAGGGTGAATGAGATTTTTGTCTTCTTTCGTAAGATTTATTGTGGGACCTTTCCCTTTATCAGTCCTGTTTTTCATCATTTGGGCTAACTGACTTATAATGTCCCTTTGCACTTTGATAATTTGGTCTTTCATTTCTTGATGAATTCTTGCCATTTGGTCTTGCAACTGGGCTTGTATTTGTTCTTGCATGTCCCTTTGAGTTTATTCGAGTCTTTCTATCCTTTGAACCATGACTTTGGTTTTATTACGGGTATTGTAACGGTGTGGGTTCTCAATAGTTTTTGGTGTAACTATTGTAATTTTAATTAGTTAAGGACATTTTCTTGTAATTAGATGCATGTTAATAAAATGAGATGCTTATGAATGTATATATGCATAAGAAAGGTATTGATTCTTAGTTTGATTCTGTGAGAACAACTTTACTAGAAAAAAAATTATTTACATAAGGCAAATACGTATATGGTCATGCCTTAGTACTCAAAGCCTTAATCTTCGTAAGGAATCCATCTAATCTCATCCTGGTTTGACTCCGATTTTGGGTTCAAAATGTCAGTTTGAATGGTTAAAGCATGCAAATGATTAGTCAATTCTCATGCTTGGATCAAAGTTTTGCTTGTTGCATGATCTTTGTCTTTGACCTACTCTTTTGACAAGCAGACGATTTCTCTTTATTGCCCCTTCTTTGACCATATACGCACGACCATATTGTCTTCTACCTTATCAAGAAACTCATTTTCTTATGATCAGTTCTCTATTTAGAACCGAGCTTAAATCAATACCCTTCCTTGTATGAGGATGTAATGTAGGCAAAAAAGCAAAAAGCAAAAGCAAAGGAAACAAGTCAATACGATAACAAAATACAAATATAAAACAAGGAATCTATGCATTAGGGAAGCTGCTAATAGTTTGGTGTAGTTCTATTTTAAGCCAAACACTTAAGGTTGATTATATGTGGTTTAAGTTCTAGAGTAAAGGTACCTAAACCAACAAATTCCTCAATCCTCACTCATTATAGGCTCATACGGACTAGTTCGGTTTAGGGGGACACATTTCGCATATGTTTGCACGGAAGTGAAAACTTCACGAAAACATAGGTACGGATGTAATCCCGAAAGCGATTCACTATCCTACACGGAGGTGAAAACCTCACAAAGGAATAGCTTCTCCCTTTCACTTAAAGGATATAGTAACAGATGCACATGAATGCAAGCCTATACTAGCAATATCAACACAATATTATCATGACATCACACAAAAATGCAAAGGATCGCATATTAAATTAAACCGAGTGTTTTAAAAATTTTAACAAAAAAACCCGAAAATAATCGACTTTGACTTGACTCTCTTTTTATTTTTAAAGTCCCAAGTGGAGTCACCAATCTGTTGAAACTTTTTTTTTTTGAAAAAGGCCCTGAAATGTGTTTTAAAATTAAAAACAGGAGTCGCCACCAATATTTTACTTGGTGTGATTGGATCACCATGAAACGTTTTAAGTTTGTTTTGAAAAATATTTTGGTCTTCGAAATCCAAAAAATGGGTTCGGGAGTCGATTACGTGTGAAGAAGGATTAGCACCCCCAAACGCCTAAAATTGGTACCTAGTTGATTTTTCCGATCTTGATTGTTAAAAATTTTAAATCTCAAGTAAAATTTAAAATGCGATCCCTAAATGCATGATTTATTTAGTGTAATTTTCAAATTTTGAATTTGATGAGAAAAATGCCAGTTTGCTTTGAATTAATCGGGAAATTGAAGTTGTGTCCAAGACATTAAGGCACAACATTCTCGAAGCTTCAAAATTAACAGACATTTAAAAATTTAAAAGTAGGATTTTCGATTATGTAAATTCAACGAAAAAACATACCCAGTACGTTAGAGTATAATTTTTTGAGTCCTTTACAGAAAAGGATACTGCCACGTTTTTTGAAATAATTTAATGTGCTCGATTATTTCGGTTCAAAGAGAAAAAATCGCACCTAGTAAGTTAAGGCACGATTTTTTTAAATCTCGAAATAAGGAACATGACCTCGACTTTGAAATTATTTATGTATTATGAAGAAAATCAGAAAAACAATTTTAAATAAAACATTTTAACGAAAAATGAGCGTGAAAATTAGATAAAATACGAATATTCAATTGATGACAAAAATAAATAAAATGCGATTGCATAAATAATAAATGATAAATAAATATATAAAATAAAAAAATGGGTTGAAAATAACATAAAATAAAATATTAAATGAATAAAAAAGAAATAAAAAAAAAATAGGATTCAATTTGAAAAGGGAAGAAAAAAGGATTTAATTTTAAAAAAAACCTAAAATAATGGGGTTGCTTATAAATAAAATAAAATTACGAGGATTAAATTAGGACAAAATTGAAGTTTAAAGTAATAATTTTAAAAAATTTAAAAAACAAGGGCAAAAATCGAATTTTTGAAGAGTTCAAGAGCCTAATTTGTAACATCAAAAAATAAATGGGATGGAATTAAAAGAAAAAAAGGTCTAGGGACTAAATTAAAAAGAAAATTAGATTTTAAGTAAACAATAATGAAAAATAGAAAAATAGGGTCAAAATCATAATATTTAAAAAATACAAGGACCAAATGGGAAATATGCCCAAAAGTTGACACGTAGTAACCCAAGGCCACTTTTGGAGCAAGGATCAAATTGAAAAGAATTTAAAATTAATGGGTAAATTTTGAAATAAATTAAAAATAAGAAAGAAGGACCAAATTGAAACATGAAAAAACGGAAGGACTATGGTCGTAAATAACCCTTTAGTAAAAAACACGCGGACTCTTAGCAGGTTCGGATCAGTTTGTATCGGATGCACCCAAACGACGCCGTTTTGGGGCGTTTAAGCCACACTCAAAACGTCACCGTTTCGAGGATGGTGCTATAAATATCTTAAATCCTTCAAAAAAAAAAAATCAAATTTTGCTTTTTAAAAAAAAAAAAACTATTTCATCTCTCTTTTTTTTCTCTCCTCAAGGTTTAAGGGCCCAAAAAATTCATTTTTTATTTTTATTTTGTTCCAAAACATAAATCGGTGCTAAATCTATCAAGATCAAGCCCATTTTCAAAAAGATAAAAAAAATTGAAAGTTTTTTTAGTTTTATGTTTTTATTTTTTTTAAATTTCATTTTAGGGTTTTTTTCTCCTTTTTCTTTTTTTCATTCTTTGCAGATATGGTCATTGGAGCCCCCTCGCGTACGTGGGGATGTTCAGGGGACCCTTTGCCCATCGATCGGAGGCGGCGACGACGGTGAAAAAAAAGGTAAACCGTAACTTTACTTTTTTTATTTGTTTATTTTATTTAGCTTCGAAATGAAAAATACAAAATAAAAAAAAATAAATATAGAAAAATATTATATGTATAGAGACAATAATACCTTCAAAGGAAAAAAAATGCTCTTAATTTTTTGTATTTTGAATTGATATTGCGGATGAGTTCATAACCCTTACAACCAAAATCTGAGTTGGCTTTTATAGCCATTTTTACAATGATGATTTTTTTTGCCATTAAAATGATTAATTTTTTCTTCAACTTGTGTTACAGGTGACAGTGGCTGTGGTTGAAAATGGTGGTGGTGTTGCTGACGTGACAGTAGGTGACTGGCTAAGGCAAACAACAACAGCACAAGTTGTTTGCTAGGGCTTTTGATTTTTTTAGGTGTTAGGCCATTTGGGCCTGGTGTAATTGGATCATGGATGTGTATTTTAATTTGGGTTGTAAAAGAAACATTTAAAATAAAAAATGGATTTTGATTTGAAATTTTTTTATCTTGTTTATTATTTTTTGGTTTGGTCTTTTATTTGGGTCCAGACAAATTGGACTCAGTGGAAGAAGAATATAAATTATAATTTTTTTTGGTAAATTATAAGGCAAAGTTTGAACAACAAACGCAGTTATCGTGTCTCGAACCTGAACCACATCTAGAGCAGTAAACATCTTTAATTATCAAGCCATCATATATGATTCAATCTAACTTAAATTTGAAATGCATAATTATTTATCTAATTTTGATCTTTTATTGTATCTCACCAGGACATAATATTATTTTTAATTATAAATGTATCAAATGTAAACAAATAATTTTAATCGATTACTTTAAAATTAAGAATTAAAATTTAAAACTTTTCATTATTCTCATATTTTCACTCATTTTTTTGATTTCATGAATTTTATTTTCATTAATGTAAACAAAAGCATTAATGATATCCATAGTTCTTACAATTGAAGAAGATAAAACCAAAAAGAGAAAAATTAACGTTAATTTTTGTTGTTTTACTCCTTTTTTTTTTCTTACTGAGTTTATAATATGTTGCTTTTCATTAGCTTTGGTAGTTTATCATAAAAACTTTTTCTTCTTTACCCATGATTTCTTATAATATTGGAAAAAAAACTGATTAGAATGCAGGAAAAATGTAAACATATTAGAAACATCTAACAAAATAATTTAAAGAGAAACAAAACAAAACAAATCCTAAATTTTTTTTGGTGAAAAAAACACAAACAAATTATCTTAATCCAAAATAATCAATATTTGTTGCTCTAGCAGACCGACAACAGCTACTAATTCTTCAGGAATCTTGTCAAACACTTGCAATGTTGAGTTCCTTTTTTACGTCATCTTGATTAAACGATCCACAACTTGATTTTTTCCTCTAGGAATATATTTGATTTCCCATTGCTCAATTGTTTGTAAAATGCATAAATATTAATATAGATAAAGTAAGTGGATTCAATAAATAGTTTAAATTTTTTTTGTATCTAATACAAACCTAATTCAAATAACAGAAATGAATATAGCAAAAGTTTGTAATCAATATTATACCTAAAGTATAAAAAAGAAAAATATAATTACTAATAATTTAGTAGTATAGGGAATATGACTGACAGAGCTCCGATGAATGATGTTCCCGAAAGGGTGGCAAAAAAGATTTGGAAGAGGCCAAATGAGCCCCCGGATCCAGATGATCCAATTGTAGATGGACAGGGAATGTCAGTGGATTCCAGTGAGAAATCCGCTACATCATAGAGAGAAATTATTAGGTGTTGCTAGTAATAATGGTTCGTCGAAAAAGGATGAGGAATTTAATTTAAATGAAGATGATGTTTCGAAAGAAGTGATCGAAGGAGTACCTTCGATTACATTTTTAGAACGGGTTCATGACTTTATTGCTCGACGCATGTCCAAGACTGTGATTGTGAAACCCCTTGGTCGAAAGATATCCTATCACATCATGTCTAACAAGCTTCAATCGTTATGGAGGAAAAAAACAGCCACTACAGATTATTGACCTTGAAAATGATTATTTCTCGATACGTTTTCAGGATGACAATGAGTATCTGTCTGCATTATCGGGAGAACTATGGACAATTTTTGGTCATTATTTAATGGTGAGGCCATGGACACCAAGGTTTTCAATAGACCAAACTCATACGAGTAATCTACTGGTCTGGATTCGTCTACCGTGGATTACCGGAAGGTATGTACAACATGAGCTTACTGAAAGTCATTGGAGGGGTGATTAGGCCGGTAGCTAAAATTGATCAAAATACAAACGACAAAACTTACGGGCAGTTTGCTAGACTTGCTGTTTTTGTTGACTTAGGACAACCTTTAGTATCAAAGATAAAAATTTATGGTAGGGTTTAATGTGTAGAGTATAAATCCTTGCCAATGGTATGTTTTGGCTGTCGAAGGTACGGGCACAATCGAGAACTTTGCCCTTACAAATCGGGTACGGAGAAGACGCCGAGGGTAGATGGCGGTTAACCACAAAGAGGTACAACGATGGCTCTAAAAGATGTTGAAGAGGAAAAATATGGTCCTTGGATGCTAGTGGAGAGGAGGCAAACCGATAATAGTGAGATTAGGAGATATCACGACGTCCGGTGAAAATAATGGATATATATATGAATCACTGAATGAGAATCAGGGCGATAATTTTGGGGATTTTGATCAAGAAATTAATGTTGAGATTCTGAACCAAAATTCTACAGCCCAAATTACGAAAGAAACAAGGGAAGTTATGATAAATCGACAAGCTGAAGGCAAGCTTAAATCCAAGAATATGACGAGGAATAAATCTGGTAGCAAATAGAAGAGAGTCTTGTTGGACAGTGAGCTGAAAGTGGGTCAAAAAAATCCTAAAACCATCCAATCTTTGAATGGCCCATCCCTAAGTCTGGGTTAGAACCATTTTGATGATAGGGCTAAAATGAGACCATTTTGCTTGGAGACAATTTGAGGAACATTAGTTTTCATGCATCTAATCCAAAATTAAATGGAGAGAACCATTTGGCGGTCTCTTTTTCTTCCAACAAAGGGAAGAACCAAACGGGGGAATCTTTTCAACAGAACCATCATCTGAATCTGGAGTTTCAAATGGGGGAAAGCTCAGCTCATAGACGAACAAATCTTGTGGGGGAGTAGCTGGCGAGAATATAGGTCAGGTTCCGAGCTCTCTGCCGTCTCATGAGAAATCATCATTGAAAGTAAATGCAGTGATGGAAGGAATTGTTTAGGGTTTGAGCAACCGTAATGATGGGTATTCCAATTTGGTGGCAAATGGGTCGGAGGGGAATGTGTCCGGAGACAAGTTGCCGTCAGCTTTTGAGGAAACTTGATTAGGGGTAAGAGGTTTCTCTCTCTAATATGGTTTTCTATGAAATTAAATTATCGTTTTATGTTCTGGAACTGCCAGAGGTGTGGGCACCCACATTTTCATAAAAATTTGAAGGAATATGACAGATTTTCAATTGGATTTTATTACACTTTTTGAGACTAGGATTAGCGGTTGTAAGGTTGAGAATTTGCTTGTGAAATTGAGGTTTGAGTACTCTTTTAAGGTGGAGGTCGAGAGGTTTGCCGGTGGTATCTGGTTGTTTTGGAATGAAGGGACTAGTATGGAGGTCTTGGAGATTCACCCTTAATTCGTGCACATGCGAATTCGAGATCGAAGAAACTGACGACCATTCCTCTACACTACAATCTACACGAGCCCTTATCGGTAATTACGGAGCAGTTTTGGGACCATTTGGATGCTTTAGCTTCTGGGACCACTGAGCCATGGCTTCTAGGTGGGGACCTTAATATGGTAATGAGTATTGATAAGCGAAAGGGTGGGGAAGATAAATCTCAAGTTGGGTATGATTATTTTCAGTCCTTGTTTTTCAATCACAGTTTTATTGATTTAAGGTTTTAAGGACCTAAATTCACTTGGAGCAGGGTTCAATTAATGTAGAGGCTGGATAAGTCTTTTTGCAATGCAGAGTGGTAGATTTTTGCTCTATATACCACGGTTCAACATCTTTTCTAGTTCAATTTGGATCATTGTCCTTTATTAGTTTCAACGAGGCCTAAGCAAAGATAGAAAGATATTTGTCCTTTTCATTTTTTGGTGAGTTGGTTACAGCATCCGAAATTCCAGAATGTAGTTTTAAATGCTTGGGATCATGGGGTGATGTTTTGAGGAATATTAGGAATTTCTTGAAATTAGTACAGGAATGGAACAAAACTTTTTTGGGAACATCTTTGAGAAAAAGCGTATGAAGTTGAGAGAGCAGGATCGTGTGCAAAAGGCACTAGAGCGAAGGTTCAGTAGGAGGCTTAATTTGAGGGAATCTGAGATTCATTTTGAATTGGAAAACATTTCACCAGGAGGAACTCTTTTGGTTTCAAAAATCCCAAAGTGAGTGGTTATTGAATGGTGACAAGAGCATGAGATTTTTTCATAGTCACACTCTAAAACGGAGAAGGTAGACTAAAATTGAAGCACTATTGATTGAAGGGACTGGTTGGTGTTTCGACAGTGATTCTTTACGGAGACATGTAGTTGAGTATTTCTCCTCTTTGTATACAGTGGATAATTACTTGGCGGGGAGCTTTCCTATAAAGGGAAGGTTTCCAAGGTTGGAGGATAATGTTCTGAGGGACTTGATGGCCAATGTCACTTTGGAGGAGGCTCGGCAGCCTGTATTCAGCATGAGTCCTCTTAAGGCACTTGGGGTTGATGGTCTGCATGGCAAGTTTTATCAAGCTAATTGGGAGATAGTGGGGTCTAATGTTTTTCATTTAGTGAAATATGTGTTCTCGGGGGGAAGGTTGGATCTTAGCATCAATAAGACCCTTATAGTATTTATCCTCAAGGTTATTGGAGCCGAAATTATTCACTAATTCCGTCCCATTAGACTGTGCAACGTTCTATATAAAATAATTATTAAAACAATTCTAATCCATTTTAGACAAGCTATGAAAATTTTAGTCAAATAGAACCAATCAAGTTTCATTCCCTCGCGGAACATATCGGATGATATAATAATAGCTTAGGAAGCTATTCATACAATGAAACCAATGAGTAAGAAAGGGTGGATGGTTGTGAAGGTGGATCTTGAGAAAGCTTATGACAAAATTCATTGGGATTTTATTCGGGATATGTTGATTGATGCTAAGTTGCCTAGAATGCTTGAGGAAACTATCACGCAGTGTGTTTCAGCCTCTTCTATGCAATTAATTTGGAATGGGATTCTGTTAAAGGAATTTATTCCATCTAGAGGGGTAAGGCAAAGAGATCCTCTCTCGCCTTACTTGTTTGTTCTTGGGATGGAGAAACTTGGACATATGATTGAGTAATCAATTGAACAGGGATCTTGGCATCCTTTAATGTTCTCACATCGGAGACCTGGTATCTCCCATCTATTTTTTGCTGACGATCTCTTATTTTTTGGGAGAGCAACTATACAATGAGCTGATTGCCTTAAACATGTATTGGATAATTTCTATCACTTATTCGGTCACAAAGTTAACAGGGTAAAACACATATCTTTTTTATCGAATAACGTGACGGAAAAGGTTTCTACTGCCATTTGCATAAATTTAGGGTATGTTAGAGTTAAAGATCTTGGAAAATATCTTGTCATTTTGTTATTTCATCACAGAGTTGGAAGAAATACCTTCTCTTTTGTTTTAAATAAAGTGCGAGATCGGTTAAATGGATGGGACGCTCGTAAACTCTCCTTTACTGGGGGACTCACACTTGTGAAGTTGGTATTATTGTTTATTCCCAATTATTTTATGGCCACGGTGCGTATTCCTATTACAATTTGTAAGGAGATTGAGAAGATTGCTAGAGGTTTTCTTTGGGGATCCACCAATGGAAGAAGGTGGCTTTAGTAGGATGGGCAGATGTTTGTAAACTTGTGGACAAAGGAGGCATTGGTGTTCGGAGGTTGCAAGATCAAAATTTTCTTTTCCTTTTGAAGATGGGGTTTAACTTGGTGGCGAAAATGGACGCTTTACGAGTTAGAATCCTTAGGAACAAATATAATATCTATGGGATTATTCTTGAGGATTTACATCGGAGTAACTGCTCCCGAGTATTCGAGACGACCAACTGGTTAATTTTTGGAAAGACGTTTGCATGACTGAATTAGGCACTTTAAAAATTCATTTTAATGGGTATGGCCATTTGGATGAATCTACGTGTGTGTGTGATGTGGTGACCGCGACTGGATGTTGGAATTTTGCTTGGCTCCTAACAGTTCTCCCTAGAGATGTGGTTGTCTGTGTAAGTACTTGTAGCTCTCCTCGAGAGGAAATGGGGGCAAATCAGTTATCGTGAAAATGTATGGCTGCTGGGAAGTTTTCTATGCAGGATTCCTATAAACACTTCGTAAGTACAGCTCCCACTTCTCATCTTAAAGATGATAAAGCAAGCTATATGGAAGTTGAAAACACCTCAGTGAGTCTGATCTTTCTTGTAGATGCTAGTTAATAATGAGATCTTAACTAATGCGGAACGAGCACGAAGAGTTATGTCATCTTTTCCCTCTTGTGATAGATGTGGCAAATCAGTCGAGTTCACTATTCATTTAGTGAAGGATTGTGAGTTTGCTCATGCTATTTAGAAAATCCCTACTGCCTAGACATGTTTGGAATGTTTTTTTTTTTTTAATTTTACCTTGGGGGATTGGGTTCACTAGAATATCATGAATGAAGGGATGCTAAGTGTCGATGGTGGTGAGTGGTCGACTCTCTTATCAATTGTTGCTTGGTTTCTTTGGAAAAATCACAATGCTTTCATTTTCCAGAATGCTGGTAGTAGCAGGCATGAACTCGTTGCATCGACCCTTTCTTGGACAAAGGCATATGAATGTAGGGATCAGCTAAGTAATTTGGCTTGTTCTACTCAAACCACCAAAGGTTGGCAGCGCCCTGATGTCGGTTTGGTCAAACTCAACGTGAATGGGTCAGTATCAACAGCTAACGCTAAGGCAGCAATTGGAGGAGTTGTGTGTGACTCAAATGGGAAATGGTTGATCGGTTTTGTTATGGTAATAGGGATGGCCGAGGCTTTTTAGGTAGAAATAAGAGCTATCGTGGAAGGGTACAAGCAGGTTGACGTTAACTATGATAATGCTCTACTTATTGATACCATCTGTAACAGGTTTGCATCAATCAGCAATGTTAGCGAAGTCAGGTTAATTCAAGAATGGTGCCACAAAGACTGGAAGTTGAAATTTAGACATATCTTGCGCGATAGCAATAAGGTAGCTAACTGTTTGGCAATGGCGGTAACAAGGGGTTTAAATCATCTAACTCTCTTTGAAGATCCACCTAGTTATATTACATGTCTACTTGAAGATGATGCAAGTGCTTCTCAATAGGAAGAGTGCTCGATTTCTATTCATTCCTAGTCTTTAGGGATGTTTTTCTATTATAAAGATAAAGAAAAAGAAAAATATAATTACTCACTAAAACAAATGCTACATAGTACATAGAAAGCTAAATGAGATTAGAAAACAAAATTATCTATGAAAGAAGAAATTTATGCATGATAAAAAACAATAGCCTAAAGTGATAATAAATTTTTTTAATTAAAATTAACTAAATATGATTTTTAAGAATTATAATGTATACGAATGATCTATTTGATGGAGATGCTATTATAAAAATAAGAAAATATTGACAATTTTAGAAATTTAGTGAATAATAATGGTCATTTTCAATTATTCATGTTCGTGCAACTGCTAGTTTAGAATAAGAAAAAGAAACATTAAGATTAAACAAATCGTAAATTTCGGGTGAATTAAAAGAAAATTTTGATTTTTTTAAATATTTATCGGATTAGATCGCTTTTTTAATAATTTTGGAATTAGATTTTTTTTTTAAAACACACTGAACTGGATACATTTTCAGCGTAAGTTGTAGGAAAACATTTTCAGCTGGACGTACTTTTCGGTTTTATAATTCACTCGAAATTTACGATTTGTTTAATCTTAATGTTTCTTTTTAAAACACACTAAATTGGACGCATTTTCTCATTCTATCTCTTAAACTAGTTAAGGGTCTTCTTTTAGATTTTTTTGGTTTTTTAGTAGGCATGTTAGGGTTTATGGGATAAATGTTTAGGGTTTAGATCATTTTAATGCTGTTCATGTTTGAGGGTTTAAATACTTAAGTTTTTGAATTTATCAATTCAAATCCAATTTTTAACACCAATAATTTTTTTATTAAATTTTCTAAAGTAATATTTTAATTTTGTTTGTTAAATATATGGTGATCATGTAACTAAAAAAAATTCCAATGAATGTAAATTTATTAGATAATTTTGGTAGTTGCTAATGTGGAAATTAAAAAAAAAAATTATTCCAACACATCATACAAAAGTATTTTTTGTTAGAATAATATTTTGTTTAAAATTTCACGTAAAACTTTTTTTTATTTATTAAAAATCAATAATATTAACTAGTTGAAGCAAACATTATAATAAAAATAAAAATAGGACCAAATAAACCATTCTATTTATCAATATTTTAACTTTACTTTTATGTATACATTCTCTAATTAAAATCATATTCAATTGAATTGTACAATTAATTGATTAATCGATTGAATTCTTAATTGTCTTCGTGTTTGAGTTAGGCATTGTGAAAGGGGGTTGACAATGAGAATGAGTAAATATGCAAAAGCTACTCGTGTCCCCTAAAAATATTATTTGAGAATCTCGAGATATCTGAAGGATTCTCATGTGAGGAAAACTTTTCAGGGTTTGATAATGAGAGAGTGAAACGCTCCCAGCAAGGCGCGTTTTGAGTAAAGTGGATTGAAAGCGTGCCCAACCGAACTCATTTTCAGCTGACATGTCACTAAAATGCGTCCAATTGGACAAGTTTTCAGTTCACTTTACTCAAAACGCGCCTTGCTGGGAGTGTTTTCACTCTCTCATTGTCAACTTGCCCTGAAAAGTTGTTAATGGATAATTACTACTCAATATTTTTTGCATAATGTTTTGTTTTAAATATGTGAAACAAGTTATTTGGTTCAAAATGAATGGACGAGTTAATGTTATTATTTATTATGATTTTGTGACACGGACATTAGGGTTGTTTTTTCATCGGTGTACATAGCATGATTGGCTTTCAACCCGAACATACAATTTTTGGAACTCTATGGAAGAATTAGGAGAAAAGTCGATGGACCCCGTCAAATAGGAGGTTTTTTATGTCAAAGGCCCAATAGCGATCGAGTCAATGGTCCGGGCGCATATTTCTACTGGATCACAAATACTCGAGTTATACGTGAAGTTTGTCAACACAAATGATAGTGGTTGGAGGTCAACCTCTGTTCCAGTTTGAGAGGCTGGAACGAAAGAAGAAGCTGAGAGTCCAATGACACGGTTGTGAGGTGGGTTCATGACTTTCTTAGAAAGATCTCATTATGATATCCCAAAATCATCAATAGGAAGACACTTATTGGTTTCATCCTTAGATTTCAACAACGGTAGACAAAACGGGTATGGCGGTAATTGAGACTTCGACACCTTGGCACAACACTCTGTTAGTGGTTTTGATTTCAACTTCGAGGGTTTGATGATCTATGTTGGGAACGCTTATAGGGTTATGGCATCAAGTTCCACCGATGGGCAATTTGCAAGAGATTTTGGTTGTATCTATAACTATACAATAAGGGATAATGTACTCCTTACAACCTCCATCGAAGAAGGGATATCCAACCCCAAACATGCTATGGGGGTTGAGATTGAAGAAGGCATTGAATCATGTTGGAGCCCAATTTGTCCAGGCCCAACATTGAAACCAAAACAAAACAAATTTTAAAGTAAATTCATTTAATTTAAAATGTCCCAAAATTACAAACCCAATTGTCCAAGCCCTAGCCCAATTACAAAACCCAATATCCCAAACCTTAAATCATGACCCAATACACCTAAAAAAGACCCAAAATGCAAATTAGCCTAATGAACCCAAAAATCAGAAACCCTAATGCCTAAGCAACTTGTGCTGCTGCCACCCATGTCTTGCCACATCAGGAGCCGCCACATCACCACCACCAGCAGCAACTTGCACCACCTTCAGTGCCATCTGGAAAGAGGAAAAGTCCTGCATTTAGTTGAGAAAAACAAATTATAATGATTGTAATTCAGGCTATAAAGAGATTAGCATCAGTTGTAATGGTTACGAGTTTTCTTTAGAAATAAATACAGTTACAGATCATTGAAATCAATACAAAAAAGAAAAAATTCCAAACTAATACACCTCAGAAACACGAGAGCAGTATTCGAAGCCAAATAGAGACGAAGCAATTAATATCAGAAGTGAAAGCAGATACCAAGTATTAACGTCTTCGATACTATCAAGGTACATAGTAAATACATATATATTATTAATGCATTTCATTTAATATCCATTTGTTTTTTATAAAAAAAAACTATTTGAAACATTTTAATCTATTAAATATGCTTATTTATGTTATCATTATCATCATTTAATATTATTTATAAAAAAACATTTCAATTAATTTTAATAATAAAAATAAAGAGAACCCGAAAGGTCTTACCCCGATCTGATCCACCGCTGTCGAAGTTGTGAATGGAGTCCTTCTGAGTCGCTCCATAACAATGAGGGACCTCGTTGTTCGAATGTCATGAAAAGGAAACAAAAAAAAAACATTAAGAATGACATACCAAAACAGATTTCAAAAACTTCAAAACATATTTTTAGATCTAAAAGATCCATGTTTTAAATACAAGAATGGAAAAAGGAAACAAATAGACAAAAAAATTAAAAAAATAAGACTTAAAGATTCGAAGTTACCTCGTGTCTACGGAGTTTGGAGTCGGATTCGATAAGTCTCAACCCCGAATCTAGACTTCAGAGAAGCAAAGAATCGAAAAGGGTAAAAAAAAGGGGACGATTGGACTTTCGATCGCCGTACACGACGGTCGACGGCGTTGATGATCGGTGCTGACCATGGTGGACCAACGATCGGAAAAGGAGAAGCCAGAGAGAAAAAGGGAGAGGGGTTTTAAGTTTTTTGTTGAAATGAAATAGAAAATGAAAATTTTTCAAAGAAATTTGGTTTAAATACCATTATCGAAACGCTGTTGTTTTGGTGTGGATATTTTCGTATAATTCGCACGATCGAATATCCTTTTTAAAATCTTTCAAAATGTCCTTCAATTTCAAAATTCCAAGAACATAGTGCCCTAATGTGTTGGACACGACTTTAATTCTCCGAGAAATTTGAAATGCACGGATGGTTTTTCTCAAATATGATTTTTTTTAAAAAATGATATGAAGTTTTCTGAGAACAAAGATCGTATTTTGAGTTTTATTCGAGTTTTCAAACTTTTAACAAATCAAGACCCCAAAATAATCGATGTGGTACCAATTTTGGGCGTGTGAAGGTGCTAATCCTTCCTCATACATAACCGATTCCTTAACCTATTTTTTGGATTCCGAAAACCAAAATATTTTTCAAAACGGATTTTAAACGTTTTGTGCTGATTCAATCGCACCATATAAAAAGATTGGTGCCGACTTTATATTTCGATCTTTAAATTATTGTTCGAGACCTGTTTGTTTTCCCAAAAAAAAATGTTTCAACAGCTTGACAACTCCACTGGGGAATTTTAAATAAAAGAGAGTCAAGCCAAAGTTGATTATTTTTGGGTCTTTTGTTGAAATTTTTAAACCTTCGATTTTGTTTAATATACGATCCTTTGCATTTTTTGTGATGGTATATTATGTTGATATTGCTAGTATAAGTTTGCATTCATATGCATTTTGTTACTACCTTCTTAAGTGGAAGCGGGAAACTACTCCTTCGTGAGGTTTTCACCTCAGTGCAGAATAGTGGATTGCTTTCGGGATTACATCCGTACCCATGTTTTCGTGAAGTTTTCACTTTCGTGCAAACATGTAAGAAATGTGTCCCCCTAAACCGAACTCATTCGTATAAGCCTGTAATAAGTGAGGATCAAATAATCTGGTGGTTTTGGTACCCTTTAGTCTAGAGACTAAACTGCATGTAATGAGCCGTAAGTACTTGCCTTAGAAAGAGTTATACCGAACCTTTTTAGCAACTATCCAAGACAAGTTCTTAGGTTCTTTGTTTTATACCTGTATATTGATATTGATGTGTTCTGCTAACGTGTTCTGTTTTGTCTCTTTTGCTTGCATTGCATTATCATACAAGAAAATGTGTTGATTTAAGTTCGATTACCAAATAGGCAGTTTCATCATGGAAGACGAATTTCTTGATAGAGTGGAAGATAACATGATTGCACGCTTATGGTCAGAGGAACGACAGCATGAGAAAGGAGATAGTTTGAAAGAGGGGCATTTATTAGAATTTTGGGATTATACTCGGATTAAGGTAAGACAAAACAATTTGCAAGAATTGAGAGACATCTGGGGTCAGTGGGATAGTGAGATGAAGCAAATGTTCTATCGGGAATATGGAGACTTACCCTACTTACTCGAAGTGAAGATAGACAAACATCTCTTTCGAGCTCTCACCCAGCACTGGAATCCTGCATATAGTTATTTCACCTTTGGAAACTTTGACATGACACCCACAATAGAAGAGTATACCGCATTGATTCGTTGTCCTAGAATTCAAGTTGACAAAGCATACTCGAAAGATGCATGTGTCCCAACCTTTCTAAAATGATTGATGCACGTAACTGGGATGAGTGAACAGTGGGTTACGTCTAGGATCAAAGTAAAAGGAGACAATAAGTGTATCAATTGGAAAAGTCTGCGAGATCTAATACTGTCACACCCAGATATGAAGAAATGCATTGACTTTTTTACTCTTGGCATATACGGGTTAGTCCTTTTCCCAAAAGCATTAAGGCATGTGGAAGATGCAGTTGTGGTTCTATTTGATCGGCTTAGTAAAGGAGTTACGCCCATCCCAATAATTCTCGCCGAAACCTTTAGATCATTAAATACTTGTCGAAGGGAAGGGGAAGGAAGGTTCATTGGTTGTGCACCACTTCTAATGGTTTGGTTTCATAGTCATTTCTGGAAGGTAAAATTTTTTTTATGCAAAGTGTTCTCAACCGACTTCTCACCTTTGAGGGAATTTGTTGCCACACAAAGGGAACAAAATATATCCAAGGAAAAATGGATGGCTATCCTTCAGAACCTTCAGGATGAGGACGTCGAATGGTGCGCGCCTTATTTTATCCCTTTACGAGATCCTCTATCGTTGTGGCAGCTTTGATTGAGTCCCTTTACTTGGGGTATGGGGTGCTATAAGATATGGCCCTTTGCTCGTGTTGAGGCAATACAATACGAGACAATTTATCCTTGCGACACATGGCTTAACTCAGTACGAGTTCACCTACAAAAGGAATGATTACAACAAAAAGGTCCGAGAGGTAGCAAATGCATGGAAGAAAGTACATAGGATGAAGAAGTTTAGTGCAAGCCCATTGACGACATCAAACTATGATTGGTGGAGAAGTAAAAGAGTTAATGATAACATTCCAGTAACAAATCCCGAAAATGTTCGGCCAATAGAGGAATATTTGCAAGAGGTCCTATTAGAGATAGACATCATGAAACAAGACTTTGAGAAGAAGAGCGCAAAATTCGGAAAGAGAATAGAGGTTTTGGAAGAAGAAAAGATGAAGCTGGGATTGGATGTGGATATACATAGGTTAGAGGCTGAAAATTTAAGGAAAGGGAAAAACAAACTTGAAGAATACTTAGAAGACTTGAAGAAGGTTTATAAGAAGATTTGTTTTTCAATGAGAACTGCGGGATTAGGTAAGACATCGGAACAATGGCGAAAAAAAATTCAGAAGCAAAAAGATCAAATAGAACAGTGACAAAGGAAATTCCAAGACGGTCAGGCTCGAGAGAACGCCATGAAAGGAGAACTACTAGAAAGACAAGTCGAGAAGGTCGAACTAAAAGCCCAAATAGTTGGAGAGTCACTACGTAGACACTTCAATCGAAACTCCGTCTTAAAACTTAAAGCGAGTATGGCTGAAAGTAAGGAATTAAGGGAAAGGGTGCATGAATTGGAGGTTGCACTCCACAACAATGAGATTCGAATTGAGATCCTTGAAAGGAATCTAAAAACCAGCGAATGACACTTTCGACAAACTCAAAGACAGGTCAAAGAAAGCGATTATGTAATAGGAAAAACACTGACCCAAATGAGAGAAGCCGCCGACCACATGCAAGAGTTAGCTGTCGAAGCTGATGTTTTGAGCATATAATATGAATCGAAATCAAGACGAGGACAAAAATTAGTCGAGCTTCTTGGGAAGATCAAAGCTTTAGGCAATAAGACAAAGCCATTTGTGTAATTTCGCTTTATGTAAAGAAGTTTTTCTTCTAGAGAAGTTGTTCTAATGGAATTGAATTCAAAGTCAATGCCTTTTCTTACATTACATACATGCATTCATTCGCATTGCATCTTCACATATTTTAGCATGATAATTCTAACTAATTAAAACTTTAATAGTTACATCATCAATCATTGAAAATCCACATCACTATAACACTCGCAAAAAAACCAAGGCCATGGAGCAAAGGCTAAAGCAAATTCAAAAAGAAGTGTTGGATCAATTGAAAGAGAAATTGCAGGAACAAATGTCATTGATGTATAGAGAGATGAAAAATTAGTTCATTGAACTACAAAAAAGTTTGATGAATGAATTGACTCAAATGAGGCAAAGTGGAGCCGATAAGGGAAAAGGTCCTGCAATAAACCCAATCGAGGAAGACGAGGATCCTATTATTCCTCTAGGTTTTACACCCCTTCATAACCAAGCCCCACAGGAGGCACAAACACGAGAGGCAACCATTACTATAAGGGCACAACAACAAGCCACTGGCACATCAAGGCTAACACATTATCCAGTAGGATCAGGGTTAAACCTTGAAGATAACGTGGCAAATCTGGGTGTCTCGGATTTCGATGAGATGATGAGAGTAGATCTTCCTCGACAGGTGGAAGAAAAATATAAGTGATTAGAGGAGAAGATTGAGGCGATACAAGGAACTGAAAACTCTTACGGGATGGACGCTAAAGAATTAAATTTAGTCCCAGAATTGGTACTCCCTCCCAAATTCAACGCCCCAGAGTTCAAGAAGTATAATGAAACAAGCTGTCCCGAGGCTCACCTTACCATGTTTTGTAGAAAAATGGCAAGGCATGTTCATAACAACCAATTGCTTATTCATTGTTTTTAGGACAGTTTGGCAAGATCGGCAACTAGATGGTATAATCAGTTGAGCCGGGTAAAGATTCATTCGTGGAGAGATTTAACGCAAGCTTTCTTAAAGCAATATGGCCATGTAACAGAAATAGCTCCTGACTGACTTACACTGCAAAACATAGAGAAAAGATCAAATGAGAGTTTTAGACAGAACAGAGGTGGAGAGATGTGGCAACTCAGGTGTAGCCACCATTAATAGAAAAAGAAACAACGGTGTTGTTTATTAATACTCTCAAGGCACCTTATCTTAATCATCTGTTAGGAAATGTCACAAAGAGTTTTTTTGATATGGTCATATCAAGGAAGATGATTGAAAATGCAATTAAAAATGACAAGATAGAGGTTAGAGAGAACAACAAAAGGCCTGCTCCCAGAAGGAGAGATAATAAAGTGAATAACGCAAGCATATATTAGGCCAAACTACACAAAGCCATTCATGACGGGATAGCCTAAAGTCCCGACAAGAAATTATCAAAATGCTACAAGACAAGAGTCGAGCTTGAGACCAAATAGGGAAAGAATCCAGTACACTCCTATCCCTATGTCATATGGAGAGGTTTACCAAAAAATGTATGATGTGCATTTAGTATCCCTACACCATGTAAGGCTATACAAGCCCTCATATCCAGCTTGGTATGATACAAAATCTCGATGTGAATATCATGCAGGAGTAGAGGAGCATTCAATTGAAAATTATCCTGCCTTCAAGAGACTAGTTGAGGGACTTATTCGGGAAAAAGTCGTGAGGTTTGATGAACTAACATGGCCAAACATAGTCGGGAACCCCTTGCCCAATAACCCGGATCAAGGAGTAAACGCAATAGCTAAGGAAAGAAGCCAGAAAATCAAACTGAACGTCAAAGAAGTCAAGTCCCCGCTCAAATGGGTATGGCATCAGTTGGTCAAGGTGGGACTAGTCGCAAAAGAAAGGGGTAACACAGTAACGAAGATTCACAACTACTGTGAGTTTCATGCCATTGAAGGGCATAAGATTCAGGACTATGTTGAATTCAAAGCTTTGGTACAAACAATGATGGATAATAAAGAGTAGAAATTTTTCGAGGAAGGGGAGGAGGTTAAGGATGTTTACGACTCCGAAGAGAGAGCGACAAGAGCCTATGGGATTAATCGCCCATTGGTAATTATTTCTAAGCCAACAAACAACATGGCAAGGGAGCAAATAACTCCGCGTATCATTATACAAAAGCCAACGACGTTTCCTTATAAAGATAGTAAGAGGATCCCATGGAATTACCATTGCAACGTAATAATACCAAGGGAGGAAGAACTTAGAAAGGATTGTGTCTTGTTACTCGCAGTGGAAAAAGTTATGACCTGACGAGTAGGGAGAAAGAGATAAACAAGGGGAAGGCAACAATGTTTGAGCCAGAGGAAGAAATAATTAGTAACCCCAAAGCACCCACGAATGAGCCTGTATCAAAGAAAGAGGCAAAAGAGTTTCTGAAGTTCCTAAGACAGAGAATATAGTGTAGTGGAACAATTACACAAGCACCCTGCTCAGATATCAATTTTGGCCTTGCTCTTAAGCTTAGAGGCCCATCGAAGCGCACTAATGAAGGTACTAAATGAGACATATGTAGCAAATGACATCTCTGTTAGTAAGCTGGGTCGATTAGTCGATAATGTGAGTGTAAATAACTTTATTTTCTTCAGCAATGATGAAATGCCAATGGGAGGAATGGGATCTACTAAAGCCTTACACATTACCACCCGTTGCAAGGGGTACACATTACCCAAAGTACTCATAGACAACGACTCAGCTTTGAATGTGCTACCATTAGCTACCCTACAGATATTACCAATTGATAGCTCTCACATGAAATTATGTAATAATATAGTGAGAGCATTTGATGGGACTGAGAGGAAAATAATGGGTAAGATCGAAATACCTCTTTAGATTGTGCCAAACACATACGAGGTGGATTTTCTAGTGATAGATATCAAGCCCACCTATAACTGTCTATTGGGAAGATCGCGAATTCATTTAGCTGGGGTAGTACCTTCTTCGTTGAACCAAAAGCTAAAATTGATAAATGAAGGATAGTTAATCACGATCAACGTTGAGGAGGAAATTATTGCATCTGTAACGAGTGATGCACCTTATGTCGGAACAGATGAAAAGGCTATCGAATGTTCCTTCTACTCATTAGAATTCGTCAATGCAACCTTCATTACTGAAGGAAGCATGTGCCTAAGTTATCATCAACTACAAGGATGGGCCTGCGTTTAACAGTTGAAAAGGGGGCGTTACTTGGAAAGAGGATAGGAAAATACCTCCAAGGAAGAGTCAGTATGCCGATGCTGACAGAAAAATGAGATCGTTATGGCTTGAGGTACAAACCAGACGCAAAGCAAAGGAAGAAAGAGCTAGAAAGAAAGCAAGAAAGAAGGAGGGCAAGATGTCCGGAGAAAAAATTTCATGGGAACCCATGGTCTTCCCACACATATCTAAAACTTTCATCTCGAGAGGGGTGATCAACCGAGAGTAGTATTGGAAAAGAAGCAAGTGATAATCAAGACTGAAGGAATCATGAAGGATCTAAGCGTCAACGCTATATCCGATGAGGGAAAAGAAGGGAACCTGCCAGAAATCGGTCCATGCGTATCGAGAAGCACTTTGGATAATTGGACTGTAAAGGAACTCCCTGTAACTTTTAAGATTTCTTTAGAGTAATGCTTATAGCACACCTATTGCTTCAGGCTCGAAAGCAATATGAATCTTTTTGTAGAAAAGGGCCCATGGTCATTATCTAGTTTTTTGAATGGAAATGCTTCTTCTATCTTATATGGAAAATCTTTCGCTAATTATTCTTTCATTCTTATCCAACTCAATGAACCACTCGTACATATCCAATAAACTAAATTGATCATTCTTTAATATATACAAAATATAATCATTCTTTCATAAATTCATTTAGTTCTTTGGACCTCCCTTTTTCCTTTGATAGGTCCTTGAATATCAATAATATGAGTAACACTGATGCCGACTTAGAGCCTCATTTTAAGCAGGATATGTGTTTAGAGGAACTTTAGGATTTTGAAGATGATCAAGATTGTAATTTATCTCCTGATTTGTTAAGGATGATGGAAGAAGAAGAAAAACAAATCTTGCCTCATTCGGAACCAGTGGAAGTTATTAGTCTAGGGAATGAAGATGAAAAGAAAGAGGTGAAAAGTGGGACAAGCATCTTCATAGAAATCAGAAAAGATCTTATTATGTTGCTTCAAGAGTTCCAAGATGTCTTTGCATGGTCCTACCAAGACATGCCTAGCCTAAGTACTGACATTGTTATACACAGACTCCCCATAAAGGAAGAATGCAATCCTATACAGCAAAAGCTCTGAAGGATGAGACCAGATGTGTTATTAAAAATAAAAGAAGAGGTCAAAAAGAAGTTCAACACCGGTTTCCTCCAGGTAGTTAAATACTCAAAATGGTTAGCTAACATAGTCCCTGTTCCTAAAAAAGATGGGAAAGTGCGTATGTGTGTGGACTATCGAGATTCAAATAAAGGTATCCTAAAGGATAACTTTTCATTACCTCATATCGACACCTTAGTAGATAATACAGCAGGTCATTCCTAATTTTCATTCATGGATGGTTTCTTTGGGTATAACCAGATAAGGATGGATCCTAAAGATATGGATAAAACCACGTTTATCACACTGTGGGGAACATTCTGCTATAAGGTGATGCCTTTTAGACTAAAAAATGTAGGGGCAACTTATCAAAGAGCTATGGTAACTATGTTTCATGACATGATGCATAAAGAAATTGAAGTTTATGTCGACGATATGATTGTAAAATCTCGAACAGAGGAAGAGCATATAAAGATATTGAGAAAGCTGTTTGTAAGGCTAAGAAAGTATCAACTAAAGTTAAACCCAGGCAAGTGCACTTTTGGAGCCACTTCGGGAAAGCTGTTAGGCTTTATGGTCAATAAAAAGGGGATTAAAATTTATCGAGATAAAAGTCAAAGCCATAGAAGAGTTACCACCACCCAATACGCGAAAGAAGTTCGAGGTTTCTTAGGGAGATTGAATTACATTGATCGGTTTATCTCACAGCTGACTGAGAAATGTGATCCCATCTTCCGTCTGCTTAGGAAGCATAACCCAAGTGTGTGGAATGATGAATGCCAATAAACTTTTGATAAAGTCAAGGATTACTTATCCAATGCTCTAGTTTTGGTTCCTCCAATTCCCAATAAACCGTTAATCCTGTACTTGGCGGTCTTTGAAAATTCAATGGGATGCATACTAGGCAGCACGATGAATCTGGAAAGAAGGAAAGGGTAATATATTATCTTAGCAAGAAATTCACTGATTGTGAGACTCGATACTCGCCAATTGAAAAACTATGTTGTGCTCTAGTTTGGACCACGCAAAGATTAAGGCAATACATGTTGTACCACACCACTTGGTTAATCTCAAAATTAGACCCTCTAAAGTACATGATGGAGTCAGCTGCCTTGAATGGAAGCTTGGCTAGGTGGAAAATCCTACTATCTGAGTTCGACATAGTCTATGTTAATCAAAAGGCAGTAAAAGGGAGTGCGATAACAGACTTCCTAGCCAGTAGATCTTTAGAAGACTATGAGCTAATAAACTTCGTTTTTCCAAACTTGCAACTACTGAAAAGGGAACCACAATAGAACACCCTTTGAGATTGAATTTTGATGGAGCTACAAATGCCATGGGTAATGGAGTTGGGGTAGTCTTGGTATCACCAGAAGGAGACCACTATCCTTTCACCAATAAACTCGATTTTGATTGCACAAATAACATGGTAGAATATGAAGCATGTATCATGAGAATTCGTACAGCCATAGAACTGGGAATCAAAGTTTTGGGGATATACGGAGACTCTGCACTAGTAATCTATCAACTCAAAGAAGAATGAGAAATGAAAGATTCTAAGCTAATTGATTACCAAAAGTTGGTTCTTGAGTTAACCAAGGAGTTTGATGATGTCACATTCCATTATCTCCCATGGGAAGAAAACTAGATGACTGATGCTCTTACCACTTTGGCCTCGATGATTAAAGTAAATAGACTAGAAGATATGAAACCTATTCAAATGAGCATCTATGAGGCTTCGACTCATTGTTATGATATTGAAGAAGAAGAAGAAGAAGAAGAAGAAAGAGATGGTCGCCCATGGTACCAAGATATTCTTTAGTACGTAAGAGATCACAAGTACCCTGAGAAAGCTTTCGAAAATGAAAAGAGGACATTGAGAAGACTTGCCAATGAATGTGTCCTAGATGGGGAAATCTTGTACAAAAGAAGAAAAGATCAGGTGTTGCTAAGATATGTCAATGCAGTTAAAGCTAAGAGGATCTTAGAAGAAGTTCACGAAGGCATTTGTGGGACACACGCCAATCATTTCACAATGGCCAGACAAATAATGAGATTAGGGTATTACTGGTATACCATGGAAGGCAATTGCATCAATTATGCTAAAAGATGTCATAAATGTCAGATCTATTGAGACAAGATTCATGTACCTCCATCACACCTTCATGTCATGACTTCTCCTTGGCCATTTTCTATGTGGGGCATGGATGTCATTGGGCCAACTTCTCCAAAGGCTTTTAATGGTCATAGAATTATCTTCGTGGTTATCGACTATTTCACCAAATGGGTAGAAGTAGCTTCTTATGCCAATGTCACGAAGTCTGCGGTTAGCAAGTTCTTGAAAAAAGAGATCATTTGCTGATATGGGATGCCAGAGAGGATCATATCCGATAATGCCTTGAATTTGAACAATAGCACAATAGCGGAAGTTTGCGAGCAATTCAAAATCAAGCATCACAATTCATCTCCCTATTGCCCAAAAATGAATGGAGCTGTAGAGGTAGCTAACAAAAACATCAAGAAGATCGTTGCGAAAATGATTGAGACATACAAAGATTGGCACGAAAAATTACCGTTTGCCCTCTTTGCTTATAGAACTTCAATCAGAATTTCTACTGGGGCAACACCATTCTCATTAGCATATGGTATAGAATCAGTCTTACCTATTGAGGTTGAAATACCTTCTATCTGATTCTTGACTGAGTTATAGTTAGATGAGGCAGAATGGATTCAGGCCCGATATGATCAGTTGAATTTAATTGAAAAAAAGAGGTTAAGAGCTATCCTCCATGGTCAGATGTACCAGAAAAGAATAATGAGAGCTTATGACAAAAAAGTTCATCTTAGAGAATTCCATGAGGGAGATCTAGTTTTGAAAAAGATACTTCAGGTCTTCTAGATACATATTTAAGCTCAGAATGATTCTTAGTGAGTCGGCTCAAAGAAGCTCATCCTGTGATATTCGGGGCATCTAATTGTCTTTTGTTGTATACTTGATAATTTCTTGACTAAAATTTGCCTCCTATTGGTCTTTTGAATTGTGTGTTCAATAAATTTCGACCTTATTCTTTCATAATCTCGTTCAAGCATTTTGCATTTAAAATAACGGATAATGAACTAATAATATGAATCATACAAGGATCCATGAGCATTACTCTAGAATTTCCTATATAGTACAAGGGCTCGAAACAAGACTACCAATTGGAAAACAATGTTGAAAACAAGCAGTTCAAGATAAGCCTAGAAGGAGACAGGACAACACACCAACGATAGAGTTTGGACAGGCGACATGCCATGCCAACACAAATAATAATAAATGAATCTGACATTCATCATGCGCATTCATGTAGTTAGGAGCATTTGATTCATCCTAATCATGACATTCCAATAGTTTAGGCCTACATAGAGGTCTATAGAAGCATACTTTACAGGTCACATCCTCGCAAAATGGAAAGATGAACTAAGGAAACATTGGAACTGATACCCTAGAGCATGAAGGGAAAAGATTGAGACCACAAAAACGTATCTTATACCCTGAAGTTGAAAATGAGTAGGTTGAAGCTGCGACTACTGAAGGCACCGATACCTTACCCGACCGTGAGGCAGATTGAAATATACGATCTCTTAGCCTGATCAGGAGAAAGAGTGAAACCTTAAACCCCAGCTTTTTGATGAGATACTGGGAACCAGGTCAAAGTAATAAAATGGTCGTCTTCCTGATGAGATACAAAGAAGTGGATTGAAACAGTGATGCGGTCATCTTCCTGATGAGATACAGAGAAGTATACCAAATCAATGAAACAAAGCTCAATGTGAGCGAAACTTTGAATCCCAACTTCCTGATGAGATATTGAGAAGTAGGTCAAAGCAATAAAGCGGTCTTCTTCTTGATGAGATACAGAGAAGTGGACTAAATCCGTCTTCTTGATGAGATACAGAGAAGTGGATTGAAACAATAAAGCGATCATCTTCCTGATGAGATATATATAAGTATACCAAATTAATGAAACAAAGCTCAATGTGAGCGAAACTTCGAAACAAAGCTCCATGTGAGCGAAACTTCGAATCCAAGCTTCCTGATGAGATATTGAGAAGTAGGTCGAAGCAATAAAATGGTCACCTTCCTGATGAGATACAGAGAAGTGGACCAAAACAAATGAGGCGGTCATCTTCTTAATGAGATACAGAGAAGTAGACCAAATCAAGTGAAGCAAAGTTCAGATGCGAGTGAAGCTTCAAACCCCTATCTTCCTGATGAGATACAGAGAAGTAGGTCGAAGCAATAAAGCGATCATCTTTCTGATGAGATACAGAGAAGTAGACCGAGAGATGAAGCCACGACACACCTAGAGTGTCAGTGAATTGACTCAAAGCTACGCTGACAGATCTCAATCCCCTTAAAGTTGCAAGTGGATTGAGTGAAGTTACAGTAGCAAAATTTTGTCTTTTTGAAATTACCTTAATACAAGCTGTAATCACAACACCGAAGATGTAGAGAAGCGGATGCAGTAAAGTTGGACGACTGATAAAGCGAAGAGTAGGCCAGTTGAAGAAAGAACATCGAAGATATGAGACATGACAAAATTGGGCCTCCTTTTGGTCTTTGCCCTGTTCCTATTACACAGCAACGAGCAAAGAGGGGTAGCTGTTGGAGCCTAATTTATTTAGGCCCAACATTAAAACCAAAATAAAACAAATTTTAAATTAAATTCATTTAATTTAAAATGTTCCAAAATTATAAACCCAATTGTCCAAGCCCTAGCCTAATTACAAAACCCAATATCCCAAACCCTAAATCATAACCCAATACACCTAAAAAAGACCCAAAATATAAATCAGCCCAATGAACCCAAAAATCAGAAACCCTAATGCCTAAGCAACTTGTGCTGCTGCCACCTATGCCTTGCCTAACCAGGAACCGCCACATCACCACTACCACCAGCAACTTGCACCACCGTCACTGCCACCTGCAAAGAGGAAAAGACCGATATTCAGTTGAGAAAAACAAATTATAATGATTGTAATTCAAGCTATAAAGCCGAGATTAGCATCAGTTGTAATGGTTAGAAGTTTTCTTTAGAAATCAATATAGTTACAGATCTTTGAAATCAATACAAAAAAGAAAACATTCCAAACTAATACACCTCAGAAACACGAGAGCAATATTCGAAGACAAATAGAGACGAAGCAATTAATATCAGAAGTGAAAGCAGATACCAAGTATTAACATCTTTGGTATTATCAAGGTACATATTAAATACATATTTATTAGTAATGCATTTCATTTAATATCCATTTGTTTTTTTATAAAAAAAACTATTTGAAACGTTTTAATCTATTAAATATGCTTATTTATGTTATCATTATCATCATTTATTATTTATAAAAAAACGTTTCAATTAATTTTAATAATAAAAATAAAGAGAACCCGAACGGTCTAATACCAATCTGATCCACCTCCATCGAAGCTGTGAATGGAGTCCTTCTGAGTCGCTCCATAACAACGAGGGACCTCGTTGTTCGAATGTCATGAAAAAGAAACAAAAAAACATTAAGAATGACATACCAAAACAGATTTCAAAAACTTCAAAACATATTTTTAGATAAAAAAGATCCATGTTTTAAATACAAGCTTTTTAATAAAAAATGGAAAAAGGAAACAAATAGACAAAAAATAAAAAAAGGACTTAAAGATTCGAAGTTAACTCGTGTCTACGGAGTTTGGAGTTGGATTCGACAAGTCTCGACCCCGGATCTGGACTTTCGAGAAGCAAAGAGTCGAAAAGGGTAAAAAAGGGGACAATCGAACTTCCGACCACCTTACACGACGATCGACGGCGTCGATGATCGACGCTGACCACGATGGACCGACGATCGAAAAAGGAGAAGCCAGAGAGAAAAAGGGAGAGGCGTTTTAATTTTTTTCTTGAAATGAAATAGAAAATGAAAATTTTTCAAAGAAATTTGGTTTAAATACCATTATCGAAACGTTGTCGTTTTGGTGTGGATACTTAGTCCCAAAACGACGTCGTTTTGAGCCTTCAACCCGAATTCGGCCCGACCCACTTCAGAGGATCCGCATGTTTTTGCTTTATGGGATATTTACCCAATCGATCCTTCCGTATTTTTGTTTATAAAATTTCGTCCTTAATGCCATTTTTAATTAATTTTAAATACACCCAACAATTTTAATTCCTTTTCAATTTAATCTCATGACTCTCTGAAAGCTTGAGAAGCTGCCATGTGTCCTTTTTTTGGTTTATTTTTGAATTTGGCCCTTTCTATTTTTCCTTTGTTTCAATTTCATCCTTAAATCAAGTTTTACTTCATTATAAAATTACTCAGTAATTTTAAATTATTTTCAATTTGGTCATTTCATTTTTGGAGGCTTGGGAAGCTGCCACGTGTCACCTTATTTTGGGTTTATTGCTCAAGAGGTCCCTAAACTTCTCAAAAATTACATTTTAACCTTTAAACTTCTTAAAAATCACATTTTAACCCTCAAACTTCGCCAAAATTACATTTTGACCCTCGAACTTCTCAAAAATCACATTTTGACCCTTGAACTTCGCAAAAAATCTAAAATCCCATTTTCCCCCCAAATTTCCAAAAATCTCATTTTCGACCTTAAATTTTCCAAAAGTTCGATTTTAATCACAAATTTTCTAAAAATTTCAATTTTGACCCCACAAATTCCTCGAAAATTACGTTTCATCCGAAATTCTCTGAAGCTCCGTTTTTTACCCTGTTTGTTTTATTTTACTTTTTTTCTTCAATGTTCATACATAGAATTTAATTATTATGCTTATGTATTTTGTATTCTATTAATTTAAATTTTAATTTTTGTGTATTTATTTATTTGCTTAATTATTTTATTTTGTGATATTTAATTTCTGCTATTAACTGCCCATTCATATTTAATTTACACGTTCGTTTTCAAAATTTTTTTTACATACAAATAAACCTTTAAAACCGAGGTAATATTTTGTTCGTGTGGAAATCTCGAAAAATCATGCCTTAACATGCTGGGTGTGATTTTTCGTATAATCTACACAATTGAATATCGTCTTCCAAACTTTTCAAATGCCCTTTAATTTCTAGATTTCGAGAACGTCGTGCCCTAACATGTTGGACATGACTTCAATTTTTCGAGAAATCCGAAACATACGGGTATTTTTCTTCAAAATCTAGTTTTTGAAAATCACGTGAAATAAGTTATGTGTCCGAGGATCGTATTTTAAACTTAATTCGAAATTTCAAAGTTCTCAAAAAATATAAAAATAATTTTAAAACAAAAACGAGGCAATATCCTTTCGTGTGAAAACTTCAAAAAACCATGCCCTAACGTGCTGGGTGTGATTTTCGTATAATTCGCGCGACCAAATACCCTCTTTAAAATCTTTCAAAATGTCCTTCCATTTTGAAATTCCGAGAACGTAGTGCCCTAACGTGTTGGACATGACTTCAATTCTCCGAGAAATTCGAAACGCACGGATGATTTTTCTCAAATATGATTTTTCTTAAAAAAAATAATGCGAAGTTTTCTGAGAACAAAGATCGTATTTTGAGTTTTATTTGAGTTTTCAAACTTTTAACAAATCAAGACCCAAAAATAATCGATGTGGTACCAATTTTGGGCATGTGAGGGTGCTAATCCTTCCCCATACGTAACCGACTCCCGAACCTATTTTCTAGATTTCGAAGACCAAAATATTTTTCAAAATGGATTTTAAACGTTTTGTGGTGATCCAATCACACCATATAAAAAGATTGGTGGTGACTCCATATTTCGATCTTTAAAATATTGTTCGAGACTTGTTTGTTTTCCCAAAAAAAATGTTTTGACAAATCTGATGACAATCTAATTCGGGAGACTAGCTCGGATGGTTTGGAAATTGCATTATTATTTGAACTAAAAACGATTCTTACTGAACCAAAAAATGGTTCAAACGGTGAAGGTTCGGACAAAGCTGCAAAAGAAGATCCGCGATTCAAGACATACTCACCTCCGACCCATATGCATAATATGGACCTCTTAGTAGTTGGAGGATTGGAGTTTTCAGAACTCTCATATAGAAGACCGTGTCATGCGAGTTCTTTATTGGATGTTGGTGATTTAGAAGCGGGGAAAGAGCTTCCCATTGGTACAAATCGACGGTACCTTTCTGTACGAGAGATATAAGCATGAGTTATTATTGGTTGTTGCATAAGATGATAATCGACAAGCTTTTGTGGCACTGGGTGTTATGTTAGTTTGGTCCAATAGTTAAGTTTGTATATCTATATGACATCAACATCATATATATTTGTAAATAAATAATTTAAAATTATTTAGATTCAATCATATTATTTCTCTAAAATATTTCTTTTAAAAATATGTTGTTTTAATATATGTTATTAATCAAATTCGTTCAATTCGAGATGACATAACGATTAGTCTTACCTTAGTTCAAAGTTTGATTTAATGTAATGGCATAGCCATTACAATTCTATTTAACGGGCTTACCACAAAGAGTTGTTTGGTTGAATGGAGTACCCTATTACGAGTGTATTCCATTACTAGCTTATACAGCAAAAAAAATATTGTTTCTATTCCCTCTCCTCCCTACTGAATGGCTAATTCGTTGTTTAGAAAAATCAATTTTTACCCTCCCCAATTTCTGACCTAAAAAAGGCTCTCACTTAGCCTGATCGACAGTCACCCCCTTGTTGCTTCCTTCAACTTCGGCCAGTAACACTCCTCTCACTCATCTCTTTCAAGTAAACAATTTCCTCTATTCCTTTGTTCCTTTCATTTTCCTCTCTACAAATTTTTCTTTCCCTAAAGTTTTTTTGCTCTTTTTGTTATCCATTTAAGTAGGATTTTGCTTCATTCACCTTCATCGAAGCCTCCTTTAGGTAAATCTTTTCACTTTTCCATTATTCCTTTCATTTTCTTCTCAGCCAATTTAAGTAGAGCTTGTTATGGGTTTTTTTAAGCTATCTTGTTCTTCTCAAAATTTGCACCCAAAACAAGGTTTTTTTTTCTTTCTAATATTTGAATCAACTCCCTTTTCACTATCTTTAATCTTCTTTCCTTTTCTTTTCTATTACGCTTTGATTAACATTAGTAGAAGCTTGGGACTCATATCCAAGATAAGGTTTCTTTTTATTTTTCTTCTTGTTTCTTAATTCTTTGTTTGGTTATGCAAGCAAAATGATGATGAAGTAGAGAGAAGAAGCGGGATTGTCCCCATTAATTTTGCTCAAGTACGAAGAAAAGATGCTCTTTTTTATCTTTTATGGTGAATTCATGTTTCTAGTTCATCTATTTAAATGAATGGTTTTGATATTCTAACTCCTTCCTTGCATATTTACTGATAAAAAATTCCCTTCTTCCTTGCATCTATTTGTTTGTTTTTGCTTTGTGTATATATATATTTGTCTACCAGAGATTGCTAGAAGATAACTTAATATTTCTATCTACAATACATGACTAGAAATATCAAGTTGATTTAAGTGAAATAAGGTTTCTAGTGTTCTAGAGATGGGTATTTGCGAGAACTTAAAAGGTTTTTTTTCATGGAATTGGTGGGGGTCCAATCGAGAGAATGGTAGCTTTCTTATTATCTTTCGGTCATAGGAGTTTTAAACATTATGAACTTAGGGAAATTTAAGGTTGAATTGATTTTGGCACCTTAAGTGTATGGAGTAAGGGATTTTATGGTTCAAAAATGTCTGTCAATCCAGATTATTGATTCAAATATTAGGAAAAGTTAGAAAAATCTGGACTTTGTCGCTTTTGATTTTATCCTACATAAGATTCATTTTGAATTCTCTTCAATAGTTGTATACTAGACTCAATTGAACTTATTTTATTCTGGTTATTAAATATAGATAATCTTCGAATCCAATTGCTACTTTCTGTGTGGTTAATGCGTTGTTTTCCTCTTGGAAGTAGACCACATAAATTTCATATCGTTCTTCAGCACTTTCAGACTTGGCTTGCTCAATTTCTAGTTGCTTCATCAACTCGACTACCTTTTTCTCATATATTTGAGTGGTACCGGCTATTACTTTCTGGAATGTCCTTGTTTTCAAAATTAGTTCATTTTATCTTGTAATATTCTATATTGTACTAGTCACGTTATGTGTGTATATTTAAGATTATTATTATACCATAAACTATAGGTGTTTTTTTTTTAAATTATTATTATTAAATCAACAAAATTCATTAAATTAGTGATTAATCTATTTGTCATATTCTTATGCATTAGTCAAGTTATGTGTGTGTATATATAATATTATTATTATGTCATCAACTATAGGTGCTTTTTTTAAATTTTTATTATTAAATCAAAAAATTCATTAAATTCGTGATTAATCAAAAACAATTCAACTAAAAAGCACAATGAATCAAACAATAAAAAATTTCTGATTTTGAATTCATGATTAGTCAAATGGTTCAACCAATAGAGTAGGTTATTTAATATCATTCGATTACCTATAGAATTTGACACCATTTGATTAACCACATTACGTCGTAATGAAGATATGTGCATCACATTGTATTTTGAGATTAATTTATACTATGATTTGAAGATAAGTAACACTTTAATATATTGCAGTACAGACTCATCTACCTTTAATAGTACAAAGTGAGAGGCGTAAAAGAATTAGTCTACTGTGGCAGTATGGTTGCAAATGTGTACAGTTGCGAGTTGGTTCTTGGTTACATTGGGTATTGTCCATAGCCTACTTACTTATAGACCAAGGATTAGATCTTAGATTTTTGCGCAAAATGAGATTATGTGTAAAGACTTGTATATGCTAGTGACGAGACCTCACTGAACAAGTTAGGATGAATAGAATTACTTTTTTAAACTATGTGAGATGTTACAAACTTTAGGAGGATTAAAGTTGTCAAGGAACATGCTTTTTGATGAGCAAGTGGCTATGTTTTTACATATAATTTCTCATCACCTTAAAAATATAGTTATCAAGCATCACTTTAATAGGTCCGAGGAAACCGTTAGCAAATTATTTCACAATGTTTTAAATGTTGTCATATGCTTGCAAAATGTGCTATTTAAAAAGGGTTGAGCCAATTATAGCTAATTCTACAAACCCAAGGTGGAAATGCTTCAAGGTAATGGAGTAAGTTCCATATATACCTTGTACATAATTTAGTTGATTTAGGGTTTAAATATAGTATCCTAACTTGAGGTTTTATGCATGTGATGCAGAATTTCGTCGGTGCTTTAGACGGAACCCACATCAAGATTTGGGTTTCAACAGTTGATAAACCTAGATATTGGATGCTAAAAGGTGACATAGCAATAAATATGTTTGGTGTTTGTACACTTGATATTCATTTTGTTTATGTTCTTCCTGGTTGGGAAGGTTCTGTTGCTGATGGACGGGTTCTTCGAGATGCCATTAGTAGGAGACATGGACTAAAAGTTCCTCATGGTAAAGTGCAGAATTGGAGGAATTTGAATTAATTTTTAATATCATACTTTTTTGGGAAAATTAATCATGATAAATAGTTTTTTTTTCTTTTTTATAGGTTGTTATTATTCAGTTGATGTTGGTTACACAAACTGTGAAGGATTTCTTGAGCCTTTTAGAGGATAAATATATCATTTGAATGAGTGGTATTAGGGATACCAACCAAGTTCTCCAAAAGAATTTTTTTAATATGAAACATGCTTCAGCACACAATGTTATTAAAAGATGCTTTGGGTTATTAGAACTTAGATGAGGAATACATAGGATTTCATCATTCTATCCTGTGAGGGTGCACAATAAAATCATTATTGCATGTTGTTTGCTCCATAATTTATTTGAACCTATATGAGTGTTGATCCTTTTGAAACGAAGTTGGGAGAAGGATTACCTAGTAATGTGATAGACGACGATTATTTGAATATCATAAATATTCATCCATCGGATGCATGAGCTACTTAGAGGATGGAACTAGCCAATCAAATGTTCTATGAATGACAAGCATCTAGCAATTAGTTAGGTTTAGAGTAAAAATAGTAGAAGGTTAATTTGTTTATGTTAGTTCATATGTTTCTCATTCATGTATTGTATTGGACTTGTTGAATTAAAACTTTAATTTATTTTATTTTGATTCGTCACGTGTTATAATTTTATAAACTGCCTATCTTTTAATTTGTGTTTTTTCTTAAGATAGTTATGTCAGGCTTTCCACAATCAAGTGTTTCTTCCCAAAATTCTCGAGGAACCAAAAGGAAATGGATTCCAGAAGAAGATGTTGCGTTGGTTGCTTATATGGTCGACTTGTACAATGTTGGAACCTTTAACGCAAATATGAGATTCAAGGTCGATTATTTAAATGAGCTAGAAAGAATGTTAGAAATGATTTTACCACATGATATGTTGAAGGCTAAACTTAATCTTGAATCGAGGATTAGGACATCGAAAATGGATTGGACAATCGTATATGACATGCTCAATGGGAAACACAATAGCGGCTTTGGTTGGGACGAGCATAGGCAACTTGTTGTTGCTGAAATGTTGTGTGCGACTCATATATAAGTGTAAGAATTATTTCTTGTCTTTATTATTTTGTTTTGACCAAACTTATATCTAATATGGATTCCTCCTTTTCTATAGAGTGTTAGAAAAAAGTTTTACCACATGTTATGTTGAAGGCTAAACCTAATCTTGAATCGAGGATTAGGACTTTGAAAAGGATTGGGCAATTGTTTATGACATGCTCAGTGGAAAACACAATAGCAGCTTTGGTTGGGACGAGCATAGGCAGCTTGTTGTTACTGAAGATACTGTGTGAGACTCATATGGATTCCTGTCTTTATTATCTTGTTTTGACCAAACTTATATCTAATATGGATTCCTCTTTTTTTTATAGACTCATAAAGAAGCCAGTCATTTTAGACATTGTAGTTTCCTTTATTATGACCAACTTATTGCCATCTACTCAAAAGATCAAGCCACTGGAAAAGATGCTTAAACAGCTGCTGATATTATTGGAGAAATAGATGATGAGGATGTAGCTACTGCAAATACTCATAAAGAAAGAAACGATTTTCATGAATGCAAAGCTAATGTTTCTTTAGATGAGATGGATCTCCCAGCTACACAACCACAACCATCTAGAAACCAAGATGATTTCACATTTTCAAAGAAGAAAAAAAAGATTTCTGATGCAGATGAACAATTTTTCTACTTCATTTATTGATGTTGCCACGTTATTGGTAGAAAACATACGGTCTGTTGGCCTTGAAATAAGTAGGAGCATTGCTTTCGAAGTGCTAATTCAACAAAAGTAAAAAATGATCATTCAAGAAAGTGATCTAAAATTATATCCAACCTTATGTGAAGTAGAAGGATTAATTGAGGATGAGCGCTATCGCTCGTTGAGCTAAATTCCAGACCATCCAACGTAAATGCTCATTTTCTTTAGTCTACCTTCTACTGTGCAATTGGAATGGGTGAAAAGGTTTCTTTCTGAACATTAAAAATCATGATTGTGTTGATGTTTTGGTAACTTTTTGTATATGTAATATTTGGATGATATAATGACATGATAGAATGTCACTGACTGTTGTAACTTTTTGATGTAAATTTTAACATATAGATTATGGCATGTAAACTAATGATATCATGTAACCTTTTGTTAATATATGAACATTATGTTTGCACGTAAAATATAATTCTCAAGCTATATATTACTTATAATATTTTGCTTTTTATTTTAGAAGATAATTAAATTATTTGTTTCACTAATGATATTTTAACATATTAAATATGTGTCGAAACATTTTTTTTAAAAAGGTCCCGAAATTTGTTTTGAAATTGAAAATGGAATTACTATCAATCCTTTTTTATTCGGTGTGATTGGATCACCTTGAAACATTTTAATTCGTAAAAACAAATGGGTCTCCGAAATCCAGAAAAATAGCTTCGAGAGTCAATTACGTGCGAGGAAGGATTAGCACACCCAAAATTGGTACTCAGTCGATTTTTAAAAGGTCTTAATTGTTAAAAATCTGAAAACATGAGTAAAATTTAAAATGCGATCCCTAAGTGTCTAACTTACAGATTTAATATTATTTTTAGAAATCAAATTTTTGTGAGGAAGGCTTGATATTTTGAAAATATCGAGAAAGGAAGTCGTGTCCAGTAAGTTAGGGCACGACACCTCGAGTTTTCAAAAAAAACATTCCTTTTATTATTTTTTAAAAAATGAGAAGGATATTCGATCATTTCGATTCGAAGAAAAACCGCACCTAGTAAGTTAAGACACAACTTTTCAAATCACGAGATAACGAATATTACCTTGATTTAAAATCATTTATGTATTTTGAAGAAAATTGGAAAATAATTTTAATTAAAACATTTTAATGAAAAATGAACACATAAATTAAATAAAATACGAATATGCAGTTAATGACGAGATTGAGTAATATGAAGAGAGTGCAATTATAAGAACAATAAAAACGCAAAATAAAAAATACAAATTAAATAATTTGAAAGCAAAATATTAAATGATAATAAAAAATGACTATGTTTTAAGAAGAAATATTTAATAAAAAGGAAAAATAAAATTAATTAAATAAAATATATACAAGTAAAAAAAATTACATACAAAAGGGTCAAATAAAAAAAATCAATGGGGAAAAATTAAAAGAAAAAAAATTAGGACTAGAATATAACAAAAATGAAATTTTTAGTAAAAAGTAGTAAAAAAAAAAAGAAAAAAAAGGGCAAAAATCAAGTTTTTGAAGAGTTTAGAGGCCTAATTTGTGAAATTAGAAAATAAATGAGGTGGAATTAAAAGGAAAAAAGTCTAATGACTAAATTAAAAAGAAAATAAAATTTTAGGTAAAAATAATAAAAATAGAAAAACGAGATCAAACTTCAATATTCAGAAAATACACGGACCAAATGAGAAATATGCCAAAATTTTGACAAATGGTAGCCCCAAGGCCACTTTTGGGTCAAGGACCAAATTGAAAAGCATTTAAAAATATTGGGTAAAAATTGAAATAAATTAAAAATAAGAAAGAAGAACTAAATTGAAACATGAAAAATTGTGAAGGGACCGCAAGGATAAATTTCCCTTTTTTCAAAAACACGCGGATCCCTTGGGCGAGTCGGATTTGGATCGGGTCATGCATCAAAACAACATCATTTTGGGGGGTTTAAGCCACACCCAAAACAACATCGTTTTGGGGGGCTATATAAGTTTAAATTTTTTTTAAAAATTTCATTTCTTCACTTCCTTTAAAACAAACAACTTTCCTTTCCAAAAACCTCTCAAAGCCAGACCTTCCCCGCATGTCTAGTCACGTGCTTGGCCGTCCATCTACCATTCGTCGGTGTCGGCAACAGCCGTCTGCAGCTGCCGAAAGTCCAAAAATTGTTTTTTCTTTTTTCTTTTTTTAAATTTCATAGATCTAGCCTAGATCTCTTAAAATCAAGCCAAGATTTTTCAAAAAATGTTAAAAGGTTCGATTTTTTTAAAAGAGTTTTTTTAATTTGTTTCTTTTACTTTTTGTTTCCCTTTTTTTAAAAATATACTTCGTCGGAGCCCCCCTTACGAATATCGACGGGTTCGAAGGGACTCCGTTCGTGGTAAGGAGGTGGCAAAACAAGGTACAAAAACCTTAACTTTTCTTTATTTTTTTGTTTATATTTATTTAAATATTTATTTCGAAATGGGTGAAAAAATAAATAAAAAGAAATGGATATATGTTGACTTTCGAAATAGGTAGAAGAAAAAAAATATAATAAATATATACATACATGATGATACCTTAAGAAAAAAAAAACTTGATTTTATATTTTTTATATTGATTCTGGGGTAAACTTACAACAGAGTCAAAGTTGGCTTTTATAGCAAAAAATTACATGATTGTTTTTATATTTTATTTGTTTACTGACTTTGCGCTTTCAGTCTTCTTTGTTTGTGTAGGTGCAACAATGGTGGTGGTGGCACTGTTGGCGATGTCAGGCGGCAGATCTAACATGGTAGAGGCAATTGGCAATAGATGAAATCCCTAACAAATTAGGGTTTCCAAGTTTTCCAAAAGTTTGGGCTTGTTGGGCCTTTAGGTGTTTGGGCTAAATGGGTAATTAGGTATTGGGTTAGGTGTAGGATTTGATTTGGGCTAGGGTGTAATAGGATCATTTGGTTTGTAATATGGACATTTCAATTAAAATGGATTTTAATTTATTTATTTTATTTTTGGTTTATTTTTGGATTTCTTTTGTCTTAGGCCGGACAAAATTGGGCTCCAACAGCTGCCCCTCTTTACTCGTTATCGTGTAACGGGAATGGAGGAAAGATTAAAGGGGGATCAATTTTGTTCGGTCCTACTGAATTCATCTTCTTTGGCGCTTTTTCTTCAAGTAACCCGCTCTTTTGCTTCATCGGTTGCTCAGCTCTACTGTATCCGCTTCTATACATCTTTAGGAAGATAGGATTTAGTGTCTTGACTTTATCTTTCCCCATGACAACTTCAAAGAGATAAAATTTGATGTTATAGCTTCACTCCATTCCACTGCAACTTTAAGGAGATTGAGATTCGCTATTAGATTTACTCCGCCCTTCTATAATTTTTAAGGTATAGGAGTCGTGTGTGTGACTTCAATCTGCCCTTTTGGATCAAGGGTAAAAGAGTGGATGGCTTCAATCTACCTTTCTAGATTAGGGGTAAAAGACTAGATGGCTTTAATCTGTCCCTTTGGATTAAGGGTAACAAATTAGATGGCTTCAATCTGCCCCTCTTGACTAGGGGTAAAAGATTGGAAGGTGGCTTCAATCTGCCCCTCTTGATTAGGGGTAAAGGATTGGTCGGTGGCTTCAATCTATCCCTCTTGACTAGGGGTAGATGATTGAATGGTGGCTTCAATCTACCCCACTTGACTAGGGGTAAAAGATTAGAAGGTCGCTTCAATCTGCCCCTCTGGATTATGGAGAAAAGATTGGATGGTGACTTCAATTTGCCCCTCTTAACTAAAGGTAAAAGATTGGACGACTTTAATCTGCCCCTTGGGATTAGGGGTAAAAGATTGGACGGTGACTTCAATCTGCTCCTCTTGACTAGGGATAAAAGATTGGGCAGTGGCTTCAATCTGCCCCTCTTGATTAGGGATAAAAGATTGGAATATGGCTTCAATCTGCCCATCTTGATTAGGGATAAAAGATTGGAATATGGCTTCAATTTACCCCTCTTGACTAGCGGTAAAAGATTGGACGAGATGATGTATCTTCACTCCATTCCTCTGCAACTTTAAGGGGATCGAGATTCGCTACTGTAGTTTTAATCCGCTTCACTACAACTTCAAGAAGATAGGATTTGATGTGAAAACTTCATCATGCTGTAACTTCAGAGAGAAATATTTGCTTTCGTAGATCTGACCTACTATAACTTCGAAAGTAACTTCACTCCATTCAACTGCAATTTCAGGGAGATTGAGGTTCATTAGTTGTTTTACTCTGCCCTTCTGCACTTCTAAGGGTATAAGAGTTGATTTTGTAGCTTCGTCTTGCCCTTTCGCAACTTCAGAGAGGTAAAAACTTGCTATTGTGGCTTTAATTTAATCCACTGCAACTTCAGAGATATAGGATTTGTTGTTTTGTTAATCCATCACACCATTTTATGAGGAATGAGACCTATAGAATATGCTTCTTTGACACTTTGCCATGCACTTAGGATGCTATTATCAAAATGAGTCAAATGCTCCTAACTAGATGAGTATGAAAGATGAATGCAAAAATGTCATCTTTAAGAATGATTTTGTTTTTTTTTTTTTGTCCTTAAGTTGACATTGTTCGTTGTTCGTCTAAGTTCTATCACTGATGTGTTACCATGTCCTCATTTCAGAATTGGTATCTTTGACATGAAAATCAATGAGGTAGTCATAATCCGAATTACTTACTCCACGGAACCTTCCAACTTGCAGGCATGGTTTTATCCGACTAGTGGTCCTGTTTCATGTCCTTGTATCATTTAGGAATCTCCTAGAGTGATACACAAAAGTTATTTTATTTTTATCACATTAACCTATTATCTGTTATTTTAATGCAACAATGCTTGAATAAAGTTGAATTTTATTGAAGACAAAGCTCGAATGAAAGAACTAAAAAAAATGGCAAACATTGCTAAAAAAATTACCAAGCATAAGATGAGCAAAGAATGAAATTAAGTGCCCCATATATCAAAGTATGACCTTCGCGGAGCAAACTTGATGAGGACCATCTTGAGCCTGGTTCATGAAACCTGAAGTACTCCGTCGATGCCCAAGATGTAAAGTTTCTCCAACTTGTTACTTTTAAGAGAGAAGACCATTTTGTGTCCCTTTTTTATTCAAAATTGAGCCGCCCTTTCAGGTTTTCAACTCAAATCTCCTTAGGTTTCAAGACACCCTTTGCAGGTTTTCATCTTGACCTCTCCTTTTTTTTCTCCTTTTTTTGGTGAAATTTTTGCACCGAATCTGAGTTTACGTGGTTAGGGAAAACCTTTGCTTTATATCTTAGGCAGAGTCAGATCCCCTCCGAAAAAGGTTCTCTTTTCCTCAAAAGGCCATTTCCAATTCAACATTCATTTTTCTCGAAAGTCTTTTTATGTAAGAAGATTATTATTTAAAAAAAAATTCGATCTCCCTCATGGAATTCTCTGGGGAGGACCCTTTCATCATAAGCCTGCATCATTCACTTTTAAGACATTTGATCATGTCGAATAGCTTACAGCCTCCTTTCTTCAATCAAGTTTAGCTGATCGCATCTGGATTGAATCCATTCTATTTCATTAATTCTATCAAAATTTGGAGGGAAGGAAACTAGGCTCCAATGGGTGGGATTGCTTTCATTCTAGTGAGAAAGGTGTTGCCCGGTGGATGTCCTGACAAAATTTCGATAAGTATCAAGGGAAAATAGTGATTTCTCATACCAATTTTCCCAATGATCTTCTTAATGTTCTTATTGGTTGCCTCTATTGCCTCCATTCACTTTTGGGCAATATGGTGCCAGATTGTGATACTTGATCTTGAACTAATTGCAGACTGTTGCTATCATGCTTTTGTTCAAATTCAGTGTGTTGTCAGATATGATCCCTTCTGGCGTTCCATATTGACATATAATCTCTTTCTTATCGACTTTATTACATTAGCATAGGAAGCAGCTTCTACCCCCACGGTGAAGTAATCATTGATCACGAAGATGAATTTATGCCTATCGGAAACCTTTGGCAAAATTAGTCCGATGACATCCATGCTCCACATAGGAAAAGGCCATGACGTGGAGAGGTGAAAGAGATGGCTTTGACCTCTCTTTTTTCACTTTTTTGGGCCTCTTTTTTAATAGCACGTTAGGCCTCATTCTTTGAAGTTTTTGTTCGAACTGGATTGCATTCCTCTTTTATGGGACTTGTGTATTATGATATCAGTTCCTTAAACCTGGTATGCTTTGATAAGACCATGCGACGATCTCTTCTTATGAAATCTTGCCTTTTCTGTAGAGATACATGCCTCAATCTTTACCATTTTCATCTCTTAAACTCTCAATTTCCACTAATTTTTTGTGAAGTGATATTTGTTCCTCGTCTTGCTCAACCATCAGTAGTAGATCGAGAGACAAGTTACATTCTTGATCATTTTCAAAGTCCTAAGGTTTTTTTCTAAACACGTGTCCTTCTCAAAAGGAGTCTCTGAGTCAACAGTAGTGTCACTCATATCATTGATATCAAAGGACCTATTAGAGGAACCAAAAAGGATCCAAAGAAAGAAATGAATTTTAAGAATGATTGTATGGTATGAGAATGAATAGAATGTTTTGTCCATTTGGACAAAAATAAAAATATTTGTCAAATTGATCGAGAATAGATGAATTTAAGAATGGTTAATTGTAAGTTATGAATAAAAATGTTTGTTAAATGAATTTAAAATATTTGTCAAATGAGACAGAAAAAACATTGTTCTCATGAAAAAAAAAGATAATGGTTACATGCCCTTTACAAAGGATCCTTATTACTCTCAAGCTTAGAGCAATAGGTATGTTTTGAGTATTACTCTGAAGATGTCCCAAAAGCTACAGGGAGTTCCTTTATAGTCCAATTACTCAGAATGCTTCCAGGAGCATAAGGATGAATTCTCAATAAATTTCCATTTCCACTCATTTCTTCGGATATAGCATTAACACTCTCATCTTCGACCACCTCATTTACCCCTTGATTCGGATGATTGGGTAACTGATTCTCCTCATTGTTGGACCTTGTCAAGTCATCGAACCTCAAGACTCTCCTTTTGGTGAGTCTTTCGACCAGCTTTTTAAAAGTAATGCAGTTTTCGATCAAATGCCCTATTATTCCCGCGTGAAACTCACATTGGGCATTCACATCATACCAGCTTGGGAATGGGGGTGGGATTGGTTTCACATAGAACGGCGACATGACATAGGCGTTGAATAAGTTCTAATATAGCTCTTTATATGTCAATGGGATAGGGGTGAACTAGACTCTTTTAGTGCTCAGTCTTGAGCTCGATTCTTGTCTTGGAGCGCCTCGATAGTTGGCCTATACATGCCCACATTGTTTACTTCAGCATCCTTTCTTTTGGGCGCAAATCTCTTGGTGCTTTCTTCAACATCGATTTTCCCACTTTTAATTATGCTCTTGATCATTTCTCTAAACATGACCATATCGAAGAAACTCTTGGTAGCATCCCTAGCAAATGATTGATGTACGATGCTTTTAGGGTGTTAATAAATAGCATAATTGTTTCTATTTCGGTCAGTGGTGGCTGCACTTGAGTTGCTGTGTCCCTTCATATTTGGGCATACTATCTGAAGCTTTCACTGGGCTTCTTCTTCATGTTTTGCAGCGTGATTCTATCGGAGGTTATGTTACTAACATGGTTATACTGTTTCATGAAAGCTTGAGCCAAGTCCTTCCATGAACTAATATTTTCACAACTTAGTTGATTGTACCATTTAGCCGCAAATCTCACCAGACTATCTTGGAAACAATGGATCAACAGTTGGTCGTTATGGACGTACCCATCATCTTTCTGCAGAACATGATAATATGCGCGTCGAGACAACTTGTCCCGTTGTACTTCTCAAATTCTGGAGCTTTGAATTTGGGAGAAAGTACCAAGTTTCGGACCAAACTTAACTTATTAATGTCCATCTCATAGAAGGTTTTGTCTCCTTGCATCGCTTGAATTTTTTCTTCCAACAGTTTGTATCATTCTTCCATTTGTCTAGGAAGCTCCATTCTTGCCATTTCATCGAATTCAAGGACGCCGAGATTCACGATGTTATCTCCCAAGTTGGATCCTGATCCCATTGGATAATTGGTTAGCCTTAAAGTGCCAACAAGAAATTGTTGTGTTCTTGTTGTAATAGTAGCTCCTTGTGCGTACGTTTCTAGTGGAACTTGATTGTGTGGGGGTGTATAGCCTAAGGGGTGAATGGGATCCTCATCTTCTTTCATAAGATTTATTGCGGGACTTTTCCCTTTATCAACCTCACTTTTCATCATTTAGGCTAACTGACTTATCATGTCCCTTTCTACTTCGATAATTTGGTCCTTCAGTTCTTGATGCATTCTTGTCATTTGGTCTTGCAACTGGGCTTGCATTTGTTCTTGCATGTCCCTTTGAGTTCGTTCCAGTCTTTCTATCCTCTAATCCATGGCTTTAGTTTTATTACGGGTATTGTAACGATGTGGGTTCTCAATGGTTTCTAGTGTAGCGTTGCAATTTTTATTAGTTAGGGACATTTTCTTGGAATTAGATGCATGTTAATAAAATGTGATGCTTATGAATGCATGTATGCATAAGAAAGGTATTGACTCATAGTTCAATTCTATTAGAACAACTTTACTAGAAAACAAATTTCTTTACATAAGGTAGATACGTATATAGTCGTGCCATAGTGTTCAAAAGTCTTAATCATCTAATTTCGTTCTAGTTTGACTCCAATTTTAAGTCCAAAATGTCAACTTGAGTACTTAAAAACCTGCAAGTGATTAGTTACTTCTTGTACTTGGATCAAATTTTAGTTCGTTGTGTGATCTTTGTCTCCGTCTTACTTGTCTAGCAAATCGTCGGTTTCTCTTTTTCGTCCTTCTTTTGATCATATACACATGACCATATTGTCTTCTACCTTATTAAGAAACTTGTTTTCTTATTACTAGTTTTCTATTTAGTAATCAAGCTTAAATCAATACCCTTCCTTATATGAAGATGTAATGCAGGCAAAAAAAAGCAAAAAGAAAAAGTAAAGGAAACAAGTTAGTATGATAACAAAATACAGATATAAAACAAGGAACCTATGCATTTGGGAAGCTACTAATAGTTTTGTGTAGTTCTATTTTAAGGCAAGCACTTAGGGCTTACTATATGTGGTTTAAGTTCTGGAGTAAGGGTACCTAAACTAGAAGATTCCTCGATCCTCACCCATTACAGGCTCATACGAACGAGTTTGGTTTAGGGGGACACATTTCTCATATGTTTGCACGGAAGTGAAATCTTCACGAAAATGAAGGTACGAATGTAATACCGAAAGTGATTTACTATCCTACACGGAGGTGAAAAGCTCACAAAGGAGTAGCTTATCACTTTCACTTAAAGGGTGTAGTAACAGATGTCCATGAATGCAAGCTTATACTAGCAATATCAATACAATATTATCATGGCATCACACAAAAATGCAAAGAATTGCATATTAAATTAAACTGAGTGTTTAAAAATTTTAACAAAAAGACCCGAAAATAATTGACTTTTGGCTTGACTTTCTTTTTATTTTTAAAGTCCCTAGTAGAGTTGCCAAGTTGTCGAAACGTTTTTTTTAAAAAGTCTTGAAATTTGTTTTAAAATTGAAAATGGAGTCATCACCAATCCTTTTTTATTCGGTGTGATTGGATCATCTTGAAACATTTTAATTTGTAAAAACCAAATGAGTCTCCGAAATCCAGAAAAATGGGTTCGGGAGTCGGTTACGCCTGAGGAAAGATTATCACCCTCACACGCCCAAAATTGGCACCCAGTCGATTTTTAAAAGGTCTTAATTGTTAAAAATATGAAAGCACGAGTAAAATTTAAAATGTAATCCCTAAGTGCCTTATTAACAGGTTTAATATTATTTTTAGAAATCAAACTTTTGTGGGGAAGGCTTGATATTTTGAAAATATCAAGAAAGGAAGTTGTGTCCAGTAAATTAGGGCCCGATGCCTCGAGTTTTCAAAAAAAAAACATTCATTTTTATTATTTTTAAAAAATGAGAAAGATATTCGATCAATTCGATTCGAAAAAACCCGCACCTAGTAAGTTAAGGCATGACTTTTCAAATCATGAGATAACGAATATTGCCTTAACTTAAAATCATTTATGTATTTTGAAGAAAATTGGAAAATAATTTTAATTAAAACATTTTAATGAAAAATGAACACATAAATTAAATAAAATATGAATATGCAGTTAATGACGAGAGTGAGAAATATGAAGAGGGTGCAATTATACGAACAGTAAATACGCAAAATAAAGAATACAAATTAAATAATTTGAAACCAAAATATTAAATGATAATAAAAATATGACTAAGTTTTAAAAAGAAATATTTAATAAAAAGGAAAATAAAATTAATTAAATAAAATATATACAAGTAAAAAAAATTACATACAAAAGGGTCAATAAAAAAACAAAATCAACGGGGCAAAATTAAAAGAAAAAAAAAAGATTTAGGACTAGAATATAACAAAAATGAAATTTTTAGTAAAAAGTAAAAAAAAAAAAATCGAGGAAAAAATTGAGTTTTTGAAGAGTTCAGGGGCCTAATTTGTAAAATCAAAAAATAAATGGGATGGAATTAAAAGGAAAAAAGTTTAAGGACTAAATTAAAAAGAAAATAAAATTTTAGGTAAAAAATAATAAAAAATAGAAATATGTGGTCAAACTTGTAATATTAAAAAATACAGGGTTTAAATAGGAAATATGCCCAAAATTTGACACGTGGCTGGCCACTTTTGGGTTAGGGACCAAATTGAAAGCATTTAAAATTATTAGGCAAAAATTGAAATATATTTAAAAAAGAAGGACTAAATTGAAACATGAAAAATTATGGAAGGATCACAGGGATAAATTTCCCCTTTTTCAAACACACGCGGATCCAATGGGCGGGTCGGATCTGCATCGGGTCATGAATCAAAACGACGCCGTTTTAGGGCGTTTAAGCCACACCCAAAACAATGTTGTTTTGAGGGCTATATAAGTCAAAAAATTTAAAATTTTCATTTTTTCACTTCTTTTAAAAAAAAAAAAAACTTCCATTTCCAAAACCTCTCAAATCCAAACCTTCCCCCCCATGTCCGGTCGCGTGCTCGACCGTCCGTCCGTCGTCTGTCTGCGCTGGCAATCGTCGTCCACGGCGGTCGAAAGTCCAAAATTTTTTTATTTTTTTTTAATTTCGTAGATCTAGCCTAAATCTCTTAAAATCAAGCCAAGATTTTTCAAAAAAAGGTTAAAAGCTTCAATTTTTTTTAAAAGAGTTTTTTTAATCTATTTCTTTTATTTTTATTTCCCGTTTTTTTAAAATATACTTCGTTAGAGCCCCCCTTACGTACATCAACGGGTTCGAAGGGACTCTGTTCGTGGCAACGACGACAGCGACAAAATCAGGTACGAAAACCTTAACTTTTCTTTTTTCTTTTGTTTATATTTATTTAAATATTTATTTCGAAATGGGTGAAAAAATAAAATAAAAACAAATGTATATATATTTACTTTCGAAATAGGTAGAAGAAAAAAAATATAATAAATATATACATACACGATGATACCTTAAGAGAAAAAAATTTGATTATGTATTTTTTATATTGGTTCTGGGGTAACCTTACAACAAATTCAAAGTTGGCTTTTTATAGCCAAAAATTACATGATTGTTTTATATTTATTTGTTTACTAACTTTGTGTGTTCATTCTTCTTTGTTTGAGCACGTGCAACAGTGGCGATGGTGGCACTTTCGGTGGTGTCAGGCGGCAAATCTAACATGGCAAAGGCAAGTGGCGGTAGATGGAATCCCTAGCAAATTAGGGTTTCTTACTTTTCCAAAAATTTGGACTTGTTGGGCTTTTAGGTGTTTGGGCTAAATGGATAATTAGGTATTGGGTTAGGTTTAGAATTTGATTTAGGTTAGGGTGTAATTGGGTCATTGGGTTTGTAATATGAATATTTAAATTAAAATGAATTTTAATTTTTTTTTTTGATTTGTTTTGTCTCGGGCTGGATAAAATTTGGCTTCAACAATATGTATTGCAATTTAAAATAATAACGTAGGTTATATATTATTTTAATAATAATTATATTAAGAATGTTATTAAATTGTATTTAATAATAATTATGTTAAAATATAATTAAATATTTATTATTTTTTATTAAAATATATTTAATAATAATTTTATTAAATTTTAATAACAATAATAAGAATCAACAACTTAAAAAAATCTACTAAGGGTATTTTGGTCATTTAAGCATTTTTTTTCTTATGTTATTGCAAAATTTATTCCATTCAATCAAACATAAGAATGTTATTACAACTCTATTCCATTTCATTTAACAAAACAATTGAATTACTGATTACAGTTCTATTCCATTACAACTCTATTCCATTACTTTCATTACAGTAAACCAAACGTACCCTTAGACTTTTGGTTTTATTATTATTCTAAATTGTTTTATATTTTTCAAGTATATAATATAGGGAAGGGATTGTATGAAACAGTGATGCCACATCATCTATATCCCTTCTCAATCATTTAATGATATGTCAGTTAATTTTTACATGTCATTCACACCTCATTTAATTAATTTTTTTAATCATAAATCCCTAAAATCTCAATTAAAAATTACTTAACCCTAACGGCTCATTTGATTCACTGAAATGGAATAGAGCTGTAATAAAATATAGTTGTAATGGAATAAAGCTTTAATAGAATAAAATTGTAATAAGTAATTCATTGTTTAATTGAATGTAATGGAATAGAACGGTAATAGTATTATTGTGTTTGGTTGAATAGAATAGATTTGTAATAGCATAGGAAAAAAACTAAAATTACCAGAGTACATTTAGCAAAGATAAATGATGATGATGATGATGATGATTATTATTATTATTATTATATTATTATTATTATTATTATTAAAAATAAAAATAAATAATTTAATCATTATTTAATATAATTATTATTCAATATGTAATATGAATATTCATATTACTTCAATAAAATAGTAAAATATTTAATAAATACAATAATTTTAATTAATATATAAGTTATTTTTTCTTTTATTTTTGACTTTTTCTCTTTTTCTCTAATTTATCCTCTCTTTCAAATGCTCTCTCTCTCACTTTAAAAGACGAACCGTTCATCTTTTTTTTTTCAAAAAATCATATTCTCTAGTTTCCTTTTTTAATTCAAAAGGAATGTTCATTGTTTGGCAGAAAACGTTTTATTAAAGTCCAAATTTCGACAATGATCGCCACTATCTCTGTTGCCACCCTGGTTGTGACCAACCCAAAAGAATAATCTGATTCTCCTCTTTTTCTTTCCCATCTTAGTTTTTTTCCTAAAATTCATCACAAAAGTTCAGATATACAGAAATTACTTCTGGCTTTCACCATTTTTTTCCTGTCATCTGTTGCTTGCATGTCGAAAATTTCTCCTTGCATGTTGTCATATGTTACCATCAATTGTCGATGTTCACTCTCCTTTGTCGCGTCTCATTCTCTCAAAACTCCAGAAATTAGAAATTCTTTTTTCAATTTCTGGTCGTCAACGACTGTGAATTAACTCAATCAAAGCTTCTCTTCAATTTGTTGCAAGTTTCCCTCTTGAGAATGTGTTGAATGATTTTTGTTCTTACCATTTTTTCTTTTCCCTTTTGGTTTTTGGTTGGGTAAAAATGGAAATAATAAAAAAATACCTATTCAGAGTTGTTTGGAATAGTCATTCAGAAGATAAAGTAAAGAATGGCTATTCAGGGACTTTGAGGAATAGTCCTGCAATGAGCTATTCTGCTGAATATCATTCAGCCAACCAAACTAACGGAGAACCATTGCACTCAAAATAGACATGGAACCGTTTGGCTATTACAGCCAACCAAACGTGCTGTAATTAAAATTTTCTTTTCATGTCTCTGCAACCGCTTCCTATTGCTATTATTTTTTGTTTTTCGGCAACTGGTGGCTACTGCAGTTGGTTCTATTCAATTGCTAGCTCTTCACATCTTTGAAAATTCTCCCTGTTGCTATTTTTATTGTTTTTTGACAGTTGGTGGCTGCTGCAATTTGTTCTATTCAATTGCTAGCTCTTCACGTCTTTGCAACTACTTCCTACTGCTATTATTTTTTGTTTTTTTAGCAACTGGTGGTTGCTGTAATTGGTTCTATTCAATTGTTGGCTCTTCATGTTTTTGCAATTGTTCTCTCCTTCTATTATTTTTTGTTTTTTCAGCAACTGGTGGTTGCTGCAATTGGTTCTATTCAATTGATGGTTGCTGCAGCTATTATTGGTGTTTTCCTTGGTAATTCGATTGTTTTGTGTTGGCTAATGCTATTGTTTAAGGTAAGTTTTAATTTTAACCATTTCTATTTTCACAAATCGATAATGATGATGATGATTGAATCATCAAATCTGAGAAGAAGATGCAATGGTTCAAAGTTGTTGGTTGCTGTTATTGATTGAAGTTTTATATATATATTAGACATGATTAAATTAAATATGCATTACACCATTTCAAATCATGGAGATTTTCTGGTTAGTGATTAGGTACATGTTCTAGAGATATATGTAACACCCAGAAACTCGTAATCATCACCAATTTAGGGTCTCAAGGGTTTACATAACTTTATGAAATTTTTTTACATACAAATCAATCACAAATCCATATAATTACAAACTAGCAACTCAAAATACTAACTTCATTTAATCTTTACATTCATTTGCAGCATTCCAACCAATCAAGGATCAATTTGAACTATACAAGAACTTAGGATCACAATCAGAAATTTTCCCAATAGGGGGTCATACGGCCCTATGACTCAACACACAACTTTTATCACTATCTAACCAAATTATATCCCAAGACATACTCATTAATACATTTGCCAAGAAAGAATCAATACTCACATCACATATCATGATATCTATATTTCATATCAAACCATAAGACCACAACTATCAACCAAGCTACATCAATCATTCTTACTATCACTATGTAGTACCCAAACCTGACACCGTCGTCGGTTAGGGTTTCAAGGTCTTTCAGTTCATTTACAACCGGAACAATTACAATTCAAAACATCATTTCAAATAGTTGCACTCATCAAACTGGTTTACAATTCAATTAAATATTTCATTATCTGTTTCGACATTTCAAATTAACAATGACCTGATTGAATTGCAACTGAACATCACATGAAACATCAAATTTCCAACAACAGGGGTCTCACGACCGTTTGTCTCAAACACACGCCCATGTGCCCTGTTATACACACCCGTGTCATAGACCGTGTGCCAGACCATGTGCATACCCGAATTACCAACACACGACCATGTCCCAATCCATGTGATAGGCTGTGTGAGCATACGAAAATACCCCACATGCCCGTGTGTGAAACCATGTGTTGGGTCGTGTATCTATGCGAAATAGGGCCACACGGTCGTGTCCCAGCCCGTGTGTTTCCCGTGTAAGACCTGCTCCTATTTACCTAGAGCACACACCCATGTAGTGGCCCGTGTATCAGATCGTGTGTACCTACGAAATTCTCAAATAATATGTAGAAATTCCTACTAACCAGCTACACATACACATACCTCACAACCATTTATATTCCTATAGACATTCAGCTTAATTTACACAATCAATACACGTATTAATAACATACCATTCAAACTCATTCACTTATCTAATTAAACATGTTACTCTTTTTCAATACATACAATTACCCAAGCCACATCTAGCATTTGATAACAAAATGTATTTCATGCTTCTTAAACTATCATCATTCAAATGGTTAAACATACACAAGTAATGCAAAATATATCACCCTAGTACATGCCATATAAGCTAGGTGATATAAAAACTACCGAAGATGCTCCTGTGATAGTGTGATTCACAAGTAAGCTTACATAGCTTAGTAAGTTCGCAAATCAATAAATCTTACCAAAATTAATGTTTCAAATAATACAAGGAAATAATTGAGATTACTTGATTCGATCCTGACAAAATACGGTTAATTGTGGTCGTTGCAGAATGTAGCTCATTCTAGTCCAGAACAAAATTTATCTCATACGAGCCTAGACAGAGTGTAGATCTTACGAGCCCAAATAGAGTTTAGCTCTTATGAGCCCAGACAAAGTTTAACTCTTACGAGCCCAGACAGAATAATGCTCTTTCGAGACAGAATCATAATAACGTTCTTTCGAGCTAAAATCATAATAACCCTCTTTCAAGCTAGAAATAGATTACTCCTCAAGCTTTCAGTCTCAATCTGCAATCAAGAATATATTCAAGATAAATATATAATTGAAAATATCAAATTTGAAAGTAAATAGTACGAACTTACCGGACTAAGTTGCAACTACAACTTAACACTAGGGACTATCCTAAAATTTTTCCTTTTCCTCAATCTACGACACGTTCTTGATATGTTACAATAATTCATTCAATTATTTAAATAAACATAAATTTTTAATCATTTTATGCAAATAAGTCTTTTTGGTTTACAAAATTACCCCCAACATTTCAATTTTATTCAATTTAGTCTTTAAGCCCTAAATATGCAAATTACCCATTTCTACTTAAACCCATCACTAGCCGAATATTATACAATCTCTCAACAACCACTACATATTTTTATTTCACTTCAAACCTGTGTACTTTTATCATTTTAACGATTTAGTCCTTAAACTTTAAAATCATCAAAAAATACTTTACAAAATCATTAAATCCAGCAACCAAGCTTATAAAACTTCCATAAGTTTTCAAGAAACAACTTATTAATCAATGGAAAAATTTACAACATTTGATAGATTCACAAATTAGTCCTCGGGTTAGCTAGATTAAGTTAATACGGACTTAAAAACATAAAAATTACTAAAAATGGTAAACTTTACTCACCAAAACGAAGAACCAAAGCTCAATTAAGCCTCCTTTAATGGTATCTAGAGTTTCTTTAGGTTTTAGAAGATGAAAAATGAAATAGATGAAATGTTCTTCTCTCTTAATTTTGTTATTAATTTACTTATTAACAAATTTACCATTTTAACTTTTGTTCACACATGAAATTTAGCTAAAATATTAGCCATATTAGCCAAAACCGTCCACATACTCTTCCAATGGTATAATTACAATTCAAGTACCTTAACTTATCTTTCAATTAGCATCTAATGCCTATAATTAATAGAATTTAAATTTTGCACCTTTTACTATTTAATCATTTTCACTTAATTAGCTATCTAAACGTTAAAATGTCATAATCAAATTTTACTACAATACTAATGACCTCGTAAATATTAAATAATTAATATTTACAGTCTGACACATCGATGTGGTGGCCTCGAAATCACCATTTCCAATCATACTAAAAATATACTAATTAGTAAATCCTCATCTAATTAGGATTTAATTGAAATTTTTTTCAAAATCTAAAGAATTCCACATCATTTCTATTATTAGACCATTTAAGGAGAGCTCAGTTACACAATTGGTCCTTCAATTATATTAAATTCCAACTAAACAAACTTCATTTCAATTTAACCTTAAACTAATTAGGACTTAATGAAGAAATATCCCAAAAGTTAGTGGATGGTAATCGTATCCACCACCGCTTGGACTTTTTGACCATGGTTTAATTACCATATTGGTCTCTTTACTATTTTTAATCAATAGCAATTAGCTTTTACCTCTATTACAATTTACTTCTTTTCCTAATTAAGGAATAAATCATCAAAATTATCCGACCAAACTTCAATTCAAATATAATAAGACTTTGTAAATATTTAATAAAAATATTTACGGCCTTAAATTTCAGAAACGAGATCCGAATACCTCATCTTCTAAAACCACTTGACTTTTGAATCAAACTATTTATACTAACTTTTAATTTATTTAATTAAAATTCATCGAATTAAAATTCACTATAAAATTATTATTGACTCGTATAATTTAAATACTAATTATGCGAACTTCCTCATCGGATTTGTGGTCCGAAACCACTATTTCCGACACTATTGAAAAACAGACTGTTACAATATATATATATATATATATTTAGTTTGGTGTGAAACTGTGTTTGTTTGGGATGTTAAAGTATTTCTACTTTATTTTCATTTGTTTGAAATATAGTTGTATTTAGAATCTTTGAAAGAATTGTGATTTTTATTAATAATGATTTAGCGTAGTAAAAAAATTATATGATTTTCGAGCGATGTTTTATTAGATTTTAATTGATTTTTTTTAAAAAAATTAACAATTTTTTGTATAATCATGATTTTTTATTAGATATTAAAATTTCTTTCCAAGTTTTGGTAATTTATAATTTTCATTTATGGAGACAAATCAAGATGAAACAGTTCATCTTGTTAAGAAAAAAGATAATTCCGTTGAGGCAATAAAAGTGAGATTGAAAGTGCATTTCGAAGAAAAGGCTTACAATCTTTATAATCAGTTTGCTTTGAGTAAGGGCTTTAGTATTTGAAGAGGAAATAAGAGACGAAGTATGACTGAACCTATAAGACAAGATGAATTTTTACGCTCGAAATCTAGGTATAATGAACATGAAGATGTTGGCAAAGTGAAAAAAAAAGAAGTAATCGCCTAGAAACAAGGATAGGTTGTCAAGCTAAAATTCGTTTTACAATAGAAAAGGTGTTTGGGTTGTTTCTTACTTTAATGCTTATCTTAATCACTACTTAACAACTTCAGAAGAAAGAATTAATTTAAGATTAGGAAAAAAAAATTTGGAAGGACATGCAAATGTTATTCGTTCAATGGTTGATGCAGGAATCAAACAAACAAGTTTATAATTGTTTCTCAGAAAGGAGATCGGGTTTGAAAATATTACATTTACCAAACAAGACTGTCATAATTTCTTGCGAATTGAAAGAGAGAAAATTATTGAAGCAAGGGATGCATAGAGCATTATCAATCTTTTCAAATATAAGCAAGCTGAAGACCCTATGTTTTTCTATTCAATACAAGTGGATCAAAATAATCAACTAGCTAATTTTTTTGGAAAGATGGAAGATCAAAATTGGATTACGACTGTTTTGGAATGTTCTTGTGTTTGATACCACATATAGAACAAATAAGTATAATTTGGTTTGTGCTCCATTTGTCGGAATCAACAATCACTAGAATACTATTTTGTTTAGTTGTGTTTTTTTATCAGATGAAACCATTGAGTCATTTACTTGGCTATTGGAAACATTTTTAGAAGACATGGGCCACCGACAACCGAATAGTATTTTTATTGATCATGATCAAGCGATGATGAAAACAATAGAGATTATCCTCCTAGAATCTTCTCATAGATTATGCATGTGGCACATTTCAAATAATGCTAAACAGCATCTTACTAGTCGTTTTGCCAATAACGAGTTCAAAGTACAATTTAATAAATGCTTTTATGGATGTGAAAGTGAAACAAAGTTTGATCGAGTTAGGCTACCATGATTGAAAATGGGGCCTTGCCTTTAGCATAGATATTTTTCGGCTCGGATTAGATCCACTCAAAGAAGCGAGAGTATGAATTACATATTACATCAGATTATGAAATTTATCTTTATCTCTTATTCAAATTATACAACATTATGAGGAAAAAGCAAAAGAATTTCGCTAGATAGAGTTAAATCAAGATTTTCGATGTAAAAATGGAGCACCAAAAAAAGTTAATGGACATGAGATTTTGAAGCATGCATCCGATGTTTAGACTCTTGCTATGTTTAAAAGGTTTGAAGAGGAGTTGATGGATTCCATAGGCTTCAATTGCGTTGAAGTTAGTAACATCGAAAATCTTTCTTTATATCATGTGATTGAAGATGGACATAAAAAAATTTACTGTGTGGAGGTTGACGTTTCAAATAACATTGTCTCATGTAGTTGTAATATGTTTGAAAGTATTGGATTACTTTGTCGTCATGTTTTACGGGTTCTTCTTATGAATAACATTAAAGAGATACCTTAAAAATATATACTTAGGAGATGAACAAAAAAGCAGAGTCATTGTTGGCAAGTGATTTTAGAGCCTCATTAGCACATAAACAAAAATCTAACTGTTTGCTGCACCTTAGTGAGTAGAATCATATCGGTTATAACCTTTTTGACAAAGGTTCAATGATTCCTAAGTGTATTGAAATTGTCAAAGAAAAACTATTTGAGTTATTGTAGTTAGTTGAAAAGGAGATGGCAACTATGCAAGAAGCTAAAGATTCGGAAATTTCAAAGCATACATCTTTTCAAGATGCTATCAATGATGCCAATGGGAGATCAAGTGAAAAGTTAATGTTTATCCTATATGTGTCAAAACAAAGGATCAAGAAATTCTTGAATGAAAAGCCAATTCGAGAAAAATCAAAAGAAAAAAAAAACAAAGAAGGCAATGAATTCTTAAGTTTTAAAAAATAAGGAGAAAATATCGAGTGAGTATGTTTTCCTTTAGTATTATATTTGCATCTATTTATTATGTTATTTAATTAATTTATGTCTTGATTTTAACAAGTAATTATTATTTTGATCAAGGGAAACAAAACAAATCACTTATACATGAAGGTTCTCCATTAGTGTCTCTCCCAATGAAGTCTCAAACGCATGTTTATCTTTCCTATCATCAAATTTCAATGTTAATGACTCCAAACTACCATAATCACTTTTTCATCCTCTATAGGTGTTGATTGAATGCATTATTCTTTTTAAGTGTCAAAAGTCGTAAATATTTAAGTACATGTATTGTGAAAATATTTTTATGTAGGATTTTTCTTAAAATTGGAGGCTCAATTCTTCATCTAACATGAGTTATACTAAATTGCTCGAAGAGAATGATCCATCTCTACTCAAGACTCAAGTAATATGTTCTTACTTATATTTTCACAAATTATTATATGTATAATTCAAGGGTTTATCTAACAGTATAATACTTTTAATGCAGGAATATTTCTCAAATGGTTTAAAATCTCAAAAAGACTAACGATAATTCATGAGAAAGACTTCAAATTTATTATTATTTGTAATTATAATGTTTTAAGAATGATACTATTATATGATTTTTATAGTGTTATATTGTATTTTATTTTAGTTATTATTTAATATGGAAGAACTTCAATCAATATTTTTGTAAGTATATTGTTTTGGTAATTCTCTCCAAAAGAAAACACTCATATATAATACGAATTTATTTTGTATAAATTCTCATAAAAAAACACTCATATATAATACACATTTGTTTTGTGTATCTCTCAAATGAATAACACAATTAAATTCCACTAAACCCCCTCGACTTCACGGCCATATACATAAAAAATAAAAAATTCAAAACAGTCACATATAAATACATATATGCATTTAAATACCACACCTCTATATGGTGTTTTGTAAAAATTTCACTCATATTATAATGCACAATAGGCAAGAAAGGGATGGACGCCTTTATAACATCCACACCAGCAAAAATGTAAGCAGTGTTGGAGATACTTGGAAGCCTCTATTTGAGCACCTTTGGTGGTAAGTGATTTAAGTGGAGGTAGATATGACTAGAGCTGATCGTGGGCCAGGTCAGGCCGAGTTCGGATCGGGCTTCAACAAAATTTTAGGTCCAATTGCTAGACTCGGGCTCGACTCCACCCAAAAAATGGGCTTAAAATTTTGTCCAAGCTCGACCCGAATTAGAGAAGTCAAACTCGAGCTGACTCGGCTTAGCCCGTAATAATTTTTTAGATTATTTTATTATATACAACAAGTTTAAAAAATATATAATATATCAAATACACTTAAAAACATTAAAACAAACATTAAAAAAATAATCAAATTTAAAATACATTAAAAATTCTTTATATTAAGATAGTTGCAAATAAACTAGTAGAAAAATTAACAATAAAACATAAGTTCTACAATATCCAAATAATATTAAAAAAACAACGAAATAATAGAAAAACGCATAAAAATAACGTCCAAATAACAAAAATAGTAACAAAAATAAAATTTAAAACAACACCAAAAAACAGTAAAAATAGCACCAAAACAGTAAAAAAACCAACACAATAAAAGCAACATCAAAACAACAAAAAACAACAACCAAAACAGTAAAAAAAAGCACCAAAACAACAATATAATTTTTTATTAAAAATGGTTACTTTATTCAGCTCGGGTTAGGTCGGGTTCAGTCCAAAAAATTCTTACTCAAGGTCGGGCCTGTTTAGAAAATGGGCCTCATTTTTTGTCCAACCTCATTTTTCGATTCTATATTTTTATCCAAACCCTCTCATTTTTTAAGCGAGTCTTCGGATTGAGTTGGGCGGCTCGGCCCATGATCAGGTCTAGATATGACCCTTTAAAGGTCCTATAGATATAAATATCACAGTTAATAATCCCCAAGTTGTGAACATATTCATATTATATTTGCCTATAATTGGAGTCCACATCACATAATACACTAAATCAACAGATTTTGGATACATAATACAGATGCAAATGTTTCTTGGAAATTGTATAGCAATATCAATCTTGCGATATTTCTCATAATCAGACACTCATAATCTAAAGATAATACAAGCAGAACAACCAAATAAATATTACAAAAATGATATGTTGTTTTTGTCAAAAGGACATTAGTTTTGACTATCAGATCAATTCCGGCTTGAATTTGATAATAAGTAGGATTATTATAGCACTTGTCAATGTATTTTTTCAAGCACTCCTTGTTTTTTTTTCATTTGCTGTTGAGAGTAAGGGTCCTCCAAACACAACTTTAAAATCTCATATTTGATATGGCTGATAAAATTTTTCTTTTTCAGCTATACCAATTAAGCTACTAATATCAATATGATAATATTTTACGTAGCCATTTTTATGTGCTCTACGTATTATCATAGATTTAATAAATGCTGAAAAAACTTTTATTAAATGAAAAGAAAAGTTTTGAACTGTGAGTTCTTTAACAAATTCCCATTCAATATTGCTTATATCAAATGATTCATGATCAAGTCTAAATTTTATAGTAGGAAATTTTTCTCCCAAAATGTTTGTAAAAACAAAATATTGATAAAAATATTCAAAAAAGGATTTCTGAAATACATCTTGTTGTTTGCAGATGCATTTATTAATTTTTGAAAATATTTCTATTGGTAAAATAAATTGAGCTTTAGTATAAAGACATAATCTAAATAGTTTATTGAGAATTGGGTTATTAGTTCCCATATTTTTAAAATATTGAACTGTATCAAGAAGATTGTTTATCTCCTTAAGGTCTAAATACCCTATTTCAAAATCATCCCATTCACGATATAAAATATATTTTAATAATAAATCATGACATTCTTGCTCTTTAGTTGTTTTTTCAACTAAAAATTGTGAAAGTTTAGTAAGAGATCTCCTGAAATTCACTCTTTATTCAGTAATATGGGTTTTCCATATTTCATTAATAATATTGTATATTTCTGGTGGTAAACCTGGATTATAAAAATCTTTTACCTCACTCATTTGTTGTGTTTTCAACAAATTTTCTTTTGCACAAAATTTTTTTGCTCTTTGAATCAGTTCTGCATAACTGGCTTGGTATGCAGAATTTGGATCTTGTGACCAAGGTAAGTAGTTTACCTGTGGTGTAAAAGTTTGAGTTGAGACTGATTGTCCTGGCAATGGGTATGGAACATAATATCCTTGATTAGGATAAAATTATGCTTGAGAAGGTATTCTTATAAAACTAGGACAAATATTTCTTGGATTGAAATCATTTCGCTTTTTTCGAACAGTTGTCCATTCACCAACTTTTTCTAAAGGTTGTTTACCTTTGTCCATAAGACCTGCTAAGATAATCAGCAATAACATTGTCAGTGCTTTTAACATATAAACTTCAAAATTAAAAGAACATAATTTATTATACCATCTAAGTCTTCTTGGTACCGTTTCTAAACTTTTATTAGTAAGAAACTGTTTAACAGTCTGGTTATCAGTATTTATGATAAATTTTTCAGGTGCTAAATATATAAGAAAATTTTTTATTCCTTTCTTTATAGCTAATAATTCTTTTTCAAATATAACATAATTAATTTCATTTGGCTTAAATTTTCCTTAACTATATCTGCAAAATAATTCTTCATTATTCTTAGTTTTAGCTTTTAAAATACATCCCTAATGCTTTTTTGATGCATCTGTTTCTAAAATCAAGTTATCACCTTGTTTGGGTATATAAATTTTAGGAATCTGATTTATTTCAGATTTTAACTTTATTATAATTTTCGAGTCTGATTTAGACCAAGTAAAAGGTTTGTCCTTTTTTAATTTTTCATATAACATTCCTATCTTTTCAGATAGGTTTGTAAAGAAATTTCTATCATAATTTATTATTCTCAAAAATTGTTGAAGCTGTTTTTTTATCTTCAATTCTTTCAAGAAATTCTTTTATTTTTTACTATAACATGATCTTATAGTTGAAGACCATCTGTAGATAACTTTAATCCTAAAAATTCTATTTTTGTTTTTTCTAACTCTATTTTCTTAAGACTTAATATAATTTCATGTTTTATGAATTCTTGAAAAATAATATTTAAATGTTTTCTATGTGGATCTAATGTTTTTGAAAATACTAAAACATCATCTATATATATTATAAAAAACTTCTTATATTTACTAAAGATAGAATCCATCCATCTTTGAAATATTTGAGGTGTATTATATAATTCAAATGGCATTACCTTCCATTGGTAGTGTCCATTAGGTGCACTAAAAGCTGTTAAAGGTTCTAAATTCTTCGATTAACATTATTTGCCAAAAATCGGATTTACAGTCAAACTTACTAAAATATTTGGCATGTTTTGCCTGATTAATTAAAACATCCTTTCTTAGAATAAAATATCCATCAAAAATAATATTTTGATTTAATCTTTTATAATTAATTATCATCCTAGCTTTTCCTCTTTTTATTTCTGCATGATTTCTAATCATAAAAGCTGGATTGGAATGTGGACTATTAGTTTCTTCTATTAGTCTTTTGTCTAATAATTCTTTAATTTGAACATAAAATTCTTCTATATTTTGTTTAGTACAGATCATAGGTTTTACTCTAATAATTTTATTGAGATTTTTCAATTTAATTTCACAATATCTAAGACTATTTTGCCACAATTTTAATGGTTCTTCACTAAAATTTTTTTCTTGTATTTTAAACAACCAATGATTTGTTTCAATTTGTTCTTTTCTTGATGGTGCAAAATTTTTATCACACACAAATTTATGATTTTCTACTAATGGTATTTCTATAGAAATTTTTTCTATAGATAACATAATTATATTTTTATCAATAGCAAATGGTAAATGCTGATATATAAAATTATTTCCTAATAATATATCTTCATGCATTGCTGGAAAACATCTATCCTATAAAAACAACTTGCTACTTATATATAGGACAAAATGTAGATTTAGGTCCTTTATATTATGGTAATAGTAACATAATATTGACCCTATCAGATGAAGAAGAAACTTCTTCTGAAGAATCATATTCTAAAAATGAAAAACCTAAGAAAAAAATATACATATCAACAAAGATATGACTTTCAATCTTATAAACAACTTATAGAACATTAGAAAGAAAGATTTTCCAAAACTTCTGATAAATATGAAATAATAGAATATTTAAAACTTATTGAACAACTTTATGAAGAACATAAAGATTTATTTATACTATTTAATTATCACTACATGCTAAACTATGACTCAACAGATAGTAGTAGTAGTTCTAATAATTCTAGCACTAGTATAAATCTAGAAGATATAAAAGTAACAAATGATCAATCTGAAGAAGAAAACACTTCTACAAAAGAAGATGAAAATATAGATATCCCTGAACCTATGGAAACTAATCAAATAGATCAAGATCCTAAAGGAAAAAGAAAAATATATTCAGATATTTTAAACGATGATTTTTTAAGATCTTATAATAAACAACATGAACAACTAGATAATACAATAAGAATTTTCGGTAATCAAACTGAAAATATTGTTACTAAAGATATAAAACCAGAAAATCAAGGAGAATCATCTAATCAACCTATACCACATAGGATAGATGATCTTAATAAAAGAAATGTTGCTCAAGGAGGAATATATTTAGATCTTACAAATATTCCTATATCAGATTATGAAAAACTATAGATGATTGGGCACAGTCAATGACTATTGTTGTAAATAACAACAATTGGACAAAAGAAAATTTTTTAATTATTTTATTGGAACATTTCAAGGTTATGTGTTACAATTCCTAAGAAGATGGAAAGAATCAGATAAAGGCATAGAACAAAAAGGGCAGTTGATTAATCAGATTCAAACTCTCAAAGATGTATTAAAAGGTTTAACTCAAATTCTAAAAATAGAATTTTGTGGTTCTATTGATAAAAAAGATAAGGATAGTATATCTAGTTATGTATTGTCAAAAATTAAATTATGTGATATTAGATATTTAGAAATTTCTAAAAAATTCCTTCATGAATATCAAAAATTAAAAAATGAAAATATAGAATTTTGGAAAAACCAATATTTTCATAAATTACCACCACCATGGGATGAGATTTGTATAAAAATATACGATTCTTATTTAGAAAAACATAATAAGCTCTCAAGAATAGACGCTGAGACTATAAATTCTATAGGAAATAGAATAAATTTTACAAAAGAAAGAATAACTACACATTGTTTACAAACTAAAGCTGCTAAACAAGTTAAGCATAAATTAAGTAGTCAACATTGTACAAAAATATTAGAAAATGAATCGGAATTCAGATGTAAACCAATGCGTCCTAATAATAATAGAAAATATAAAAGAAAAAATAAAAAATATAAGTTTATTGGATGGAGACCATGGAATAAGAATAAGAAAAACCTGAATAGTAAAGAGAAAAGAAAATTTGTTAGGAAAAAGAATCCTAAAAATACTAAAAAACAAATATGTAAATGTTTTATATATGATGAAGAAGGGCATATAGCACCAAATTGTTCTAATAAAGGAAAACATGCTAGGAAAATGATTAAAATACTTGAAGAAGAAGATATAGAAATATGCTTTGATGAGGAAATAAATCATGAAGAAATATTATATGAATTAATAACAGAAACAGAATCTGATACGGATGATGAAGAATATATATTCATGCTCAATACAGGAAATAGTTCTAATAATCAATTAGAAGAAATTCCTAAAAATGAACAACATGATATAAAATTAGGAAATCTAATCGGAGAAGAAAAAGATTTTTCTGATGAAATGATAGAAAAAATAAATAAAAATCATATTTCTAAAGAAGAAATATATAAAATATTAAAATTTAAAATATAGACTCGAAGACATATAGAAAAAATAAGTGGTAATACTGTTGCTAAAGACACAAGAGGAGGATTAACAGAAATCTCATTATTCTCTAAAAAAAAATTAAGAGGATTAAAAATAAATATCCTCAAGTTAGATATATACATCTAGGAATTATAATGATAACTATAAGAGCATTATTTAGAAAAGGTCATGATATACCAATAATAGCAGTATTATTAGATAAAATATTTGAAAATCCAGTAAAAGCACTTATTGGAGGAATTCAATCAAATTTACATGTAGGAGTAATAGGATTTAAAGTTAAACCAAATTACTTTATTTCCATTACAGATCTTTTAATAGAAGAATGTTTATGTCTTAGAATTCAGACAAAAAATTTTAAAATTAATTATTTGGCGGAAGATCTAACAATAAGTTGGACTTCTATTAATGAATATACTAATATAACAGAAGTAGAAATAAAAGAAGTTAATAATAAAATTATTGAACTTTTTGAACCAAATAAATTTACTACAGAAATACAACCAAGATTGTTACATTTAAGTGATTTATCTGTACCAAAAGATTGGATAATAGGAAAAATTAATAGTCCAAGTACATCTAAATCAATATGTACTATAAAATATATGCCATCTGGAGATAAATTTATTTTAAAAATAATACAATTATTGACACCAATAATAATTTAATTTTACCCTCGAATGCTCAAACAGAGGATGAGGAAGAAAATTTAGGTTCTATATATTCAACACCTATAGGAATGAAAACATTTCATATTCCTATATTTCCTACTAAACCAAGCAGAAATTCTGATAATTCTAGAAACACTAGAATGAAAGAAATATAATCTTCAATAATACTTCAACAAATGAAAATTGGAACGAGTCAAACTTTTTTATTTGGTTACTATTTTATCCTTAATTACTCCTTAATAATTAGTTCATGTTGCTGATCTGGACGTTTTTATGCGTTTTCTATGCAGGACTTCAATTCTGGAAATTGCACTTAAAAGGCAAAGTTTTGCAGTTTTATTTTTATGAATCAAGGTTGGGCTAGTGGGCATGAGAGTCTGACGTGGCGTCCAATCAGCAACTTCCAGAAGGTCTAGTCAACAAGGATGGATGAGCAGATCAACTGCATTTTAAATTCAAAATTAGAAATTATATTTTGTTTTTAGGATTTAATTTAAATATTTTCAAGAATTATCTTTTATTATTTTTAGGTTATTTTTAGGGTTTTGGAGAACTACAAATACCCCCTTAGGGTAAGCTAGAAAGACATCTCATTATTAGGTTTGTTCTTGTTTTCTAAGTTCTATAAAAATTCTCTTTTCCTTTACGTTTCATTTTTAAGTTTTTATTTTTTTTAAAAATGTTGAGTATGATTTCTTCCATAATCATGCTCGGCTAATTTTTCAAAAAACCAAAGGCAAAAGCAACGACTCAATTCCAATCATGAGAATTGAAAAGCACTTTATAATTTCTCAATTTTCTGCAAACTTGGATTGACAATCGGCCTTTTCTTCTAAAATCCTTACACTTCAAATTTAAAAAAGGGTCCGTTAGTTTGAAGGTTGTTTCGATTTATAGTTGGGAGGAAGGATCGGCTAGTAGCACATTCGACTTCCTGTGAACACACTTAGTGGCGGTCCGCTAAAGGAAATTGAGATCGGATTCGATTCTGATTGAGACAACATAGTTCGAGTCGGGTTTTTCCAGGTTTTAAACTGTTTTATTCTAACGACGATAGTTGTGGTTAGTCTAGCCAGAAAACTGAAATTCAAAAATTGATTTTGGATTTTCGGTTTACGGAGAGAAAAATAAGTTACAAGGGTTAGGCCTTGTAGACTGTAACCGGCATTTATCCGGAGTAAAATCTTATTCGATGATCAATTGGAAATGAGTCAAAGCGAAACCTAAGGCTGATACTTAAATTGAGTTTCTTCTTAAATTTACTTTCGTTAAATTCTTAGATTTAAATTTATATTTCTTCATTTTACTTTAATTAAACTCTTTCGATCAAAACCCCCTCATTTTTATCCTATTTCGCCTAAATCAAGAACTAAAAGTCTTCTACATCAGAATTTCCTAAGTCTTTGTGGATCGACCCTTCTTCTCTTTACTACGCTATTTAATTATTTCTTTTGAGATTAAGGATAACTATTTTGATAGTATACGACGCTCGTCAAATTGGCGTCATTGCCGAGGACCTCCGTCAAAGTTACTAATAAAAGTTTTTTTTATTTATTTATGACCAAGAACAACCCGGGAGAACTAGTAGATTTCGACCCAAAAATTGAAGCACGAGCTCATAGAACCCACGCAGAAACACTTCGAGAGAAAAAGAGACGACAACAATAAGAACATCAACATCAAACAAATCCACAACCGAGTCTAGAAACACCCTCTGATGTTGAAACACAATTTGAGTGTGATAACAGAGGATCAGTTCCGATGGCAGACAACGACTAAACCATTCGAGAACTTACTGCAGCACCTACTGACCAACAACCTTTATGTGTCACATTCCCAAATGGAGATACACCGTTCGCGCTAAAAACTTGTTTGATCCATCTTCTACCAACTTTCCATGGTTTGGCCAGTGAAAATCCGCATAAACACCTTAAAGAGTTTCACTTGGTTTGTTTGAGCACAAAACTACAAGGAGTATCGGAGGACCAAATCAAACTCTATGCTTTTCCTTTTTTCCTTAGACGATTTGGCTAAAGATTTGTTATTTGATTTACCTCCTAATTTAGTTAATACATGGGCTGACATGAGTCAACTTTTTCTTGTCAGGTTCTTCCCTGCAGCTAAGGCGAGCAAACTAAAGCGAAGCATCCTTGGAATCTGCCAAAAAGATAGAGAGTCACTCTACGACTACTAGGAGCGATTTAAGAAACTCTGCGCTAGTTGCCCCCAACATGGATTGAGTGAGCAAACTCTTCTTCATTATCTCTACCAATGTTTGCTTCTTTTGGAGATGAAGATGGTCGATGTTGCTAGTGGAGGAGCCCTTGTGAACATGACTCCTAATGCGGCTACAAGCTTGATTTCCACTATGGTCGTCAACTCCCAACAGTTTCACCCTCCTAGTGAACCCTCTCGACAGGTTCACGAGATAAGTACATCTACTTTAGAAAGTAAAATCGATAAATTAACTGATGTGGTTAATCCTCTTATTTCAGGAAAAATTAGTACAACCAGATTATGCGAAATATGCACATTACTAGACCATCCAATGGACAGTTGCCCAATGTTACAAGACGATACTGAAACCCAAGTTAATGCAGTGGGGAATTTCTCAGGCCCTCTCCAAAGGCCTTACAACCCTCGCCCTAACACTTACAATCTCGGGTGAAGGGATCATCCGAACTTGAGCTATGGGTAAAGTCAAAGACCGAATCAAGCCTATCAACCGAGGCCTTCTCATCCTCAGCCATATCAACCATCGAAATCTTTCTTGGAATCCATTGTTGAAAGGTTAGCTTTGTCCCAAGAAAAGTTCTAGAATAGAACTGAGATTCGTTTAGAAGAATTAGATAAACAAATGAACCAACTAGCTCAGACAATAGGACTACTCGAGTCCTAAGGGAAATTGCCTTCTCAAACGGAGTCAAATCCGAAAGAAAATGTTAGTGCCATGACTCTTCGAAGTGGTACCGTTGTTGTACCTAAGACCACAGAGGAAGGCACCCAAAAGAAAGATAAAGAGAAAGCACCGTCTCCCACCATACAAGGTACATTTACATCATCTTCCACTCCCTCTCCTTACGCTGTTTCGCCTCCCTTTCCATTGAGGTTGGTAAAACGAGATAAGCAACCCGAAGAGAGGGAAATTTTAGATATATTCTGAAAAGTGGAAATTAATATTCCAGTTCTTAAAGTAATCAAAAAGGTACCAAGGTATGCCAAGTTCTTAAAAGATCTATGCACAAATAAAAGACGACTTACCGTAATAGAGAAGGTGAATTTGGGAGAGCACGTCTCGACCGTTTTCCAATGAAAGCTTCCACTGAAGTTAAGAACCAAGGTATGTTTGCTATTCCTTGCAAAATTGGTCAGATTGGAATTAAACGTGCAATGTGTGATTTAGGCACTTCTATAAATGTTATGCCTCTTTCTTTGTACAACTTACTCTCTGTTGAGCCTTTGCAGGATACGAAAGTGACAATACAGCTGGCTGACCGATCCGTGATATACCCAGAAGGACTCCTCGAGAACCTCTTAGTAAAGGTAAACGAACTTATTTTTTCGGCAGATTTTTATGTCATCGACATGAAAAATGACCGATCAAACACTTCTTCAGAAATCCTTCTCGGCCGTCCCTTTCTTAGTACAGCACATACAAAAATAGATGTAAGAAGCGAAATTCTTACAATGGAATTCGACGGTGAGGTTGTTAAATTTGATGTTTACAAACCAATGCGATATCCAGATAATGTCACTAGTATAAATTTTATTGATATTATTGAGTCTGCCGTTGAAGAGTTTATAGAATCTAACTTTGTTAATAATTTGTGCAGGGAATTAAAGGACTTTGAAGAGGAAATCAGGGAGTTTGAGAAAAAAAATTTCAATTGATTCTGATTCATGTCTTATTCCCTCAAACTCTAAAATTTTACCTTCCATTTTGCAAGCCCCTCAAATCGACTTGAAGCAATTTTCAGAACACTTGAAATACGTGTTTTGGAGAGAAAACAAAACTTTACCAGTAATTATCTCAAATAAGTTGTCAAAAGAAGAGGAAGATGACATGGTGACGGTGTTGCGTGCGCATAAAGAGGCCATTGGGTGGACTATTATCGATATTAAAGGACTTAGTACCTCGACTTGTATGCACAAAATAAAGATCGAAGAAGGAGCGAAACCATCACGAGAAGGTCAACGCCGGTTAAACCCACCAATGATAGAAGTCGTGAAAAAAGAGATAAAAAAACTCCTTGATGTAGATGTTATTTAGCCGATCTTAGATAGTAATTGGGTAAGTTCGGTCCATGTGGTCCCAAAGAAAATCGGAGTTACAGTAATTAAAAACTTGGAAGGTGAGTTAGTTCCGACACGAGTACAAAATGGATGGAGAGTCTACATCGACTACAGGAAGTTGAATTCGTTAACTCGAAAAGATCATTTCCCCCTTCCTTTTATAGATCAAATGATAGAAAGATTAGCCGGTAAATCTCATTATTGTTGTCTTGATGGATTTTCAGGTTTATTCCAGATCCTAGTGGCACTAGAAGATTAAGAAAAAACAACATTTACATGTCCTTTTGGTACTTTCACCTATCGACGGATGCCCTTCAACCTTTGCAATGCGCCTGCCACTTTCCAAAGATGCATGCTTAACATCTTCTCAGACTACGTCGAAAAGGGATCGAAGTCTTCATGGATGATTTTACTGTGTACGGTAATTCATTTAACGAGTGCCTTTTAAATTTAACTAATGTACTAAGACGATGCCTAGAATTCAACCTCGTATTGAATTACGAAAAATGTCATTTTATGGTTGATAAAGGGTTAATTCTAGGTCATATTGTTTCTTTTAAATGAATTGTAGTTGATAAAGCAAAAATAGATATTATACGCTCACTACCTTACCCCACAACTGTGAGGGAAGTCCGCTCCTTTCTTGGTCATGCAGGATTTTACCGCAGGTTCATTAAGGATTTCTCAAAGGTAGCACAGCCGTTGTGCAACTTGCTTCAGAAAGATCAAGCTTTTGATTTCAATCCGAAGTGCAAAGAATCATTCGACATGCTAAAAGAAAAGTTTGTATCGACTCCGATTGTTTAACCGCCAAATTGGGACTACCCTTTCGAGCTCATGTGTGACACATCGGACACAAGCGTTGGAGCCGTCCTTGGTCAGAAAAGCCCCATGTCATAGTCTATGTGTCTCGTACCTTGGATTTGGCTCAGAAAAATTATTCTACGACAGAAAAAGAATTATTTGCTATAATTTTTGCTTTAGAAAAATTTAGATCTTATCTGCTTGGTACTAAAATTACTATTTTTTTTCTGATCATGCAACTTGAGATATTTAATGAGCAAAAAGGAGGAGAAGCCGAGACTCATCCGATGGATTCTGCTTCTTAAAGAATTCAATTTGGAGATTAAAGATAAAAAGGGATGCGAAAATCTAGTAGCCGATCACTTGAGTCGTATTCCCCTCTCCATGTCCGACCCGTCGATTCAAGACGAATTCCTTGAGGAAAGCTTGATGGTGGCATGGAAAATTACCCCATGGTTCGCAGATATGATCAATTATTTGGCTACAGGTAAAATACCATTAGACTTGCCGAGAGTTAAAGTTAACCGAATAAAGCGAGAATCCCGATTTTATATTTGGGATGATCCGTACCTTTGGAAACACTGCTCGAATCAGGTAATTCAGCTATGTGTCGCTGAAGATGAGGTAAATTCAATTCTAAATTTCTATCATTCTTATTATTGTGGCGGTCATTTTGGACCAAAGCGGACTGCTCATAAAATTCTTTAATGTGGTTTCTTTTGGCCTAACATCTTTCGTGACTCTTATTTATTTTTTAAAACTTGTGAAAGATGTGAACGCGTATGGAACCTCAGTCGAAGTAACATGGAGATGGATGCAATCGATGAAGCACGCAAATTGCATATTCAAGAACTTGAGGAGATCCGAAGAAATGCTTACGATAGCGCTCGGATATTTAAAGAAAAAACAAAAGAATTTCATGATCGTAACATTTCTTTTAAATCTTTTTCTGTCGATCAAAAGGTTCTACTATTTAATTCTAAGTTTAAACTTTTTGCAGGAAAACTTAGATCAAAGTGGCTCGGACCTTTTACGGTAACCGAATTATTTCCTCATGGTGCGATTGAAATTGAAGATAACACAGGGGCACGGTTTAAAGTTAAAGGTCAAAGGTTGAAACCATATTATGAAAACACTCCAGTTGGTTTAATCGAAGAACACAATTTGAAAGAACCTATAGTCTGAATCAGATCTTCGAGCTAAACGACGTTAAATAAAGCGCTTAATGGGAGGCAACCCATTGTTTTTTATTTATTTTATTCTATTTTATTTTTCGTCATTAATTTATTTCGATTATTTATATTATTTATTTTTACTTATTTTTATTTTTGGTATTTTAGGTACGCGAATTTTTTTTTTTATCGAATAAATACCAACAGATCCGATATATTCAGATTCGAATAGATGCTGCACGCAGGGAAACAACACAATGGGAGTCGGCGCACAATAGCAAAATCGACCCCACCTTTTTACTCCTCCATTCCCAACACGATCGTCGCTAAACACGGGGAGTATCTTTATTCCCTCTCTTGTGCTTTCATTTACATATTGGGACAATATGATTTAAGTGAGGGGGATAGAATTTGCATCAAATTTTTTATCTTGCTTATTCGATTGGTTGAAATTGAGTTTTTCTTAATTGTAATTTGTTGGAATTTCTCGTTGCTTATCCTATGTTTCACTTTATCTTTTTGATTTCCTTATGACTTGTGATCTTGCTTTTGTTGGAATTTAGGATGCATGATAGATAATGGACATGACTAGTGATTTTCGATAAAATTTTACTTAACATTCCATATATTTGTTAATTGACATGTTGCTTGACTTAGTACATGTTCCACCTTTTCATGTGAGTTTTTGAGCCTTACGAGCATATATTTTCATTCTTGCTCTTTATTTCATTGAGTGTGTCGAACTAATTCTCAACATTTTAGAACTTGTAGTGTAATACTTGTTGAGACTACATGCTAGAATATGATGCTTTAATATGATAGGGGCACTTAAGATTAACCACTTCTCTACCCAAAATTGTCTTCCCACTCATTTCCCCTAGTTAGCCACTTTTGAGCCTATTCCCATTCTTTGTTTTCACCACATTTACAAAACCGAGCCTTTTTCTATTTTCATCCCTCTTTTTCATACCCTTATCGAGACAAAAGAAGATTTGTTCCATGAAAAAAAAGAAGAAAAAAAAAGAGAAAATTGTTTGTACGTTGTTCGAACAGCAAAAAACAAAGAAAAAAAAAGCAAAAGGTTCGAAAAGAAAAAAAAGAAAAAAAAGAGAGAAAAAGAAGAAGAAAATGGTTGCTAAACTTCTTTGCTTGTCTCATTATATTGGTTTGATTCGTGGCTTGAACTTCAACATTTTGCATCTTTTGTCTTGGCATTTTACCACACATTTTTTGCCTTTTTCCCTACCCTACCTAAGCCCCGTTACTACCCTATTTAAAGACCCCTTGATTTTTGCATAATGTTCAATTTTTAGTAGTGGAGATTGGATTTAGTTACAAGCTTATGGTAATGTTTTAATTAGTTCTGGTTTAAGCGATTCTTTAACCCAAACACTTTGAGCTGAACAAGTGAATCCTTGTGAGGGTATTAAGTTTTGCTTCATTGAAATTGACAGGTTATTGGAATGTCTTGCTTTGTTTAAAATTGTTCCTAGTTATGCCTTTACTTATTGTTTCTTGATTTCAATAATTTTTTCAATCTTGGGTCATTTGGTTATCTTAGATGCATTGTGAAATGAAGGATGGAACTTGAGTTTTGATGTATTAATTGAAAAATGCTTGAGGACAAGAGTGAGGGGGAATTTGATAAGTGTTTCATTTGATTACTATTTTATCCTTAATTAGTCCTTAATAATTAGTTCATGTTGCTGATTTGGACGTTTTTGTGCGTTTTCTATGCAGGACTTCAATTCTGGAAATTGTACTTAAAAGGCAAAGTTTTGTAGTTTTATTTTTTAGAATCAAGGCTGGGCTAGTGGGCATGACTTTGGGCATGAGAGTCTGGCGTGGCATCCAGTCAACAACTTCCAGAAGGTCTAGTCAGCAAGGATGGATGAGCAGATCAACTGCATTTTAAATTCAAAATTAGAAATTATCTTTTGTTTTTAAGATTTAATTTAAATATTTTCAGGAATTATCTTTTATCATTTTTAGCTTATTTTTAGGGATTTGGAGAACTATAAATACCCCTTTGGGGTAAGCTAGAAAGACATCTCATTATTAGTTTTGTTCTTGTTTTCTAAGTTCTATAAAATTCTCTTTTTCTCTACGTTTCATTTTTAAGTTTTTATTTTCTTAAAAAATGTTGAGTATGATTTCTTCCATAATCATGCTCGGCTAATTTTCCAAAAAGCCAAAGGCTAAAGCAACGACTCAATTCCGATCGTGAGGATTGAAAAGCACTTTATACCTTCAGATATATTTCTCAATTTTCTGCAAACTTGGATTGACAATCGGCCTTTCCTTCTAAAATCCTTACACTTTCAAATTTAAAAAAGGGCCCGTTGGTTTGAAGGTTGTTTCGATTTATAGTTGGGAGGAAGGATCAGCTAGTAGCACATTCGACTTCCTGTGAACACACTTAGCGGCGGTCTGCTAAGGGAAATTGAGATATAATTCGATTCTCATTGAGACAGCATAGTCTGAGTTGGGTTTTTCCATATTTTAAATTGTTTTATTCTAACGGCGATAGTCGTGGTTAGTCTAGTTAGAAAACTGAAATTCAAAAATTGATTTTGGATTTTCGGTGTACCGGAGAGAAAAACAAGTTACAAGGGTTGGGCCTTGTAGACTGTAACCGGCATTTATCCGGAGTAAAATCTTATTCGATGATCGGTTGGAAATGAGTCAAAGCGAAACCTGAGGCTGATACTTAAACTGAGTTTCTTCTTAAATTTACTTTCATTAAATTCTTAGATTTAAATTTTCATTTTTTCATTTTACTTTAATTAAACTCTTTCGATCAAAAACCCCCTCATTTTTATCCCATTTCGCCTAAATCAAGAACTAAATGCCTTCTACATCAAAATTTCCTAAGTCCCTGTGGATCGACCCTTCTTCTCTTTACTACGTTATTTAATTATTTCTTTTGAGATTAAGGATAATTATTTTGACAGTATACGATGCTTGTCACATAATTATATTTTTATCAATAGCAAATGGTAAATGCTGATATATAAAATTATTTCTTAATAATATATCTCCATGCATTGCTGGAAAACATAATAATTTTGGTATTACAAATGTTACATTATTTATATAGATCAGTATATTCCTAGCTTTGTATTGAATTATGATTTCATTATCATCAATTCCTATAGCTCTAATTGGATGTTTCATGGGTTCCCATTTTTCTACAGGTATTGCATTTTTCCTGCAACTACTACTGGTAGCTCCAGTATCAAGTGAAGCATGGAAATAATATGTTTTATATTCTCTGAATTGAAATGTAACTTCAATATATGTATAATATTTTCTAGATTGCAAATTTGAAAATGTAATAACATTACTCGTTCCAATTTTCATTTGTTGAAGTATTATTGAAGATTGTATTTCTTCCATTCTAGTGTTTCTAGAATTATCAGAATTTCTGCTTGGTTCTGTAGGAAATATAGGAATATGAATTGCTTTCATTCCTATAGGTGTTGAAGATATAGAACCTAAATTTTCTTCCTCATTCTCTGTTTGAGCATTTGAGGGTAAAACTAAATTATTATTGGTGTCAGTAATTGTATTTTTTTAAAATATAATTTATCTCCAGATGACATATATTCTATAGTACATACTGGTTTAGATGTACTTGAACTATTAATTTTTCCTATTATCCAATCTTTTGGTACATATAAATCACTTAAATGTAACAATTTTGATTGTATTTCTGCAGTAAATTTATTTAGTTCAAAAAGTTCAATAATTTTATTATTAACTTCATCTATTTCTACTTCTGCTGTATTAGTATATTCATTAATAGAAGTCCAACTTATTGCTAGATCTTCTATCAAATCATTAATTTCAAAATTTTTTGTCTAAATTCTAAGACATAAACATTCTTCTATCAAAAGATCTGTAATGAAAATAAAGTAATTTGGTTTAATTTTAAATCCTATTACTCCATTATGTAAATTTGATTAAATTCTTTTAATAAGTGCTTTTACTGGATTTTCAAATATTTTATCTAATAATACTGCTATTATTGATATATTATGACCTTTTCTAAATAATGCTCTTATAGTTATCATTATAATTCCTAGATGTATATATCTAACTTGAGGATATTTCTTTTTAATCCTCTTAAGTTTTTCTTTTAGAGAATAATGAGATTTCTGTTAATCCTCCTCTTGTGTCTTTAGCAACATTATTACCACTTATTTTTTTTATATGTCTTCGAGTTCATATTTTAAATTTTGATATTTTATATATTTCTTCTTTAGAAATATGATTTTTATTTATTTTTCTATAATTTCATCAGAAAAGTCTTTTTCTTCTCCGATTAGATTTCCTAATTTTATATCCTGTTGTTCATTTTTAGGAATTTCTTCTAATTGATTATTAGAACTATTTCCTGTATTGAGCACGATCCGTATCAGATTCTGTTTCTGATATTAATTCATATAATATTTTTTCAGGATTTATTTCCTCTTCAAAGCATATTTTTAAATCTTCTTCTTCAAGTGTTTTAATCATTTTCCTAGCACTTTGTTTTTTTGTTAGGACAATTTGGTGCTATATGCCCTTCTTCATCACATATAAAACATTTACAAATTTGTTTTTAACCAGAATATAAAACATAATAATTTTTATATATTTTTGGTAGCAGTGGTTGCTTCTCTATTTGTTTATCAGCTTTTTTCTTCCAACAAAAACATCAGCAATGGAGAATGGAAAAATCCCAAAAAAGGCCAATGAACGTATGTTTACTTCAATGAATACAACAAATTTGTGATTGGAAAATTCATGAACCCTAAATCCTAAAATTTAATGAACCCATACCCGTGATTGGCAAATCAATACCCCAAACAAAATAACATTAAACTTGAATGAACCCATACCTGTAATTGACGAGTGAGTGATATCAACAATAGATAAAACCCCAAAAAAAAACCAGATATCATGCTTGCTAAAAAAACGAAAGAAAATTAAAAATTGAATGAACTCATACTTGTGATTAACAAAGACGTGATGTAAACAATAGCAGCAGCTAGCACAAAACAATCGAATTACCAAGGAAAACAACAATAATGGCAACAACAACCAACAATTGAATAGAACCAATTACAGCAGCCACCATTTATCGAAACAACAAAAAAAAATAGCAGCGGGGAGCATTTGCAGAGACGTGAAGAGCCAACAATTGAATAGAACCAATTGTAGCAACCACCAGTTGCCGAAAAACAAAAAATAATAGCAGCAGGAAGCAGTTGTACAGATGTGAAGAGAAAATTTTAATTAAGGTTGAGTAATTTTTAAGTGGAATTTTAGGGATTTATGATTAAAATATTAATTAAATGAGATGTGAGTGATAACTAAAAATTAGTTGACATGTCATTCAATGATTAGGAAGAGATACAGATGACATACAATCCCTGCCCTACAGTATAGACATAACTAAGAATAATCAAAGCTTAATATAACATTTGGTATCTGAATTTGAATTTTTTTTTTTAATTTGGTACTTAAACTTTTTTTTGACCCAATTTGATACCTGAACTTGATATTTTTTTCTTAATTTGGTACCTAAATTTTTTTTGGACCCAATTTGATCCCTAAACTTGGCATTTTTCCTAATTTGGTACCTAAGCTTTTTTTTAGATTCAATTTAGTATATAAATTTATTAAATATTATAAAAATTATGCAAAATAATAACGGAGTTAAATTTTTTTTGTTATGCTACAAAAATATTGTCAGTTTTAAAAAAATAATGTTAAAAATAAGTATTGAGTTATGCTTAACGAATTAATTTAAAAAAATATTAGGTACCAAATTAGGAAAAGAGTCAAGTTCAGGTACCAAATTGGACTCCAGAAAGTTTAAGTACTAATTTAAAAAAAAGTGTCAAGTTTAAGTACCAAATTAAGAAAAAATGTTAAGTTTGAGTATCAAATTGGACAAAAAATATTTAAGTACCAAATTAAAAAAAAATGTCAAGTTAAAGTATCAAATGTTATATTAAACCAATAAATAAAAATATCTTTGAATTAAAAAAGGTAGAATGGAATTAAAGTTTGAAAAAGAACTTTACCCTAGAAACCAACCAATTACACCCAGTAATAGAAATCCCCCCACTTTCCCTTTTTATAATAATATATTCATGGCAAATGCTTAGCTTCTTCCCCCCATCATCACACTTCCCAGTTTCCCAAATGAACCAAATCCGATCCATTGACCTTGCATCACTTCTCTTCCTGGCATTAAACTTGGTACTCTTCAGTTTCATTTTCCTGCCCACAACAGCTTTTGCGGTGGACGAAAATTTTACCATCTGCAGTGTGCCCAGATCTTGTGGTAAGCTAAACATAAAGTTCCCTTTCTTCATCCAGGAGCGGGATGACCGGAGATGTGGTAATCCAGGATTCGAAATCCATTGCAGAAACAACACAGAGCCAATTCTCAGCTTGGATGATGGCAACTATAGCATCGATAACATCTTTTATCACAACCAATCTTTCCTCGTTTCCAGAGCTGAGAGAGATTCCATCTGTAACCATAAAATCCGAAACATATTCTTGCCTATCGACCGCTACCAGCTTCCCCCTAGGATTACAAAAATAGTTTTTTTCTTTAATTGCAACTTAACCTCCATCCCGAAACTTTCACCGCAAAAGATTGGTTGCCCTGCTGAGAATGAAACTAATTCATTTATGAGGTTGCAAGTATTAGTCGAACTTCTCATGTTAACATTGTTTCCCTCTTAGGATTTTGTTCAGAAGGTCGAAAAAAAGCTCTTATTTATGAGTTCATGCCTAACGGGTCTTTAGAGCGATTCATTTACAAAAAGGATATCATGATGGATCGTCAACACCTGTCATCAAAAGAATTGCTCAAAATTGCTATTGGAATAGCTCGAGGGCTTGAATACTTGCATCGTGGCTGCAACACTAGGATTTTGCATTTTGACATAAAACCTCATAATGTACTTCTAAATGAAAATTTTCTCCCGAAAATCGCTGATTTTGGGCTTTCAAAACTATGCACCACAAAGGAGAGTATTGTATCAATGTTGGAAGCTAGAGGGACAATTGGTTACATAGCTCCAGAAGTGTTTTGCAAAAATGTTGGAGGTGTTTCGCATAAATTCGATGTCTATAGCTATGGAATGATGATTCTAGAAATGGTTGGAGGAAGAAAGAACATCGATGTTGGAGTAAGCCAAACTAGTGAGCTATATTTTCCTCATTGGATCTATCGGCATGTTGTACAAGACAATATAGAACTGCAATTGCTGGGTCTCGAGACTAGAGAAGAAACCAAGATTGCAAGGAAGATGATATAAGTGGGATTGTGGTGCATACAAATGAACCCATTGGACAGGGCTTCGATGAGCAAGGTGATAGAGATGCTGGAAGGAAGCTTGGAAGTTTTGCCAATTCCACCTAAGCCTTACATGTCTTCTCCTTCAAGATCACCGGTGGATTCTACCTTCTTAACATTATCCTAATATATTATGCATCCTTAAAGCAACCTATGCACTTATTTTATGTATTAAAATTATTTTTCTTTAAAGTATTAAAACTTTTCTAGATTAATGTATGTTCAGATCATAAAATAGTTTAAGAGATAACTCCACTTTTGAGTCTAAATGTTTATATGTTTTTTGCTTTTTTAGTCTTGAGCATTTGAAACTTTTTTATTTGTCCTAAATATTATTAAAATTTGGATTACCATCTAATACACTAACAATGTATAACAATGTCAATTAATTATAATGTAACATATCATTAACTAGGTAATTATAAAATTTTGATGAGTAAATAATAATGTTTAAAGGGCTTAAAAATAAATATAAAAAATTTGTACCCCAAAATCTTAAGATATAACTCCACTAAGATTTTTACCTAAACTTAAGTATAAACCCTCACTTAAAGAGAAACAAATAAGGAAACAAAGAAACAATCCTTATAAGATTAGGATGTTTTTCCAATTAAACACAAATACAAAGAAGAATATTGAGCTAAATGAATACAATAAAAGCTCACCAGTGTTTACAATGAACACTGAATCGGTGGCTAAACCACCCTTGACTATATCTGAATTGGCAATGAGACTTCAAACACTATAATGTGTCATATCGACACTATATGGTGTGTAGGGCTGGATAGGTATTATATACCTATATGGTGTGTTCGGTTGGACGGAGATGGTGTGTAGCGGATGGGGATAGGAATCTACATCTGTAACTGTATTATATTTGCATCTGTAACTGTATACATATCATATCTGTATTTGAAATTGTATTCATATTATGTCAGACCTTCTACTATGTGTCTGAAATGAACTGTTGTTGTCACTCATGAAATGTGAATAACTGAGATATGAAAGTGATAATGAGTCCGACTTCACGTAGAATTCCTTTGGTTCGTAAGTTGACATCTCTGCAATACTCTAGATCTGTTATGTACCTGTTATCACGATTTATATTGTTTTTGATTTTTGGTATACACCGTGATTGGTCTCTCACCTTTTGTCTTATCTTATCTTTATCTATTCATGTTAACATTTGACTTAGAATCGGATGACGTACGAGAGCTTGAATTGTTTTTGCACCGATTTAACTCTAAATAGATCTTTTGGGTTTGAAATCTATTTTTGCACTCATTCTGGTTTCTACTAAATTCGTCAATGACCTATAATTTCTAAAACACGAAACTACAAAATCACTCAAGTCGACAAAGTGGATTAGGTTTTCAAATTAAAACTCCGCAAGGACTTTCTATTACAAGTGAAGCAACGTTTGAGGGTTTTTTTTGAATATTTATTTAAACTGGTTTTCAATGCGTTAATGTAACTTCGTCAGATTTGGTCAAAACTCCTAGGTCGGGTCTAGGGTGTTACATCACTTGCAGCAATAAGTATCGGTACCTATTAAAAGGGTATCGATATTTTTGTAATTAATACAGATTCAATGATCGTTGGAGTAGAGATATTGATACCTGATAATAATGTATTAATACTTTTTGAAAAGGTATCGATACTTTTTTTCATTGTTTGAAAAATTATGAAAACAAAATGTCAATTTGATATCGAGTTTAAAATGGGTATCGATATCTTGAAAGGTATCGATAATTAGACAAAAAATATCGATATTTTTTATTCTGGAACAATTCTAACTTATTTGAAAATGGTTAAAACATATTTAAAAAAGTTTAACTCAATTGAAACCATTTCAACTTGATTTTATCAAATTGCACAACTTTACTTTTATTCAAAAACATTTTAATTTGTTATATCAAAATATATTATCCAATAAGACTTAATTTAACAAGAATATTAGGAAGAATTGGATCAATGCCACTAAATTGCCAACACAAATGTGGAGGGTGCATGTCCTATTTTATCGCTCAAATTCTAGCAACTTATAATAAGCATGAAATTTATTATACCAATTACAAGCCTAACGGATGGAAATGCAAATGTCACTCTTTTTTCTTCAATCAGTAGAAAAGAATTTTTATAATTTTTTAAACATTTTTATAACTTTATCATAATTTCTCTAATCTTTTAAAATTTAAGAATTTTAATTTTATCATTTCAACATATATTATTTAACATGCCAACTTCAATTGTTTATTTAGGATGTGTTTGAATGGGCAGTACGTTTACTTGCGTTTAGTGTAAAAACAATGGTAATGGTGTAATTAAATACTGTAGCGTGAGATAAAAAGTAAACTAAATGTAACACATTGCATCCGCCATCCAAACCCACAATTAGTATGCTAAAAATGTAGAACCCCATGTATTGACTTGATGATCAAGGGTGTTCATCACCTTAGATATGACCTGAGTTCAAATTGTACTAATTGTTATTTGTAATTCACCAAAAAAAATATAACGTAGCTATACGAGACTTCCATTTTAATTATTTTATATTTAAATTTGATGTAATTAACAAAAACATCATCAAAAGTCATAATAATTTATAGTTTTCAAATTAAAAAAAAAGTTCAACAAATATTTTGTTTCGAATAGTAATTGATGCTGGAGGCTAATTAAACGTTGAGATCCACTTTCAGCATGGATAAGGCAAAAGATTAATAATCATCAAAAGTATCCACTTTCATGGTATATACCTATCAAAATAAAATCTACCATTGAAATTGAATATACCAAGTGCTAATTATTTAAATTATTGGAAAAATCATCCGAAAAGAATCTTAAAAAAAAAAACCTACCTAGAAGCAAATAAAAGTTTGCTTTCATATTTATAAAAAAAATATATATTTAATACACTTTTTGTATAAACTTATCTACCAATAGTTAATTAGTAAAGTAATATGTTAAAAGTTTAGTTATTTGTATTTAGAGTCAATTGTATCAAACGTCTTTAAATTATGATTTTTATTTTAAATTAATTTTTAAATTTTAAAATATTTTAATTATATCATTAAATTATCGATAATGTACTTTCGTTACTAAAATTATTAATTTAACCATTAAATGAAACATCGAATCTTATGCAACATAATTTAATTTAATTTTTTTAAAATGAATGTTGTAAAAATCTATTTTGAACTCGATTTCCTTTTAGATAACAGCATATTCTAAATTCTATTTGATACATTTTTTTTTTTGAAAAGAAAAGAAACTGTATTTCAATCAAATAAAGAAATAAATATAGACTTTGCATGACAAACGTGTGTCTAACTCGGCTATTAATGCTAATAAATGAAGACACCTAAAATAGAGATGATGCAGTCGAAATTTAATTAAAAATATGACTAAGGCAAGTGCACTTATCAATTAATAATATAGTTACGGTAAGCACAGATATTGTTCTCACGAGGACCAAAAGTACTAGTAATAATTGTCTTCCTATTATCTAACCGGTCGAATAAAATGATTGTTCTAAACTAATTTAACTAAATTAATAAAAAGTGCGTCAAAGATTAAAGCGAGAAATAATAAGTGTTTTTATACCAAGAAGCAAACAAAACCTAGGAAAGATTTCACCTAGATTTCATCTGCCATTATCATTCTGAATTAAGCAATTTATTCACTTAGTATTTTGCTCGGCAGAAATCTCTATATTATGCTAATACCTCTATTCAAGCATAAAAGCAACTGACTCTAGGTTGATTAATTGAAATTTCTTTCTAATTAAAACCCCTATTATCGCATTAATTCGATCTATGGATTCCCTTATTAGATTTGACTCTAATCCGATAGATTTATGTCATCCTATTTCTAGGATTGCATGCAACTCCACTCAATTATGCTAGATCTACTCTTAAACAGGGTCTATTCCTCCTCTGATTTAAGCACATCAAACAAGAATTAATATCTCAAGAATACTAAATCAAGAATTAAGCACACATAACTGAGAGCAAAATCTAAGTATTTATTGCGTAAAATCAGAAATCAAATGACAGAATTCATCCTATGGTTCATCTCCCCTAGGTATTTAGGAATTTAGTTTATGCTAATAAATGAAAACATCTCAGAAACAATATAACCACAAGATGAGGAAACACTCATAGTAAAATCAAAAGAATTTAGAAAGAGGTTTTCAATCTTTGTGGAGATTTGCTTCAAAGATGACTTCTATGGTATTTTTTCAGTTGTTTCCTTTAATAATCTCCGACGGCTAGGATTTGGGGAATGAAGGATTTTACAAAAAATTAGAAGTCTCCTCTTATATCACTCTATCCCCTATTTATAATACATGAAAAAACTCTAGTTTGATCCAATTTAAATTCTAAAAAGATAATTTGAATTAAATCTAAACAATAATTCCCTAATTGGATCCAAATTAAACTCTAAATTATAAATCCTAAAAGATAAATATAAATAATATAATAATAATCCTAAATATTAATCCTAAAAAATAAAGTTTAAATGTAAATAAAGTCTTATATCCAATAAATCTCTTCCTAACTCTTCCACATTCACACTTTTGTCCCAAATTTTCCTTTTTATCTTCGATTTAGTCCATGGCCATGTGTCCAGCTCGTGTGGCTCCTAAAATATACTCTTTTTGTATGATTTTTGCTTGTTTTTCGCTCCTTTAACTTCTAAATGCTTTCCTAAGTATAGAAACATGAATTTAAACGATTATGAACATAAAATTCATTATTTTAAATCGATTAATCATCCAAAAACACATTAAGAATAAGGCTAAAACATGTTACTTTTGGCACTTATCAAGATAAAACTGAAAAAACCCTAAGAAAATCTGTGGGGAGAAATGAGAAGACAACTCACAATCCCTTTACTACAAAATGAAAATAAAAGAAATGACAAAAGAGAAATATAACCCTAAAGAAACAACAAAAAAACTCAAAACTCAGAATTTTAACCCGTAGCGGAGATATTTCAATCTACAATCAAAGCTTGCAAACTATCAATTTTAAGAATGAGCCAAGAAATAGTAAGGATGATAAAGAATCAATGGGGTTGCAACAGATTGAAATCGTCGGAGTAAAAAATCAACTGCTTCCTCCGACCCATTTTGTCGTTCAATGTAAGTCTCCTATCCTCTTTGATTATCCTCTCAATGCTGACTGAGGTCTCTTCGATCTAGACTCAATAATTCGGCCACTGTTTCCCCTCTTGGGCCATTTGGTGTGCCGTTATGTTCGTCGTTCTTCTAGTGAAAAATAGGTAAAGTACTTAAATTTCTTTGATCTAAACCTAATATTGTGAACTATCGTCGATAATGTTGACTGATCTAACATATTTCCATTTATTTTCTTAATGATGGTCAAACAATCACCTTCGAGGATTAATTTCCGAAAACCCAGCTCTTCTGCTGCTGTGACTGCTTCTAAAGCTACATATGCTTCCGCCATCATCGAATCGCCAACATTATTGTTTGGGTAAGAACATACTGCCATGACTTGACATTCATAATTGTGAAGAATAATGCAAGAAATTGTTGAATGATTCTTAGCATTAAAAGCTGCATCAAAATTACCCTTAATTAATACGGGTCCTGAAACAGGCCAGGGTTTCGAAATTGGATTAAAGAGGGAAGTTGTGATAGAGTAGAGCATATCATATTCCATTTTACGAGTTTTAATGAGTGAAACAATCCCCTGGATATTGAGTTTATCCCCTTGATAATGTCTTTTATTTCTTGTCGTCCAAATTTCCCATTAACTAATACGCTTCTTTGATTCTCATCAAAATCTATAAAATTATAGACTAACCAAGACCCCCATTCTTGTGCATGTCTGACTAGAACAATGGGGGAACCCAACCCCACTCAAAATTTACTTGGACACTGTGCATTCTTCGAGTAAGTGCACACCGACTCCTCAAAATTACGACATAAAAGGCAAACATTGGTGACCTGTAATTTCCTCATCTATAAATTATGAATTGTGGGAATGTAATTTTTTAGTAATCTCCAGAATGTAACCTTTATTTTGGTTGCCAATTGTAAGCTCCAAAGCTTATTGTAAAAATTAAGTATAATTAACTGAGAGTTCAAAGCTATCCCTCCAGTAATCGAATCTGTCAAAAGCTATTTGTACACTTTTGGTAGAGTACTCCCGGGTGTTATCACCTCGCCAAATTCGACTATCTTCACCTCCTATATCTAGAATGGGTAAGGATAATATTTTGTCTATATGATCAGCATCGAAGAGCTCTTCTAAAACCTCCCTTCGCGAGGTAATAGTTTCTAAATCTATCAAGTCTATTGCGACTGTGTAATTTACATTAATATCCTGACCAAAAATAATACCCCTTTTTGTACCAGGGAGCAAAGCTTCGCTACAAATGTTGATGCTTCTACCGTTGCCCACCTTCCAACCCATGCCATCTTCCAAGAGGCTTCTTGCACTCCAAATCCTCTTCCAGGTATAAGATGGGTGAGATCCTAACTTTGATTTTAAAAACTCGCTATTTGGGTAGTATTTTACCTATATTACTCTCGCTAACAAACAATTTGGACTTGTTACCAATTTCCAACCTTGTTTTGCTAACAAAGAGATGTTGAATTTTGCAAAATCCCTAAAACCCAAACCACCTTGCGCTTTTGGTAAACAGAGCGATTTCTAATCGCACCAATGAATCCCCTTCCTCATTTTGGAGTTTTTCCACCAAAATTGACAAATGATTTATTCCAATTCCGGACATAATGTAACCAAGAATAAGAAACACTGCATGGTATAAACTAGAATTGCTTGTAATACAAATTTAATGAATATTTCTTTACCTCTCAAAGAAAGAAAACGAATGCTCTAACTATCAATGCGTGCTGTAAATCTATTTTTGAAACTTACAAAGGCTACGTTTTTTCATTTGCCAATCATTGTAGGAAAGCCTAAATATTTTTTTGGATTAGTCGACGTTCTAACTCCCAAAAGACAACTAATATGTATTCCGATATTGTTGGGCACATTAGTACTAGAATAAATAAGAGATTTCTTGAAATTAATCAACCAACCTAGAACCCCTTCATATTCATTAATAATAGCTTTAATGGTCTAAGCACCTGCCAATTTTGCTTCACCGAACAAAATGCTATGTTCTGCAAAAACACAAGTGAGTTAACACCAAATTGCTTCTCTTCACCCTAACGCCTTTGATGATACCTTCGGATTTTGCTAATTTAAGAAGAGATGAGAATCCTTTTGAACATAATAGAAAAAGATAAGGGCTAAGGGAGTCGCCATATTTTGACCACGAGATGGACAAAAATTATCACCTCTATTTCCATTCAAGTATATCGAATAAACGATCGAGTGAGCGCAACTCATAACTAATGCCACACATTCATCACAAAAACCTAACCGTCGCATAACTTTTTCAATAAAATTTCACTCCACCCTATCATATGCCTTGTTTATATCGAGTTTTAAGGAAAAATGACCATGAAGACCACATTTTTTAGCTTTAGAGACTATGGAATTTCATACGCGATGAGAACGTTGTTTGTAATTTGTTGACCTGGCATGAACGCGGTTTGTGCTTCATCTATGTAAATATCCAATAGTTTCCTAAATCTGTTTGCAATTGATATAGCAATTAGTTTATAAACAACACTACATAAGCTAATTGGTCGGAATTGGGTCATCTCCTTTGATTAAGGAACTTTAGGAAGAAGAATAATTGCAGTATTGTTAACTTCCTTGAGTACAGTCTTCCTGTTTAGAACATCCAAGCAAAAACGAGAAATCTCATCCCCTACAATATGCCAGAACTTCTGATAAAACATGGAAGGAAATCCATCCTCTCTTGAGGCTTTTAAGGGAGCTATACATTTAAGAGCTATCTCAATTTCATCCATCTGAAAATCTTTTAATAACTCCACATTCATGCTACTATCAATACATGTGCTTATCCCAGATAGAGCCCTTTCATCATTTTGTCTTCACGAAGCTTCAAAAAGTTTTGTAAAATAATCTATCGCAATTTGTAGTTTCGCTGCCTCCTCTTCTATCAAAGACTTGTTAGCTGCTTTTAACTTTGTCACAATATTTTTTCGTTTCCATTGTTTTGCAAAGTTATGAAAGAAAGGTGTATTACGATCCTCGAATTTGAGCCAATTTGCTCTAGCTTTTTGCTTTTGTTCTAACTCTTCTTTATCTGCTTCCCAGTTATGTGCAAGTTTGATTTCCATTAATTCGACTAGCTTGCTATTTATGGGATCTAATGCTAAAAGATCTTTAAGACGCATAGCAAGTCGTTGAGCATTTTTCTTTTTTTATGACGAAAAATGGCTCATCTCCTTAGTTAAATATGCCCTCAAAGAATGGAGTTTCACACCTAGATCGTCCGAACAATCATCCCCAAAAATACTTAACATGCTTTTCACATTCTTCTTCAAGAACCCAACTAGGATTGAATTTAAATTTTCTTTGAATGGGCTTGTTGCCAAAATTGATACCCAAATCAACAAGAAGAGGGCAATGATTAGGTATGGCATGATGAAGATGTTTCAAAGAATACTTTGGGAAAGAATGCCACCAAGCTTGATTGGCAACGCCCCTATCTAGCCTTTCTCGGATATTATTTTCTGAGAATTGACCTCTTTCCCAAGTATACCATGTGTCATGGAAGCCAATATCCGTGAGATTACAATCGTTTAGGGCTTCCCTAAACCTTGCCATATTCCCTTCATTTCGCAAACGTCCTCATTTTTTTCTTAAGAGAACATCACCTCATTGAAATCCTTCACAACTAGCCAAAGTAAATTTAGGGAATTCCTGAACCTCCGAAGCAAATCCCATGAGGCTTTTCTGTTACATTCTTCTAGAGCTCCAAAAAAACCAGTTAATCTCGAGGCTATCGTGCCATCTCTTTCTAAAATAACCACATCTATGTGATTATTTGAAAAACTTTGTAAGTGAACATAGATATCATCCTACCAACCGAGGGATAAACCCCCTCTAGTACCCTGTGCTTCCATGTCAAACCCATTAGTAAAACCTCACTTAACACGAACTCGCTCCATTCTTTGTTTGCTTAATTTTGTTTCGGTGAGAAACAAAACTTGGGACTGAATATGTCTCATTATATCATTAGAAATGACACCTAATTTCTCCTTAAATTAGTGTATAATTTGTTCCTTTTGTATCATATTTAGCATCCATTATTAGCATTTCATACTTAGTATTTACATTTTCTAACTCAATGTTGTTTGATCTTAATTTCTTTAATTTTATCTCTCCTACGCTACTAATGTCACTGTATTTAGTACTAGTTTTGCGTCTAAAGTTGTCAGCACAAAAATCCACCTGAGAAGATCAGAGTAGGAAAGCATTCAAAGTTGGGGTCACAAGTTGATCCAAAATTGTGGCCGAATATGTCATCACATAAATGCTTCTACATTTCTATCATGAATTTCACGCTGCCAACATATCCAAAAGTAGCAGCGCAGGAGAATAATAAATTGTCACAGCAAATTAAAATCATAATTTGTGTCCAGAAATGTCGTGACGATCTGCAACTGCTCAATGAACAAACCAGATTTGCGTGAGTGCATAGCTGGCAATAACAACTTTTACAGCTGTATCAAGGAGTTAGATCTGAAAAGGGAGAAAGATCTGAAATGACCAGTGATTATAAATAGAAGGAAGAAAGAGAAGATTGATATAAAGTTATGAAGAATTCAAATACATAATTTCTCTCATGCATTCCCAAAGTCAATTGCCATGGAAGCTTGATTTGCGGAGGAAGGTGATCTGATGCCACAAGGATGCAACAGCTTTTGACGAGAAGTGCTTGGTGCGAAGTAAGAGGAGCGATTAAGGGAGAATTCTAGTAGACTAGGAATAGCGTGCATCAATTCATTTGTTAATCCCTCTTAAATATCGATGAATTCTATTTACTATTGATTGTATATGGAAGTATCTTTTAATGTTAGATTTACTTTGAGTTCTATTAAATTCTTCTCATCTATTTATATTTGGATTTAACTGTTTTGACCACGGAAATGCGATTGCAGTCACAGTCACTAGAAGGTGCAGTGACAAGTTAGATTAACAAGCAAGACAGCAGAAGTTGCTTGAGACTAGAAGGAATTCTAGTCACTTGTTCTTAAGTGCTCAGCATTACCAGCACTGGAAGGTGTGGTAGTTGTGATTACTTAAGATTTTGTTAAACAGAGAGCTGATATTAGTACGATCTCATTGGAACATAATTGTTGTGACAATTCATCTATAAGTTACCTTGTAGTCACATTTAGCGTTATTAACTTGTGAAGTCAGTGATCCTCTCAACTTTACACTTAATCTATTTCTTTTATATTTCTGAATTTACATTTGAACATCTCAACAATCCATTCATTTTTTTTTATAAATTTGCAATGACATTTGACCTTCCAATTGCACTGACAGATTTAATTCTTAACCTGTGTAGTTTTACCTAGTTGCGTTGACATAACTCTTGACAATTCTTTTTATTTTAATTCAGAATGCTTCGATGGATTTAGACAATAAACAACCATCTCTGTAAGATCGATATCCGATAGATTCATTTCTATCTACTATACTTACATAGACGGTGTACGCTTGCACATATTTGTTGTTTCTTTTGTTATTTCTTTTCAATTTTCTTTGTTAGGTGTTTTATGTCCACAAGGAGAAATCATAACAACATTGTTAATTTTGATCCAGAACTTGAAAGGACAAGTCGGAGGAGAAGACAAGATCAAAGAAAAATTATTGGAAATAATAATGATCTACCACCATTGCTGCCACAAAATGTTGTTCCTCCAATGCAACCACAAGTAGTCAATAATATACCATCGCTGCCATAAGAAGAGCAAATTCCAAATAGGACAATCTGAGACTTTATTGTTCCTATGCTCGTTAATTTATAACCAGGGGTTGTTAGACCAGCACTACAAGCTAGTAATTTCGAATTAAAAATGGTTATGTTCCAAATGCTTAACTCGAATAGACAATATGCAGGTTTACCTCATGAAGATGCAAGGGAGCATATCAAATCGTTTTTGCTTATATGTGCTTCTTTCAATCAACATGGTGTTCCTGATGACGCCATAAAGATGTAATTATTCCCTTACTCTTTGCAAGGAAGGGCACAAACTTGGTTCCTTGGTTTACTAGCTGGATTTATTACTTCCTGAAATGTGCTGGCAACACAGTTCATTTTGCAATTCAATCCACCGACAATGAATGCTAGATTGCAAAATGATATCATGACATATCATCAACTAGATGGTGAGAATTTACACACTACATGAGAACATTACAAAACTCTGCTGAGGCATTATCCCATGCATGGAATCCAACAGGAGACACAAATCAAGATCTTTTACAATGAATTAAATGCATAGACAAGAAATCTTGTCGATGCATCTGCTTATGGTCCTTTGTTGGATTGTACTTATACTGAAGCCATACAAATCTTAGAGAGGATTGCACAAAATGACTATCAGTACCCGATCTCTTGTTCTGCTCAGGTGAAAACAAATCCTAGAGTTATGGAATTAGATGCTATATCAGCCTTGAGTGCACAAGTATCCTCATTAGCGAACATGATCAAAAACATGAAAGAGATGAGCGTGTCACTCCTATTCAAGTAGCCCAACAGATGGATTTCCCATCATTTTCCTTCGAAATTTGCGGCGACAACCATAGTTATGAGGATTGTCCATAGCATGTTGAAAATGCATTCTATGTCAATAACATTCGCGAAAATTCCTAAGGTAACTCATACAACATTTCAAGTACAGCTTAACAATCTTGGGGGAGTCAGAATACGTCCACATATAGATATGAAAATTCCTCAAATCAAGGTAACTTTAGACAAGGGAGTTACGATTAACAACAGCAGAATTATAATCATAATCCACAAATGCATGTGCAACCTGATTAGATGCGGTCACAAAATCAGATGCAACCACAAGTTCGAATGCCGCCACAACAGAATGCGATGTCAAATATGTAAGGACAACATCAACAACAGTAACAACAATATTCTTAACCAAGATCAGATCCATTGGCTACTCTTGAAGCTTTGATGCATGAGCATATTACAAGAACAGAAGCAATTGTACAATGAAATTCGTCTTTCATCCGAGCGTTGGAAGCACAAATAGGATAATTGGCTTCTACTATGAGCACACGACAACCAGGTGCTTTGCCTAGTGATACTAAAAATCCAAATCATAAAGGTAAAGAGCATTGCAAGGCTATTACGTTGCGGAGTGGAAAGCAAACTACTAACCATAGTAACAACTCTAACGAAGCACCTGTCAACGCAAATGAAACAAAGCAACAAGAAGAAGTTGCATCTAAAGAAGATATAGCAGGAGCGATTTAGGAGGAACCACCAGTAGTTACATCGATGCCAACCATTCATCCAAGAAAGTTGTCGACGTAACTGCCTTTGTCGGCACAACCGGTTACAACAAAACAACCCGCTGTAAATATACCTTTGCCATTTCCACAACAATTCAAGGAGAAAGAGCATGACAGAGATTATCAACAGTTTGTATCTACCTTGAAATAGTTACGTATTAATATATCAATAGTTGATGCTCTTGTGCAGATCCCCAATTACGGGAAATTTATGAAGGAGTTATTATCGAAGTTAAAAAAAGCTATCCGATATTGAGACAATTACGCTCATAGAAGAGTGTAGCGTTGTGCTTACAAATAAATTACCACCAAAGATGAAAGATCCTGGCAGTTTTACGATCCCATGCTCTATAAAAATCATTATTTAGGTAAAACTCTATATGACCTAAGGGCTCGCATTAATCCACTACGGTGACATTACAACTTACGGACAGATCTTTGGCACTACCTGAAGGACATATTAAAGGTGTTCTCATCCATGTCGACAAGTTTGTGTTCCCAGCCAGCTTTATCATACTTGATTGCGAAGCTGATAAGGAGGTGTCTATTATTCTAGGACGCCCGTTTCTCACAACGAGACACACTCTTATTGATGTTTTCAAGGGCAAGTTAATTATGCGTCATAATTATGAGGATGTAACCTTCAGCATTTTTGAAGCATCTCCACCATACAGTAAGAAACAATGTCACCACATTGATGTTCTGGACTAGCTAATTATAGAGCAATTTAATGAACGAAGCTTAGTAGTGCCAAAAGAATATGTTGTGACATCTGACGATAATATTCCACTTGAATGTGACCACACAGTTGAGGCTAATATTTGTGAGCTGAAACATGGCTAGCAATTGGAATCTTTGGATCTGACAAATCGGACGATCCTTGTTTTTAAACCATCGATTGAAGAGGCTCTGACTCTGGAGTTAAAGCCATTGTCAGTACACCTGAAATATGTTTTCCTAGGTGACAATGATACATTACCTGTAATTGTTAGCACAAGTATCGACGCGGATCAAGAATAAAAATTAGTCGAAATGCTGAAGCAACATAAAAGAGCCATCGCCTGGAGCATAGCGGACATCAGAGGCATTAGTCCCTCTTTCTGCATATATAAAATTAGGCTGAAAGATGAAGGAAAACAGTCAATTGAGTAGTAATGAAGACTGAATGAGAAAATGAAGGAAGTAGTGAAGAAGGAGATTATCAAATGGTTGGACGCAGGCATCATCTACCCTATTTCGGTCAGTACATGGGTGAGCCCTATCCAATGCGTGCCTAAGAAGAGTAGCATCACAGTGGTAAGTAACGATAAAAAACGAACTAAGCCCTACTCCCATTACTACATGTTAGCGAGTGTGTATGGATTACCATCATTTAAATGCAGCAACAAAGAAGGATCACTTCACACTTCCATTCATTGATCAAATGTTGGATAGTCTAGCTGGTAAGGTTTACTACTGTTTCCTTGATGGATATTCTAGATACAACCAGATCGTAATCGCGTTGGAGGATCAAGCAAACACAACTTTCACTTGCCCATTTGGAACCTTTGCTTTTCGACGAATGCCATTTGGTTTGTGCAATGCCCCAGCCACATTTCATAGGTGCATGATGGCCATCTTTGATATGATCGAGGATTAATTAAAGGTATTTATGGATGATTTTTCTATGTATGGGAAAAGTTTTGATATATGCACTGACAATTTGCAAAAGTATTGAAAAGATACGAGGACACCAACTTGGTTCTAAACTGGGAAAAATGTCACTTTTTGACAATCGAAAGAATTGTTCTTAGTCATTGAATATCTTGTTAGGGCATTGAAGTGGACAAAGGTAGAAATCATTGAAAAGCTGCCTCCACCAAATAATGTAAAGGGAATAAGGAGTTTTCTCGACCATGCCGAATTTTATAGAAGATTCATCTGAGACTTCTCCAAATAGCAAAACCATTATGCTCCTTGTTAGAGCAAAAGAAAAAGTTTTTGTTCGATGAAGCTTTTGGAAGCATTTTTGAAGATTAAACTGCAGCTAGTGCAGGCACCCATTGTCGTCACACCAGATTGGACGCAACCGTTCGAGGTAATGTGTGGTGCAATGTGAGCGACTTTGCTGTAAGAGCTCTGCTGGGACAAAGGAAAGCTAAGGTATTTCATTCAATATATTATGCTAGTAAAACTTTAACTAAAGCATAGGTGAATTATACGACCATTGAGAAAGAGTTACTAATAGTAGTTTTTACATTTGACAAGTTTCGTTCATATCTTGTCGGCGTAAAAACTACAGTGTATACTGATCATTCTGCTTTGAGATACTTTTTTGCTAAGAAAGATGCAAAGCCCATGCTGATTAAATGGATCATTTTATTGCAAGAATTTGATGTCAAAATTAAGGATAGGAAAGGATCAGAAAACCAAGTAGCAGACCACCTCTCTCGTTTGGAAATTGGAAGTGAAGATGGAAATAAATCACAAATTGTCGATGCATTTCCAGATGAGAAATTATTCTTTGTCGACGCATCTCTATGGTATGCAAATTTCGTCAATTATCTAGTTTGTGGAAAGCTACCATTAAGTGTCATAGGTCATAGGAAGGTCAGGTTTCTTCGGGATACTACTAAATATCATTGGAATAAGCCCTACTTGTTTAAGGTATGCGACGACATCATCATTTGCCGTTGCGTTCCTGAGGAAGAAATACTTTCTATCCTGAAGCATTGACACGAGGCTCCCTATGGAGGCCATTTTGGTGGTGCTAGGACTACTGCAAAGGTCCTGCAATCAATATTTTACTAGCCTACATTATTTCGAGATGCACACAATTTTGCTCAACAGTATGACAAATGTCAGCGCACTGGTTACATATCTCGATGCAACGAGATGCTCCAACAACCTATCATGAAGGTTAAACTCTTTGATGTTTGGGGTATAAATTTCATGGGACCATTTCCAAATTCTTTTGGGAATGTGTATATCCTGGTAGCTGTTGACTATGTCTCCAAGCGGATCGAAGCAATTGTTGTTCTAAAGGATGATGCTCAGACGGTGTTAAAGTTCTTTCACACATATATCCTAACAAGATTCGAATCACCTCGAGCATTAATAAGCGATCAAAGCATCGCATGGAAACCATGTATCATCCACAATCAAATGGACAAACAGAGGTCTCCAATTGAAAAATTAAAAGTATTCTTGAGAAGGTGGTTAACCCATCTAGACGAGATTAGTCTTCGCGGTTACATGATGCGTTGTAGGCGCTTCGCACCGTTTACAAAACTCCGTTAGAAATGTCACCATATTAGTTGGTGTTTGGAAAACCATGTCACTTGCCTGTCGAAGTTGTACATAAGGCCATATGGGTAATCAAGCAAGTGAATATGGATTATGATGCTACTAGACAGAAAAGATTGTTGGACATTTCAGAGCTGGAAGAAATTCGATGCAATGCCTATGAAAATGCTACCATCTACAAAGAAAAAAAACTAAGAGATGGCATGACAATATCATTTTGCGGCGACAATTTTCTCCTGGTCAGTTACTGCTTTTATTTAACTCACGTTTAAAATTGCATCTAGGGAAATTGCGCTCAAAGTGGTTAAGACCTTTTGAAGTTATTGAAGCATTTTCACATGGTGCAGTGACAATTAAAGATTTGAATGATAGGCACCAATTTAAAGTTAAATGGATAACAATTGAAGCATTACTGAAGCCCAAGCATCAACGAACAAAATGACACCATTAAATTGGTCACATTTCCTTAATAATGTTATTGCAATTTTTGATATTTACTTCATGTCTTTTGTTTACTTTTAATTCGTTTTCTTTAAGTTTATGCAGGAATAAAAGATCTCCTTTTTGTCAATGCACATGATAGTACGACTTGTTGACGCATTATATTGATGACTCAGTGAAACATTTCGAGCAAGAATCACGTCGATTGATTCACTCCAATCCCCAACTGTTAGATCGTCTTAAAAAAGTACGATTTATGTCCTAGCATTTTTTGGCTGCAGGCATAGTGTACTCTCTGCTATCATCACGTCTCTTCGCCTCAATCGTTTATAAAACATTTTTTTGTGCCGACTATTTTCTAACACTAACAACCTCTATTATTGCTGTATTTTCTTTGTCTTCAACCTTCTGCTTTTCTACAAGTTACTCTCACTCTCTCTATTTTAGTACTCATGGCAAGAACTCATGGAGCGAAAACCCCATCTAAATCGATGGCTGAATCCTCGGCTGCTATGTTTAGGAATGCCGACCAACCACAACCAAAAGAGCTTGTCCTGTTCCTGTCAAAAGCAGCGAAGGACTGCTATCATGAAGTTATGCTGAAGAGGAACTGTCATCTTGAATAAGGATTTCAGTTGTCCACGCAATTGACTCTGGGGAAGCAAGTTGCCAAAACAATCTCTCGTTTGGGATGGAAGCAGTTTTGTGACCATTCAGCAAGCTACTCTCCCTCCATGGTCAGGGAATTTTATGCTAAATTGGTGGACCCATAATAGGAATTCATATTTGTTCATGAAGGTTTGGTGCCCTAGAGCGCCAACCACATAATCGCTCTCTTCCGTATTGTTTAGGGGGAGGATGAACACATTGAGTTCTTGGAAATCTGACTGAAGATGGTGCCGAGCTTTTACTGAATGATTTATACGTCGATGGTGCAGTTTGGACTGGCAACAATCCAAACAACTACACCATGCACCGTCGCTATTTCACTGTTCAAATAAAGTATGATTTCACTTTATAAATTATCGTCTATTGCCATCTACCCACAGCACCACTACAACACTAGACAGAATCTGCCTGCTGCATTCTATACTAAAGGGACACAGAATTGATGTCTATGCAATCCTTCATTAAGAAATTGCTGAAGCCATCACCAAACAAACATGTATCCTACCCTTCCCTTCTCTAATAATGTTGTTGTGTAAACAAAGAGGCATTGTGCCTCGTGAAGGGGAGGAGACTTTGGAAAATAAAGGCCCAATCAATGATGTTTCGGTGGAGAGGATAACAAGGGGCAAGAAAACCCTATGGTGAAGGAGGCCAAGCAGAAGAAAGAAAAGGGAAAAAGAAAAAAGAAAGCCGCCCAGACTCATGCGCCCACAGATCCTCTGATTTGGAGGAAGCTTGTGGAGATTAAAAAGTTTGTTGATCAGATGAGCAGCAGACAAATTAAACTTATCGATGCAGTGGAAGAAATGCAAGACAGACAGAACTTATTCTATGCCTATACTAGGAATGGAATATTGCTATTGTCACCGTATTGCGCGGCTTGATCAAGAACCCGATACTAGAATTCTCTGTGTTCCCTCCTATTATCAAGGAAGCTACTCCATCTTCAAAGCAGCATGCTTCAAAAGGACGAACTCAATCTATCCAATCCCCAAACAGAATCCACATCTCTGATGATGAGGAGCAAGAGGTGCAATCAAAGGATATGGAAGATTGCTTCCGTAACATAGCCAGTCTCTTTGATGATGAACTTTTGAATAGTTTGGGAGCAAATATGGCGGAACAAGGGGCTGCTGTTGTTGGGGAGGAGCACACACCAACTATTTTTGTAGGTATTACAGTAAGAGAAGAAGCAAGAGAAGAAGAGAGAAAAGAAGAGTAGGAAGAAGAAGAAGGAATTGCCCCGACAAATTTATCTGAGAAATTTGTTGACGCACCTACAAGTGTAGGTACATCTTTAGAACAACTGACACTATCTAGGTCAAGGCAGTCACATCTGAAAATGAGGATTTCAATCCTCTAGCTTTTGTGCCATATGTGGCACCACTTGCTGAAATACATCTATTAGACGTAACTGTCGATGAAGCCGACACTCATCCAGCAATGGAGGAGCAATCAACTCCACTGGTTGAACCAAAAAAAAAGAGGCACAAACAAAAGGCAAAGAAGAAAAGCAAAAAGGAGCACCCAAAGAAGAAAAAAAAATCCAAAGCAGTCACATCTGAGACTGTAACACACTGAGTTAGTTTACTTTTCAGTAGTTAATTGCATGCATTTCATTTAAATTATCATTGCATTTTTGTTGTCCTTGCATTTTGTTTGTTTTCATATTTGTATTGTAGTTGCATTTCCATTATGATTTGTATAGTATTGTCAGTGCATTTGGGACAATGCAGATATTAAGTTAGGGGGGAAGTTAAAAATGGAAATGTAATTACACCCACAAGTTTAGGATTATATTTGTTTCTTTAGTTGAATAAAAGTATTCAAAGTTAAGAAAAATAATTGTGACCATAAGTTTTCCATTTGATGCGTAATTCTTGAATTATTTGGATTGTTAATGTGTGAATTGGATCAATATGATTGAATGTTGAATCCTTCTATTTTTTGGATGAATAATTGAGATTGCATTAGTATGAAATGAGTAGCATCATTCTTTAAACATTAAATTAACTTACCATCTTGCAGCTACGTACATAAATGTATTTACTAATAAAAGACACTCCAATGTGGGTGCATTGTGACTCAATAAGGGGGAACACTCCACTGCAAGTGTTAGAAAAATTATCTAGCCAAAGGCTGTCACTGCAAGAGTGTGTGTCGACGCAATTACATGCTCCCTGGGGGTTTTTTGCACACTATCGTTACTGCCCAGGAATAAGAGTATAGTAATGCAATAACATCTCTCAATCACATAAAAAAAGGGGAAAAAGAAAAAAAGAAAACTTGATAAAAAGAAAATATATATATTAGTATACAATAAATGTTGTGTTGATTAAAAAGATTTAAGATTTAAAGCATGATGCTAGCATTAGTGAAGTTGCAAATTTCGATTATTCATACTTATAAATTATTGGCGCAATATTCCATCATGTGAATGCAATTTATACATTAGGATTCCAGAGAAAATAAGTTGTTAGAATGATGAATATGGTGACAAGAATTTGGATATAACTTTGCTAGCTTTTATTTACTTGAGGACAAGTAAAAACTCAAGTTTGGGGGTGTAATAACATTAGAAATTATAATTAATTTCTCCTTAAATTAGTATATAATTTGTTCCTTTTGTATCATATTTAGCATGCATTATTAACATTTCATATTTAGTATTTATATTTTCTAACTCAGTGTTGTTTGTTTTTAATTTCTTTCATTTTATCTTTTCTGTGCTACTAATGTCATTGTATTTAGAACTAGTTTTGCGTCTAAAGTTGTCAGTGCAGAAATCTACCTGGGAAGATCAGAGTAGGAAAGCATTCAAACTTACGATCACAAGTTGATCCAAAATTGCGGCTGAATATGTCATCACATGAATGCTTCTACATTTCTATCAGGAATTTCAAGTTTCCAACATATCCAGAAGCACCAGCGCAGGAGAATGACAGATTGTCACAGCAAATTAAAATAATAAATTGTGTCCAAAAATGTCGCGACAATCTGCAACTGCTCAATGAACAAACCAGATCTGCGTGAGTGCATAGCTGGAAATAAAACTTCTACAGCTGCATCAAGGAGTTAGATCTAAAAAGGGGGAAAGATCTGAAATGGCCAGTGATTATAAATAGAAGGAAGAAAGAGAAATTGATATCAAGTTGTGAAGAATTCAAATATATAATTTCTCTCATTCATTCCCAAAGTCAGTTGCCATGGAAGCTTGATTTCCGGAGGAAGGTGATTTGATGCCATAAGGACGCAATAGCTTCTAACGAGAAGTGCTTGGTGCAACACAAGAGGAGCGATTAAGGGAGAATACTAGTAGACTAGGAATAGCATGCCTCAATTCATTTGTTAATCCCTCTTAAATGCTGATGAATTCTATTGACTATTGATTGTATACGGAAGTATCTTTTAATGCTAGATTTACTTTGAGTTCTATTCAATTCTTCTTATTTGTTTATAATTGGATTTAACCGTTTTGACCATGGAAGTACGATTGCAGTCACAGTCACTGGAAGATGCGGTGACAAGTTAGATTAACAAGTAAGACAGTGAAAGTTGCTTGAGACTAGAAGGAATTCTGGTCACTTGTTCTTGATTGCTCAGCATTACCAGCACTGGAAGGTGTGGTAGTTGTGAGTACTTAAGTCTTTGTTAAACAGAGAGTTGATATTAGTATGATCTCATTGGAACATAATTGCAGCGACAATTCATCTATAAGTTACCTTGTAGTCACATTTAGCATTGTTAACTTGTGAAGTCAGCGATCCTCTCCACTTCTTTACACTTGATCTATTTCATTTATATTTATGAATTTACATTTCAACATCTCAACAATCCATTCATTTTCTATAAATTTGCACTGACATTTGACACTCCAATTCCACTGACAGATTTCATTCTTAACCTGTGTAGTTTTACCTAGTTGCGTTGACATAACTCTTGACAATTCTTTTATTTTAATTTAGAATGCTTCGACAGATTTAGACAATATACAACCATCTCTGTGGGATCGATATCTGATAAATTCATTTCTATCTACTATACTTGCATCGATTGTGTACGCATGCAAATATTTGCTATGATGTTCATAGCGCGATCACTCATCTTACTTTTAAGGCAAGAAATCGCTCGTGGTTGCCCTAAGCCACGAACGTTCCAACTCAATATTTTCATTATGCTCAGTCGGCAGGCTGATTAGCGACCGTCGATCTCTATATGTGTATACTGGGTTCTCGTACAACAACATCTTATTTAATACATTTATAAATTCTCAAGGAACATTACCTTTATAATATAAGAAAACCAACTTACATTTGAAATGCATAATTATTTATCTAATTTTTTATTTTTCATTGAATCTCACCATGACATAAAATATTTTTAATTATAAATGTATAAAACGTAAACAAATAACTTTGATCAATTCATTTAAAATTAAGAAGTAAAATCTAAAAATTTTCATCAACTTTTCAAACCTCCAAGAATAACCCCAAGTCAAAACTCCATTAAAGAGACTAAACCTTATGCTATGCTAGGGATCGACCCGTATAAACAACGAAATAGAAAAGGTAGAAAAGAAAGGACACAAATTTTACGCGGAAAACTCTTCCAAAGAAGATGAAAACCACGGTCAAATGAGGCATCGACTTAACATTAATGGAGTAAAAAAATGAGAGTACAAATGAGAATACAAAACCCAAGCCCCAAATACAAAGCTCTCACAAAAAGGGTTTCACAAAATTCTCTCAAACTCTCATCAAAATTCCATATGCAACTACATCTTGTTGCCCTCAAAGAAAAACCCTTGCTAATTGGCATACCAAAACAGGGATACAATAGTCCCTTTAAATAGGTTTAGATTAGAATTCTAATAATACTAAAATATTCCTGAAATAATCAAAATCCAACTAGGAGAATAAGTAATGCTTGAAATCTTACACGTGGCTACGTAACTTGTAAAAATCATCATAACATCTTATATCACCTTGTGGTGATATCGTCTTTGCTTCATTGTTTCAATGTTATCGTGTGGTCCCAACGTCTCAGTGCTCCTAGTCGCCACGTCGAGCCTATTTTGGGCCTTCTTAGATTGCTTGTCAAAACATTTTTCTAAGTGCCTACAAAATGTTTGATAAAATGCGAAGCACACCCTACACGGTGCATAAATTCAATAAAATCAAAGCACCAATAATACTTGGAAAACAATAACAAAATGCAACAAAATCCCTTAATTCCTCTAACTAAACACAACCACAAAATAAATATTGTACTTCATAGGAGATAAATAGTGAAAATATCTAGGTATTTCTAAGAACTTTAAACTGGAAAATGAAAGAGAATACTATTTGTTTATTTATCTTGAGAAATCTGATTTTTTATTTTTAATTTCTAAGCTACTAACTTGATCTGTTAATCACCTATTTATACAATGGCTTGAGCTCTGTTAGCTCAACTGCACAACTGTCGGTTCTATTGATTCTGTTAGTAATTTTGTTCTCCAGACTTATTGGTATAGCTAATTCTAATATTCACCGAACTACTCAACTTTTACCCCTTGTAACAACTGTCGAAACATAAAGCAAAGTAGCAGACAACGACTTGGTGAGAATAACTGCAATTTGGTCACATTCAGGAAACTCTCCAACGACAATAGAGCCTTTACTAACTTTCTCTCAAACAAAGAACAAATCTAATTCAACATGTTTAAACTTGGAATGTAAAGCTGGATACATGAACCAAATAACATCAGCAGTAGCTGTAGCAAGTCCCCAATATTCTGCCTTTGCTACGGATCGAGAAACGACCTGTTGCTTTTTAGAATACCAAGACACAGGATTATCACAAAAATAAATACAATATCCTCGTCGATCATCAAAATCTAACCCCCAATTAGCATCAACAAAACCAACTAATGACAACCGCTCAAAAGCTTTTATGCATATCCTGTAATCAACTGTACTGCACAAATACCTCAAGATTCGTTTTGAGCACCACATAATGGACATCTATAGGGGCAGGCATGAATTGAAAAATTCAATTGACAAAGTATGCAATGTCAGGTCAAGTAAGAACAACATACTGTAAAGCTCCTGTAACACCCAATATTCACTAAGATCATCAACTAGAGACCCTATATCTTTAAACAAATAGGAAGAGCTAACCATTGGTGTATGAATATTCTTAGTAGATGTCATACAACACCCAAGCAAATCAAACATATACTTACGTTGACACAAATGAATGGACCCATCTGTCAGACGAGTCACTTCAATGCCCTAGAAGTAATGAAGATCACCCATATCTTTGAGAAAAAAATTAAAATTCAGTACTGTAACAAACTTACTAATGTCAGGATCTAAGTTACCTGTAATAATAATATCATATCCCTTCCATTAGCACGTATGAATAACGAAGCATCTGACTTTGATCCAACAAAACCAGCAGATAGAAGAAAAACCTTAAGTTTATCAAACCGTGTCTGTAGAGCTTGCCTAAGTCCGTATAACGCCATTGGTAAATGACACACAAGAGGTCTCCCGTTTGCATCATATTGAACATACCCTAGAGGTTGTTGCATGTACACCTCTTCTCGAAAGTCACCATTAAGAAACGCATTATTGACATCTACTTGGCGAATCGACCATATTTTGGACACAGCAATCGATAAAATAGTCCATATGGTAGCCGGTTTCACAACTGGAGTAAACTTCTCACGAAAATCACAACCTGGAACTTGAGAACATCCTTTCGCCACAAGCCTGCCTTTTCGTCGAGCAATAGTACCATTAAGATTACGTTTAATTTTAAAAATTCACTTACACCTAATAGCCTTCCTATCTGGTGGTAGATGCACAAGTGTCCAAGTCTTATTCCTAATCAATACATTTTACTCAGCTTGAGCTACTATTCTCCACTCTTTATGAGCAAACGCTTCTTCAATTGTTCATGGCTCCCTTTTAGCAGCTTCAACAGACAACACTTTTGGTTTGAAAATACCAACTTTGGACTGTGTTACCATATGATGTGTATTTACATTCGGTTGAGTGGGCTCCTCAATAGGAATTGAAACTTCAGGCATAAACGAGTGACCACTAACTTCCCTATCTCCAGAAGGCACATATGAGACAACATCAACCTTGGACGACTTAGACCCAAGGTCCTCACAAGACTGAGCAGGAACACCATTTGTAACTCTATTCAGCACACTAAACTGCAGAACGACACCACTAGAAGCCTCTTTACCCTTTCACCACAGGGACAAATGTAATAGTTGACTCTTAACTAGAATTCGACGAAGCCTTTTCAGAAAACAAAAACTGTCTCATCGAAAACCACATGATGAGAAATAATAACTTTTCCTTCTTGGGTGAGACAATAATATCCTTTATGTTGTGGACTATACCCAAGAAACGTACACGGTTGTAATCTAAACTCCAAGTTATGATTATTAAAATGATGTAGAAAAGGAAAACAACAACCAAAAACACGAAGATGATCATACGTTGCTAACTTCTCATATAACACAGAACACGGAGATCGACCTTGTAAAACTGGAGTTGGTAATCTATTAATTAAATGAATAACACTAGTGAATGCAAAACCCCAAAACTTCATTGGCAAACTTGCTTGAGCGATAAGAGTGAGACTTGCCTCGATAATGTGTCGATGCTTTCGCTCAACAACTCTATTTTGCTCTAACATATGTGGACACGTGATTCGATGAGCGATTCCATGCTTTGCAAGAAGAGCTGTAAATGGCCTATATTCGCCACCCCAGTCACTCTGAAACTGTTTAATATCCCTGTCAAACTACGTTTTAATTAACTTCTAAAATTGCACAAAACACTCAATTGTTTGGTATTTATATTGAACGAGAAATATCTAGGTAAATCATGTAAAAACATTAACAAAAGAAACATAGTACCAATGGCCACTACTATTATCCACTGCAGGCCCCCATAAATCTGAAACTACTAATTCGAATGGAAAATTATAAACTGTATTTGACTATGTAAACAACAATTTATGTGCTTTTCCTTATTGACATGCAACACACACATGTACAAAATTATTCTTAGTCGCAAAAACATTACAAGTTTTCAAAACAGTGTTTACTATATGACTCGACGGATGTCCTAACCACCGATGCCACAACTCAAAAACATCATCATTCATAGAGCTTTTATTTAAACCCGTACTATTTACTAATGGATGAACACCTAGACTGGTCTGAGATATCGTGGAGAACTTATACAAACCATCATATGTGTGGCTCTACATTAACACAACATGAGTCTGGATATCCTTGAGTAAGAAATTAAACAGATGAAATTCAAAATAAACGTTATTTTCCCCAGGGAATTGCAAAACAGACATCAAATTCTTCCAGATACTTGGCACATGCAACACATTCGACAAACGCAATAATTTCGTAGATGTATCAAACACAAAATTACCCAAAGATGCAATATTAGAACATGACCCATCACCCATTAAAATCGAGATGTTACTTGAATATGGAGTGAAATAATTCAAAGCAGACGTCTCTTTGCACATATGGTACGTTTCACCCAAATCAAGATACCACTCTATTGAATTTTTATTTTCAGGAGACAATGGAATATACGACTTCTCAGCAGAGTAATTAGAGAATTCACCCATTGTCGAGTCCAAAAGATGACCCAAGAAATATGGACCATCATAAGCTGACCCAAGAACAACTTATGCCCTCGGCTTGGTAGAATAATGTCCATTCGGCCCATACCTTAGAGGATCGATCCACACACCCTGTGGCCCTTGAACACAATTTGCATTAGGCACCATATGACTACTCTCATGCGTATTACCATGGGCCCAACACTTTCATTAAGTCCCCAATCGACATTTAGGCTACCCTCATCCAATGGCCCACCTTGAGATCTAAATGGATTATACCCATTACTAGCAGACATATTCATGTATTTTAAATTAGGGTAAACTTTTCTTTGCACACCAGACGACATATATCCATCTGGTGTTACACCACTACGATGTCCCCAATCAGACGGAGCCCATCCACGCTCCTACTGCTTCTTCGCTTGACTAAACCATGCCACCTCCACATCTAAAGCTGGTGGTCATCTCCCAGAAGCATACTGCACACCACCATCCGACGCTCCTTGTTTAGGAAAAGATCTGCCACACAACACTGGAGACTGAAATCGAGACGACGATGAAGCCTCAAGATCATAGTGATAGAAGCATCAATGGGTAAAGTGCCCGAGATGCCCAAAAATCTGATACTGAACTCAACCTCTAGAAAACCTACCCCTACCACTAAGGGCGACACATCCACCACACATTGGTGCACGCGTCTCGATAATCTCCAGATCTGGTCCATCGCCCACAAGATTTGCTTGAAACTAATGGTCAAGCACCGATCACTGATGACGACTCTCATACTCCATTAACATATCGACCAACTTTCGCATGGTCAATGGCTCTGATGAGAAGGACGCATATGCTAGAACAGCGTCAAAATTCGTTGAGAGCCCCATAAGAACCACTTTACCTTTTCGGAGTCAAAGATCTAGTAACCTGAGGCTTCAATCAATGCACAGGTATTTTCAATTTTAGCCACATATTCTTTGACAGATAAGGTACCTGTCTTTATGGAATGGTGTTCATGCTTGACCCTAGACAGTTTGGAACCATTCACCACCACAAACAAACTATTCGTGATGCTCCAAACATCATAAGAGGTTTGAACTCTAGTGAAGCACACCAGTAACAACCCACTGATCGTCGAGGGGAGCCAAGATGCGAGCAACTTATCTTGTTGTTGAAACAAGGAGTGCTCGAAATTTCAGATTAAATTGTCATCACGATCAGAGATGAAATGTGAAGGACTCGTCAACGAACCATCAACATATCTCGTAAGTTCATATCCTTCAATTATAAATTTTACATGTTGTCATTGGATGAAATTACTTTCATCCAATTTGACCGTATCATGCCTAAGAAATGATCGAATTAACCGAGAACTACCATTATCTCCACTAACCTAATTTGTTGAGTTTTCAGCCATTAGAGCAGTTTGAGGCCCAAGAAGAGCCATCGGAGCAATTGGAGCAAAAGGACCAGTAGTCGATTCTGCAGAATCCACCATGATCGAAACAAATTTTGCATCCCAGGATCTTTCAGGCGATTGATACCATGAAAATATCTAGGTATTTCTAAGAACTTTAAACTGGAAAATGAAAGAGAATACTATTTGTTTATTTATCTTAAGAAATCTTATTTTGTATTTTCAATTTCTAAGCTACCGACTTGATCTGTTAATCACCTATTTATACAATGACATGAGCTCTGTTAGCTCAATTGCACAACTATCGATTCTATTGATTCTATTAGTAATTATGTTCACCAGACTAACTGCTATAACTAACTCTAATAAATAGCAACTAAAGCAACACCACAATAATAAAAAAACCCATAATTGAAATCAATTGTCCAAAGCTTCAAAATAAGAACCAACACAACAAAAAGAAACATGGATGTTATCATATATTTCTTACACAAATACTTCATTTGTATTTTGTTACATAAACCAAGTTATAATGACAATTTAGAAATTAGTGAGTAATAATGGTCATTTTCAATGTGCAACTGCTAGTTTAGAATAAGAAAAAAAAAATTGAAATTAAACAAACAGTAAATTTTATGGGATCAAATCACCATGAAAGAGTGTTATTATTATATTTTTTTAAGAATGATTTTTAAAAGATGAAAATGTTGCAGTTAAAAAAAACTTTTAAAAGTGTAAGCTACATTCACAATAAATATAAAATAAGTATAATTAAATTAAATGACTAATAAATTTTAAAATATAATAGTTATTTATCATAGAAATATATATATATAATTAGTACTTGAACTTGTCCATTTCTTCCAAATTGTACTTTATGTTTTTTGTCTCAAGTTGGTACTTGAACCATTTTTTCTGTCAACTAAATGATATTTTTTTGTGAAGCCGTTAATTTTAGGACAAGTTTTTCGTTTTCCCGATTTTCCTTTCTTCTTCCCAATTTCGTTTTCTTCTCTTTACTCTTCTAAACACGTTTTCTTTCAATGGTTGATTTCAATTCCTCTCCTTCACCTTTTGTTGTTGCTTCTGCTGTTGCTACTTCTTCTTTGTTCAAGAAGTCGATTGTGTTAATGCCAGCTTCATGTTCGTCGCCAAGTCTTCTATCGAAGGAGTACTTGACGATGGTGTCAAAGATGGCTGCTGATTTCCTTTTCCTCAAGCAATTAAACAAAGCATGAAATAAAATAAAACCCCCTTTAAAATTAGCTAAAGTGAAAATCTCCATCTCTAGTGGTGGAGCCAGAAATTGTTTTTTGGGGCCCGAAATTAAATTGTATATTTTTACAACAGTACAAATATAATTTCATCCTTTTAATAACCTATATCTTTATTGTTATTAAAGGGTTAAATTAAATTTTTATCTTTTTTGAGTGGCCAAAGTGTAATTTTGCCATTAATAATTTAAAATTTTATAAATTATAAGGGCCAAAATTAAAAATTTATCATTTTAAAGAGACTATAATATATATATAAAGGGGAAAATTGCAAATATCTTAAACTTTAGAGAGACCTTCTTATATTTTTGGGAGGACCACAATGTAAATTTACAAAAGACTAAATTGACAAGCTAAAAATAAGCTATCATTCACCAAAATTAACAAGTTAGTCCACAAACTAAAAGAAGATATTATGCCAGCAAAAACACATAATTCCCTTCACCTTACGTCACCACCTATTCCACCACACTCCGATTCGAATAGAAATTCGATTCCCGTCTTCATTTTTAATGTATTTTTTTAATTATGGCATCATTATGATGTCATTAATGATACGTGTTATAATTTTATTCTATCACCTATCTTAAACTTAACAGCATTACAAAAACTATCTATTTAGTTGACAGAAAAAAGTTTGATACCAACCTGAGAAAAAAAACATAAAGTACCAAATTAGGAGATGTGGACAAATTCAAGTATCAATTATAAATTTTTCCCTTTATTATATTGATAATAAATAAGTTATAAATAGGAAATAATACAATAAAAGTAAAATTTTAATATCTTCAATGGAATTAAACTGAAGATTTAAAATTGTAACTTACTTTTTTTTTCGAGAAAGCGACTTAAAGTTAGTATAGCAATACTTTTTAAAAGTATTTTTGAGCCAAAAAACACTTTTGAGAAAAAGCTAAAATTTTATCCATCTCTTTTTGCCTAAAAAAGTGTTTTCTTCAAAGCATTTTTTGTGTCAAAAGAACTTTTAAAAAACTCAAACGCACTTTGTTTAGTAATGCTTTTATCTCAAAAGTGTTTTTTGTTCCAAAAATGCTTTTGAGAAGCAATGCTAAACAAAGCCTTACTTCTTATAAAATTAAAAATTGAATGTAAAAAGTAATTGACAATTTTTACAATTAGAAATTGAAAAACAATTATTAAAGACTAAAATTGACTTTTGAATTTGTTAAGTAATTAAAAATTTAAATTATTAAAAATAAAATTGACTCTTGAATTATAAAGTAAATGAAAATTTAAACTATTAAAAATTAAAATTGAGTTTTGAATTTATAAAGTAACTTAAATTAAACCAATTTCAGTTTTTTTTTACTTAAAAATTAAAAATTAAAACAGTATAAGGCACTAGAGAAAATCCTAATTGATCTATTCCCACGATGATGATATCCACTTTACTTCATGCACTCCAATTGATTGTGAAAACCTTCCTAATATTTCATATCCTTTCTGGACCCATCAACATAATCGACCTTCCTACTGCAGCTTTCCTGATGAAGGGTATAAACTGAAGTGCATGCAAAATCATCTCCCTGTTATAACCCTCGATTCCCAAGACTTCCAACCGTTGCATCTCAATCAGTCTCCTGATTTATTGACAATCAAACGAGTGGAGTTAAACAGTTCTTGTCCTCAGCAGATTTTGATAACTAATCTCTTTAATTATTCTGAAACCGCTGAGAACATCACTCTTCTACGACTGCTGAAGCAGGGAAGGTCCAAATCATAGTTTCAGTTGTAGAAAGGGTGGAAGAGAAATGTGTTGAGTTTACGTGTCATTTGTGGAGTTTGCAGACCTTGTTTTTAAAGATTCTACTATTAGTGATATTAGTTAGTTTCACTTTTAAATATTTGGGCTTCTATTTTTAGCACATTGTTGTTTTTTCTTTGCTTATTTAAAGCTTTTGTCGATGAATAATATTAAGTTGTAGTTCACAGCATCATTGAGTTCTTTGTTGTTCTATCACTATTGTTAGTTTCTTTTCATTGTAACAGTGGTATCGAGCCATAAGCATATGATGGCAGCAAAAAACTTCGTCCAACCTACTATTCCTCATTTTAATGGTCACTATGACTATTAGAGCATGCTAATGGAAAATTTCTTGAGGTCTAAAGAGTATTGGCATGTTGTTGAATCTGGGGTGATAGAACCGGAGCAAGGTGTTGCAATGACAGATACACAGAAAGTAGAATTGGAAGCATTGAAGTTGAAGGATCTCAAAGCCAAGAACTATCTCTTCCAAGTCATTGATTGAGCCACTTTGGAGACGATTCTTTGCAAAGATACGTCCAAACAGATATGGTACTCGATGAAGAGAAAGCATCAAGGGAATACAAGGTCAAAGTGTGTGTAGCTACAAGGTTTTCGGATTGAATGCGAAAACTTAAGAATGAAGTCTAGTGAGTCGGTTACTGATTTTTTATCAAGAACGATGGTAATCGCCAACAAGATGAGAATCCATGGAGAAAATATAGAGGATATTGTCATTATTGAGAAGATTCTCAGATTGATGACAGAAAAATTTAACTTTGTTGTTTGTTCGATAGAAGAATCAAGAGATGTTAGTTCCCTTACACTTGATGAACTACAAAGTTCTTTGCTGGTTCATGAACAAAAGATTGTCTAGCAAGATAAAGAAGAACAGATGTTGAAGGGGACAATCAATTCAAAAGGTCCTGAGGGTGGGAAACCAAGATGGAAGGACAAGGAGCACCACAATGTAGATGAGGATTATTCTACTCAATCCAGAGGAAAAACAAAAGGATGTGACAATAACTATTCATATGGTCAAATATTGAATGTTACAGATGTCACAAGTATGGTTATTATAAATCAAAGTGTAAAACTAATCTTAACAGAAATCATGGTACGCAACCAAATTCTGCTGAAAAAGAAAAGGAAGAAGAAATTTCTCTCTTGATGGCATGTCATGTGAAGGAAAAAATTCACCAGAATCTGTGGTATTTAGACACAGGCTATAGCAATCATATGTGTGGAGATAAGATGATGTTTTCTGAATTAGATGAAGCATTCTGAAGCACTTTTCATTTGGAGACAATTCTAAAGTTTCCGTCTTGGGTAAAGGCAATGTGAAAATCCATACCAAGGAGAATACTACTCAGGTTATTTCCAATGTTTTCTTTGTTCCTGATTTGAAAACTAATCTGCTCAGTGTTGGTAAACTTCAAGAGAAGGGATATGTGATTTTTATCAAAGATAGAGTTTGTCACGTTCGAGATGAAAAATTGGGCTTAATCGCTCAAGTAAACATGACAACAAACCGTATGTTCCCACTATATCTCAACAATGCTGCTCAATCATGCTTTACAGCAAGAATGAAAAATGAAGCATGGCTGTGGCATTTTCGATATGGACACCTAAATTTTGGTGGTCTAAAAATGCTACAATAAAAAAACATGGTAACTGGTCTTCCTAAATTAAAAGTCTTTCTCAAGTTTGTGAAGAATGTGTTATTGGCAAACAACATTAAAACCACTTTCCGAAAGGAAAATCAAGGAGAGCGAAGAAAGTACTAGAGCTGGTTCATTATGATATGTGCGACCTTATCAATCCAACATCAAATGATGGTAAACGTTATTTTATAACATTTACTGATGATTATAGTTGAAAAACCTGGGTTTATTTTTTACAGTATAAGTTTGAAGCTTTTTTAGCTTTCAAAAGCTTTAAGGCGCTTGTTGAAAAGGAAGCAAGAATGCCTATTAGGACTCTCCGTAGCGATCGTGGTGAAGAATACAACTCACAAGAATTTGTTAGTTTTTGTGAGGAGCATGGAATTCAAAAGCAACTTACTAGAGCCTACACCCCGTAGCAAAATGGTGTTTTAGAGAGGAAGAACCATACAATTTTAAACATGGTGCGAACCATTTTAACAAGAAGCGGTATTCCAAAAAGTTTTTGGCTCGAAGCTATTAATTGGAGTATTCATGTATTGAATAGAAGTCCTACCATAATTGTTCAAAATATGACGCCTGAAGAAGCATGGAGCGAAAAACGACCGAGTGTTGAGCATTTCAAAATATTTTGTTGCGTTGTATATGTGCACATTCTCGATCAAAAGAGGACTAAACTTGATGACAAAGCTGAAAAGTGTGTTTTTCTTGGTGTTAGTGAACAGTCAAAAGCGTACAAATTGTACAATACTATCACCAAGAAAATTGTCATTAGTCGTGACATGTTTTTTGATGAAGAACAATTCTAGTTTGGTGATGAAAACAATAACCAAAGTCCTGGCAGATTTTGATGGTGAAAATGGAGAACAAGAGCAGCAGCCCTTGGAGAATGCACAACCTTTAGAAAATGTGCAACAATCAGTAGACACTCAACGATTTACAACCTCTGTCACAGGACATGATCAACCTCAACGAATTCGAAGGTGACCTGCATGGATGGAAGATTATGAGGTACAAGGATTTGATCAAAGTGAAGATATTCTCACTCATTTTTCTCTATTTTCATATTGTGATCCTACAATCTTTGAAGATGCTGTCAAAGACTCAAAACGGCGGAAGGCCATGAATGATGAAATTGTTTTTATTAAAAGAAACAACACATGGGAATTGACAAATCTTCCACAAGGACAAAAAACCATTAGTGTGAAGTGGGTGTACAAGACAAAGCTGAAAGAGAATGGCGAAGTTAACAAGTACGAAGCACGCTTAGTTGCCAAAGGCTACAAGCAAGAGTTCGGGGTCGACTATAAAGAAGTTTTTGCTCCTATTGCTCGGCATGATACAATTAGGTTGGTGATTTCTCTTGCTACCCAAAATTCATGGCCTATTTTCCAATTAGATGTGAAATCGGTGTTTTTACATGGTGATTTGAAAGAACAAGTGTTTGTTGATCAACCTCCTAAATATGTGAAACATGGAAATGAGAACAAGGTGTATAGATTAAAAAAGGCGTTGTATGGATTGAAATAAGCTCTGAGGGCTTGGTATAGTCGTATCGAAGCTTATTTTTTTAAAAAAGGTTTCTAGAAATGCCCATACGAGCATACGCTTTTTACCAGGGTTGGTGAAGGAGGTAAGATTATTATTGTTTGCCTCTATGTTGACGATCTTATATTTATTAGGAGTGACGTTGCCATGTTTGATGATTTTAAAAATTCCATGATGGTTGAGTTTGATATGACTGACCTTGGAATGTTAAATTATTTTTGGGTATTGAAGTGATACAATCTATTGCTAGAATTTTCATTTCTCAGAAAAAATATGTGCAAGAGATTTTGGACAAGTTTGGGATTAAGAATTGCAATCTTGTTTGCACACCGACTGAAGTTGGTTTAAAGCTTGTTCAAAATCCTGAAGGAAAGGAGATTAACAGCATCTCTTACAAGCAAATAGTGGGAAGCTTGATGTATTTGACTGCAACAAGACCAGATACTATGCATTCTGTAAGTCTCATTAGCAGGTTTATGGAATGTCCAAAGGAGATGCATCTCTTAGCTGCAAAAAGAATACTTCGGTATTTGAAAGGCATGACTAGTTACAGATTGTTCTACAAGAAGGGTGAAAAGACAAATTTGTTTGGCTTCACTGACAATGATTATGCTGGCGATCTCGATAAATAGAAAGAGTACTTCGGGTTATGCTTTAATGCTGGGTACAGGGGATGTTTCATGGTCTTCAAAGAAGCAACCAATAGTCACTTTGTCTACTACTGAAGCTGAGTTTGTAGTTGCTATAGCTTGTGCCTCCCAAGCTATTTGGTTGAGAAATATTCTTGAAGAAATACATTTTTTACAGCAAGGAGCAACAATGATTTTTTGTGATAATAATTCAACAATTAAACTTTCTAAAAATCTAGTGTTACATGGAAGAAGCAAGCATATAGATGTAAAATTTCATTATTTGAGAGATCCCACAAATAATGGAATCATTGATCTAGTTTTCTGCAGAAGCGAAGACCAAGTTGCTGATATCTTCACCAAATCTCTAAAGAGAGCTACATTTCAGAAGTTGAGGACGTTGCTTGGAATTTGCGCTTTAGAAGATCTACTTTGATATTCCTTTTAAACCAATATTTATAAAAATATTTGGTTTAAGGGAGGATTTGTTGAAATTACGTGTCATTTGTGGGGTTTGCAGACCTTGTTTTTAAGGATTGTATTGTTAGTGATATTAATTTCACTTTTAAATATTTGGGCTTCTATTTTTAGCACATTGTTGTTTTTTCTTTGCTTATTTAAAGCTTTGGTCGAAGAATAATATTAAGTTGTAGTTCACAGCATCATTGAGTTCTTTGTTCTTCTATCACTATTGTTAGTTTCTTTTCATTGTAACAAAATGTTCCCTGTGTTATTTAAGGAGGATGAAAATGACTGCGATGAAAGCAGTGAAAAAGTTGAAATTCCTGCTGGGAAAAAGACTTTTGATGATGTAATGAGCGGAACCAGCGCTGTGAATGAAAGTTTAACATGATATACTTTTCATACAGAGAATATTGTCATGATCGTCATGATCGTCCAACCGAAGTCTACCCTCACAATTACTCTACTATTGTCATGATCGTCCTTATCGAATGAAATGCCAATATGCTCATGGTATGACCTGCTTCTTTTAACTCTTTCAGCATCATCAAAAAACTCCACTCAATCTTTTGCTCAGCGTTGTTTCTGTCTTTTTCTTTTAGTAACTAATATTTGATCAAATAAAAGTTAATATTTTTAAATACGTTCTGAATGATAAAATTAAACATTAAAAACTTAATTGTTTCATGGAAGCGTTCTTCTCCTTCTTCGTTTCACCATCTTCCTTCTGTATCTTATTCCTTTTAACTATTTTCCAACTATCTTACACCCACGATGATGATATCCACTTTACTTCATGCTCTCCATTTAATTATGGAAACCTTTCTAATACTTCATATCTTTTCTGGACCTATCAACATAATCGACCTTCCTGATGAAGGGTATAAACTAAAGTCTGAAGTGCAGGGCAGAAACAGCCCCTGCTATGACCCTGGGTTCCCAAGATTTCCAACTCCTGCATCTCAATCAGTCTCGTGGTCTGTTGACAATCAAACACAAGTCCTCTGCGGACTTTGATAACTATTGTTTTTAATTATTCTGAAACTTCTAATAACATTACTCTATTCTATGACTGCCGAAGCAGGGGATTTCTAAATAGTAGTTCCAGTTGCAGAAAGGGCGGAATAGAAACTGTAACCTCAGGATTTCTCTGCTATTGTCCTAATCATCCCCGTTAAGTTAAATGCCAACATCATCCTGCTACGCCTCTCATGTTTTTTTTTTTCAGAATTACGAATTCAAGCAACAAGCTGAAACCAAGATATCTATCTACAATAGTCCCATCAGTTTTATTAAAACATCGTTTTGCGAAGCAAGGTTAATCTACATAATATTTCTTAACTCCTTTCCCGTGCTTAAGATTTTCATTAATACTCAGCAAAATACAAACCAAAAGTAGAAAATTCAAATAATATAATCAATAAATGTTAAACGTTAATTGAAGTATATAGACAGAAATACAAATTAGACTTTTCTAAATATTGCTCGGCTGATGCATAAAAGTAAAAGGCGACTATTCCTTCCTCTCCATCCCTTCTGTTTCTTGGAAATTTATTGAAATGCTTTCCTTTGCTTGGTCAGAGAGAATACTCTCCTCTTTAACATATAATATATCTCTTATACCAAGGCTACTCTCAAAACTTAAACCAAATAAATATGAATTCCCAGTGGATCCTTCCAACTCCTGCCATATCCATCTTCACCTTCTTTACCATCTTCTTTCTCATCCCACTGTCGTACAGCCAAGATGATGAAAATTTTGCCCAATGCTTTGATGCTTTTAGCTGTGGAGACATACACAACCTCATGTTTCCTTTTTCCAAGGATGATGGGCCTCAACTCTGTCACCAAGATGGCTTCGTGTTAAGCAAATGTGAGGATCCCCAACCTATCATACATATTGGTGGGAACGAATACCGACTCATGTACTTTAATCACTCCAGTTGGGCAATGACTATTGTCAGAAACGATTTTTGGAGTGAAGATGATTTGTCCGTGAATACTAAGCCACTCGATTGCATTACGTCTATCAGCCGTCACTTCCCATTCAACCACTTATAATGTATCTTTCTACAAGTCAAGGTCACCTTTGCTTCTTCCTTTCTTTCCATCTCTTGGAAATTTCTAACCCCTCTTCTTCCTTTTCTGTTAAATTTCCAATCCAACCCCATTTCTGTCTTACCTTCTCATTGTGTTTTATATGTATTTATAAACCCTTCTTCAGTCTAAACAAACTATTCACTACTTGTTCCATGGATGCCTTCTTCCTTTCACCAACTTCCTTCTTCATCTTCTTCCTTTTAACTATTTTCCAACTGTCTTACGCCCAAGATGATGATTTCCACTTTGCTTCATGCCCTCAGCACTAACATCAATCCCATACAAGAATCCACAATTCCTACGAACTTTTTCCATATGCATACTATCTAGCTTGGTTTCCATAAAGAAAACCATCTGAGGCTTGTGAAACTTCAGCAGGTACCGAAGTCGTTTTACTGCCTAAAAACTCTCCAATCCCCGAACATTCTAGCATATAGTTTTCATTGTTGTCGGTCAGCTTGCCTCTTGGCAACCACTGATCCTAGAAGAGTGGATTCACATTGGAAATCCTCTGATATTGCCAAACAAATTCCTTCCTTCTTGTTTATTTTTGCTTTTTTATTCCCTGAAGTTGGTAATAAAACATACGGCTCAGTTGCTTCTGCCCCATCAAATTTTCTTTTAGACGAAAGCTTCCCAACAAAACCCGTGGATGATACTGCCATTCCCCTAAATTCTTTGCATTTCCACGTGACAGGTTTTGATTGGACTAACAAATTCATACTTTGACTTTTAGATGTTAAGTCATTTATACCCACAAATTCTTTGTTATTAATCCCCTAATTTCCTTTAGTTTTTAAATAGTTGTGCATTGATTGTAAATCCTGAAATTGAAGACCATTCTCTTCCCTCATATCATGCTCATTAAAAGAGACGGTAGCAGTTCCCTTTTTTGAGAGCAAATCCTTTCCCCCGATTGCCTCTGATGGCTATTGAATCATCGTCGGCAAGTTGTCGTTCATACCATTCCCACCGTCAGCAATCTCCACTTGTTCATCCACAATCTCCTCACCCACATACACATGTTGCTTCAAATTGTTATTGTTTGAAATACCAAAAAAACAAACTCTCTCTACCAACAACATTAGTTTATGCTCGAAGAGCAATCGAATAGGGGAGGTCCTCCTCCGATTTGTCTTTTTCAGTAGTCGGAATGTCATCACAATCTTTAAGATTATGGCCCATACAACCACACCTATAGCAGAAAATAGGTAGAGACTCGTACTTGAAAGGAAGCTAGTATTTTCCTCGATCCCTTACGCATGTATAAGGTCCTTTTTATCAAACTTCGGGGGGCATGGACCAACCTTCAACGAAAACGGAGAAACCACAAAACGAATTTTACTATGTTCCACTGGTTTCACCAAACACTGAAATGTAATCAATTGACTCCGAAAAAGCCATGGTCTGCCTTCCAACACCAACTCTAAATCCTCCTCACAATTGAATTTTATTAAGAACAGATTCTGTCCTACTTTTTCAATCTCAAAATGCCTTTTGGTTTTCCAGATGCTTTTTAATTGTGCTCGGAGATGATCGAAATTGAATGATTTTCTTATCCATACCAAGCATAACAAAGAGGGATCCACACTCGGAATAACCAAAGAATTTTTTACTGACAATTGGACCAATTCCTCTTCCAAAAGAGAAATCTCATCCTTCTCCATGACGCACCCATTCAAAAATCAAAAGTTACAGCCCCACTCCTACCCAACCACCAAAACAGTATCTCTAGGAAACTAGAGAGAGCACTCTCAACTTTTGGAATAAAAACTTTTTTAGTCTAAAGGAGAAGAAAGTCGTTTCAGCTAATTTCTTAAAATAACATGACTTGGAATAAAAGGAATGCTCATTATTTTCAAAAATTCGAGGTGTCGTGTCCTAACTTACTAGACATGACTTCCCTTCTCGATTATTTCAAAGTAACGGGCCTTCCTCTCAACATTTGATTTCTAAAAATAATATTAAAACTATTAATCATGCATTTACAGATCGTATTTTAACTTTTACTCGAGTTTTTGAATTTTTAACAATTAAGACCTTTAAAAAATCGACTAGGTACCAATTTTGAGCGTGTGAGGATGCTAATCCTTCCTCGCACATAACTGACTCCCGAGCCTATTTTTTGGATTTCGAAGACCAAATTATTTTTTTATAAATTAAAATGTTTTAAGGTGCTCTTATCACACCAAGTAAAAAAATATTAGTGGCAACTCTATTTTCGATTTTAAAATAAAAAATTTGGGACTTTTAAAAAAAACGTTTCTATAACTTGTTGACAGCAAAACTAATATTTCGAGTAAAACTCAGGTACTAAAGTTTACCTATGACTTTCAGGCAACGAGTAGCATCTGTCGGTGGACTTTCATCCTTTAGTTGAAGGGAAACAATAGAGCTTTGCAAACTCATATATTATACATTGTAAGAATATCTTTGAGATACTTTGCTTGTGAGAATATAATTCCATCAGTGTATTGAACAACTTCAACACCTAGAAAGTAGTTCAGAAAATCCAAGTCATTCAAAGAAAATTGAATGGTAAGGCGATGAATAACTTGATTAATAAGTTGGATTTACTGCCAGTGGTCATTATATCTCTTGGTATTTTAGCTACAATATGGAATACAGAAAATGTCAAAAGAGATATATAGGAAGCACACAATAATCTGTTGTATTGTTCAGATTATATAGCAAAGAAAATAACATAAACTATTTAAAATTATTTCTAAAATTATGCCCCAAACACTTAATTTACTCCTAAAATCATATAACAAAAAATAAAAAATTAAGAAACCCTAAAGATTTGGTCTAGAAATCTATTATTAAGCGAGTCTAAGGCACATTCTCAACAACATCATCACCCTAAACTAGAATGTAGGTGATGGTATCTTGCTGATGATAAATAAATAAAGATGTACCCTTTGAATCCAATGGTAATTAGAAACTATTAACTATTTAAATTCATCATACCAGGCACGTGGGGCTTGTTTTAGCCTATAGATAATCCTCAGACGACCATCTTCTACACCTTAACCTACCCCACCACTAGTCTTCCATACTAATGACCAATAAAACCCACTGAACTAGACAACCACAACCCAAAAATAGCAAAAAGGAAAAAAAAAAAAAAGCAGTAAAGACAAGAAAGCCAAATCTGAAGTTTTGAAGTTGTTTTGGTGTGAGTTTGGTAATGCTGATGAAAGAGTCGAAGAAGATGATGATGGTGAGCCAAGAGGGACATGAAGCTGATTTGGTAATATGGTGATGAAAAATCGAACAACATGGAATTTTTGTAAAGGAAAATATAGTCTCTTTGTGTCGGAAAATTAACGACATCAGAAGATGGTACAATACTGATAGACGGAATAAAAGCTTAGATATTACAATGAATAAATTGAAAGTAGAGGTATCACATTGAAAGATTTGTTAAAGTACAGAATAAATTTTGCAATTATCCCTTAATGAAATATCAATTATTATATACTTCATTTTAATCTTAGCAAAATATCAAAAACTAATGTTACTACAATTTAAAGATGAAAATTTAAATAATTAACTTTTTAAATAAATTTTAATTTTAATTTTAAATTTATCATTTTTTTAATTTCAAAATTATTAGAAATTAATCCCAATCCATTTTATTCGAGTACAAAAACACTTGTATTTTACTTGATATCACGGTTATCTAAATTGAATCGAATTAGAAATCAATCAGGATATCTGTTCAGAGAAATCAATCGACTGAGTTCTAAATCGATACAACCGATTGAATTAGACTAAAAAATTAGTTGAACTGATAGTTGAAATGATTTTTTTATGAATTTCTAATGATTTATTTAATTGAATCATTTAGAGTTGTTAAACTAATCAAACCAACAAATTGATAATTTAATCAATTTAACCACCAATCAATTCAGTTTTAAAAACCTTGCTTGATAAAAAAAAATATTATAATTACGAAGATTCAAATTTGATATCATTTCTTAATTTATAAATAAATAAACCTTAAATGGATGAAACTACCTCTCTTCCATGTCAACAAAGCAAATAGTGTGATGTGTTTGACCCATTCCTCTGGTGTAGAAAATTAAAAGTCTGGGTGCTGGACCTCCATTATTATGATAATGTAGTGGTTGACTGTTTTGAACAAATTAATGAGTACTTTTTTTTAATTACAATAATAGGTTAAAGCCCAAACAATAAACGTGATTAATGCGACTCGAATTCAGATCACATTTAGGGCGATGAATACTCTTGACTATCAAATCATCACATGCAGTTCAATTAATGAATCCTTTCATTTTATAGGAATAGGATCAGACACTCCTCTCTTATTTAAATATACATGCCTTAATTCAATTCAATTAATTAATTTGATCCACCACCCTACTCTTCAAACCTCAACATTTATATATATATTTTTTTTTGGTTAATTATAATAATAAAATAAAACTCGAATAATAAATACGATTAACACGACTTGAACCCAAAATAAAAATCATTACATTAATAAAATGAAAATCGTCTACCCACATGCACTTAATTGTTCTAAATCCCATAATGCATAATGATGATATTATTATATTTAAAAAATAATAGTCCATTTGGACAGCGGTGCTTAGAATATGATAAAAACATGAAAAAGCCGGGAGGCTCATTTGTGCATGCTAACTATCATCCACTTGTATGCTCTACGCACTACATCATTAATAACACATCTATATATTAAATAGATGAATGTTTGATAAAGATTCTCGTATTAAAAGTTAAATTATATTTTGTCTATTCTATTTAAAACATGTATGAGTATACGTTTGATTAAAGAGCAAATCGATTTTTCTGTTGAAAATTTCATTCAATTCTATTGTTAAGTGGTAATGCAACTGATAGAGAAATGGATCAAAAAACAACTAGACAGACACTTGGTGCGTCACGTGTACCCAATGTTGGGCGTGGTTTTCTCTGTCAATCAGGTAAACACTTAAATGTAATCTGGATGAAATATTAAGGGTGAACTATCAAAATAACCATTTTTGTTTACCTTAGATTACATTTTAGTCACTTATGTTTGAAATGTTACATTTTAGTCACTTACATTATCGTGTTGTAGCATTTTAGTCATTGAGTCATTAATTGTCATTAACGATGTAACAGTAAACTGATGTGACATGTTAAATCATCATTTCAAATAAAATTTTGAGGTTAAATTATACAATTAGTCCCTATATTTTTTTCATTTTGAGCAATTTAGTCACAAAGCTAATGTTCTTTTAACTTCCTTTTTTTTCTTTATTTTCCTTTCTCTTTTGCTTCTCCCTCTATTTTCCTCCCTTCTCCATTTCTTTTAACGTATCAAATAAGATGGCACAAACCCTCTCTCAGCTTATCCTCTCTTACACTCTCAGCTCTCATCAAATTTAATCTCACTCACCATGGGATAAACCCTTACACGTGCCACCTTACTCTATCCTTTCTCCTACCCAAACGCGTTTTGTCCTCCAAATCCATCACCCATCCCTTCCTTTCGCTTCTCCCGCCACCCTTTTACCTCTCTTTCCCACATCCACCAATGTCTCCCTCTCAACCCCACATGCTTCACCTCCATCTAGTGTCACATCAACCGCTCCAGGAACTCCACTCACTCTCTACTCAACTCTGGGTCGAACTTCAGCGACTGACTGCTGATTGAAATGGCCCTGCTGTTTTCGGGTTGTAATTATGAGCATTAGCTTATCGTTATGGATAAGCCCAATGGAGAAGGAGCTACAACTAGGAAATGATCGATTTCTATATCAAAACCCATGCTAAAATCGCTGGCAAGTTGTTTTGTATGTGTGATTTTTTTCGTGGACTCTTTTGGTAGTTTACCCAAATATTAATAGAATGATCAGTTTGTTCTTTAATCTAATGTGTATAGACTAAGGGTGAGTTTGGATGGGCGGTGGGGCACGGTACGGTGCATTTAGCTTAATTTTTATCTCACGTTATAGTATTTCTACTGTATCTAATTTCAACCGCAAGTAAACTCATCGCCCATCCAAATCCAGCCTAATTTATCCATTTTTTAAGAGGAGCAAAATGTAATTCAACTCTTAATACAAAAGGCTCCATAGTAATTCTACCTTTTATATATTTGAAACCATTTAATTTCCTTTACTATTTGCTTGTTTTTGAATATTATTATTTGATTTTGCATCTAATTTAAAGGGTAATATTTATTGGATATGTGATAAATATTATTTTTCTTTATAAAATGTTTAAAATTGTTCATAATTTTTCAAATTTTAAATAAAAGAATAAAATATATTTAAATCTATATATTCTTATATTGACAATAATATCAATATCAATCGAGTTATGATTCAATCAATATTAAAATTTATTAAATTGTTTTTTTTTTAATAAATGTAAAGTTAAACAATAACTAAATATGTAACTTGATAATGGTTTTTAATATTCAAATTTAGTATTTTAATAATAAAAGGAATTCATAAAGGTTTTGAAATATCAAATTTTATTTAAACAAAAATTAAAAGTAATTCAAATAATTTATTGCAAAAGGTTTTATATAATATTTGGTATCTGAACTTGATATTTTTTTTTAATTTGGTACCTAATTTTTTTTGTCCAATTTGGTACTTTAACTTGACACTTTTTTTCAATTTGGTACCTAAACTTGACATTTTTTTTTCCTAATTTGATACCTAAACTTGACACTTTTTTTTAAGTTGGTACTTAAACTTTTTGGAGTCCAATTTGGTACCCAATTTTTTATTAATATTAATTCATTAAGCACAGCTCAATACCTATTTTTAAAATGAATTTTCTCTAAAACTGATAATATTTTTTGTAGCATGAAAATTTTTTCAACACCGTTAATGTTTTACGTAATTTTTATAATATTTAATAAATTTAGGTACCTAATTAAATCTAAAAAAAGCTTAGGTGCCAAATTAGGAAAAAAATACCAAGTTTAGATATCAAATTGGGTTAAAAAAATATAAATACCAAATTAAAAAAAAAGTATCAAGTTCAAATATCAAATTGAATCAAAAAATATTTAAATACGAAATTAAAAAAAATGTTAAATTTAAATACCAAATATTATATTAAACGAATACAAAATCATATCCGAATTACTAACAAAGTACATCACATTCTCATTAAAAATACAAATTCAAATCATAAAAATAATATTATTAAAAGCGATAATCAATCGTCCAACATAAACTTGAAATATGCATAAACAATACAAAAAATTATCATTAACCCCTACCTAGAATATTGTATTATTATTACGAGAAATGTTTGCTTTATTAATATATTGTACCAGTTCCGACTCACCCACCTTTGAATTTCTAGTCAATAAAGAGTGGTGATTGCTCAACCATCTCTATCATCTATCACTCCTCAGAGATGCTTTTTGCTTTTGTTTGTCAAAACAAGCAGCCCTACCCTATGTCCCTGTTTCCATCATCTTACCCACCGCTGCTAACTCGCTCCTCTCTTTGAATATGGTTTCTTTATCCTTCTTTACTTGTCAATAATTTAGCCTTCATTTCTCCACCTGTTCTCACTCTCATCATCTTCCATTAATGGACACCAATCTCTTCTTCTTCATCTTAATTTTTCTCCCCGTAGCTTATTCTGATGACCACTACCTGTTCTTGGAATGCAATCAAACATTCAGTTGTGGTACCATACAAGGCATCGGATACCCTTTCTGGAGCTCTACTCTGCGCCCTAGTTACTGCGGTCATCGTGGGTTCGAGCTCACTTGCCAACAAAATCAGTCCCCTGTCATCACCATTAATGATCAGAGATTTCATGTATTGGATATGACTCGTCCTCCCCTGATGACCATTGCACCTGTTGATACCTGGGGAGATCCTTGTCCTCAACAATTCCATAACATCTCCTTAGACTACAACCTCTTTGATTTTGCTGCAACTATTCGAAACCTCACTATATTCTACGGCTGCCCTCTTGAAGATGATATACCTTCCCAACATAGATTTAATTGCGGTACTACTACATCCAACGGCAACACCTATGCCTATTACCTGGATGAATCATTGTCCAGAATTCACCGTTCGCAACTCACGGATTGTGACACCAGTATCATAGTTCCGGTTAATCAAAGCGAATTTGATGAACTCTGGAATGGAACTGACAATATAGTGGGTGCTTGGAATAAAGGGTTTAAAGTAATGTATCAAAAGGACATGATTTCATGTTTGGGATGCAGGAATTCAGGTGGAGTATGTGGATCCAACAGTTCATCGCTTGATTTCTTATGCTTTTGCCCCGACCACCCTTGCTCTAAATCCTGTGTGGTTTCTGGTATGGTTGCTTCTTCTTAAAATTTTTATCTGTTCAACTATTTACAGAAGCATAGGTCAATTGTGCCTTTCAACTGGTCTTTAGTTTGATTGTAAGACGTAATATGATGATATAATAGGAAGCCTCCATTATACAGCTGGTGTCTAATCTCCAGGGATGACATTTCTCGTCTTAGAATTACTGCATTGAGTTTATCAATCCACCATAGCCTAGGTCAAAGTCAAGAACAGCCATCGCTTTGCCTTCCTTTCTCTTCCATGGAAAAGTCCTACATTCACGTATTAATATAAAAAAAAGATCGCACGTCATCTACTTTTTATTACTTTAATCAACAAACATATATATCGTATACCAATTCATCTCTCTTCAAAAACTTCAAGAATGCATTACCAATTGTGCCTTCCAACTCCTGCCATATCCATCTTCACCTTCTTCTTAACCATCTTCTTCCTTATCCCACTATCATATAGCCAAGATGATGAAAATTTTGTCCAATGCTTCGATTCTTTTAGCTGTGGAGACATACACAACCTCACGTTTCCTTTTTCCAAGGATGATGGGCCTCAACTCTGTCACCAAGATGGCTTCGTGTTGAGCAAATGTGAGGATCCCCAACCTATCATACATATTAGTGGGAACGAATACCGACTTGTGTACTTAAATCACTCCAATTCGACAATGAGTATTGTCAGAAACGATTTATGGGAACAGAGTTGTCTTCCAAATCCCATCAATCTCACAATAAATCACTCTTTCTTAACCTATTCTCTAACAAATCGACACCTTACCTTGTTTTACAATTGCTCCAACGCACCCCAACGTCCTATTATATTTCCATGCTCCCCAGAGCTACTTTCCTTTTATGCGGATGATTCAAGTGAAGGGTATACTTATAGAGACTACTTTAGCATTTGTGATACGAATATTCAAGTTCAGGTTAATCAGAGCGGTTTTGATGAACTCCAGAATGAAAGCAATCAATATATGCTTGAAGAGTGGAGAATTGGATTTAATGTGATTTATGATTTTGCTGCAATTTTCTGCGATAGATGCGACAACCTTGCAGACAAATGCTCCAACTTGATGGATTCACCTCGATATCGTATCTGCAAGCCTGGTATGCTTACATTCCTTTAAGCCCCACTCTTCATCATCCTTTACGTATGCAACTCACACACACATATTGTTTTGGTTCTAAAACTATCATTCTTTCTCATATATTTACATATATAACTCTTAAAACGAGAACTCAAGTTAATTTAGTCATCGAATTCACATTAGTTTAAATGCAAAAATGTAATAACGATTAATCTTGTGAGCCTTAATCACGTAGATCTTATTGGGATTGGGTCCACTAGAGAGAACCAGCAAGAGGGTTTGGATATTGTCGCTAGGTTTAATTTTGTGTCCACACTGAAGTTTTGAACATGTCAACTTTAAGGGGTAAAAGCTGAAAACAAAGCCTATTGACATATTCAAAGGCAGGGTTAGGGTCAAAGCTTCATTTCTTGTCATAAAGCAACTTTCGTTTAGACTAACAAAACCTTATCATATGTATCTGAGTTCCTTGATTTTAATTTTAGAGTCGCCAATTAATACCATGTGTTATTTTTAATTGAAATTTAGAAATAAAAGTTTAGGATCTAGCTTAAAGTATTTACGAGTTGGATTGAGTTGGAGTTGAATTTAGGTGTGACATTAATATAGTTTATGCTTACTTAAATCTGGTCCGACTTGAAATATAAGATAAATTTAAAAAGATTTTTTTACTCAATTTTTTTTAGAATTTATGTCGAAATTAAAAATAAGTACAATAAACATTCAAAACATTATAACTTAAATAATTTTACGAAATTTAAACTAAAAAATCCAAACAATATTCACACATGATTTATTAGTGGGTAATTTTGTGTAGGAAGTTGGAAATAATAAAAATGGAAGTTGTTACTTTTAATTGTTTAACATAGGATTTAAAGTTTTTGTGCATTTAGATATAAGTTTTCGTTCTCTTATTTTTAAGAATATAGATCTTTTATTTCTTGGATTTAAAAATTTAAATCTAATAATTAATACTATTAATTTTTTTTGTTAAATTTAATTTTATTATAACTTTATTTTTTTTATATGATTATTAGGTGAATTTTTTTTTAAAATTTAAATTATCACATTAACAATTAAGAAAAAATTTCAACAGTATTAACAATTAAACTTGAATTTTTAAATCCGTAAAGTAAATAGATCAAATTCTTAAAAATAAAAATAAAAATACTAAATTCTAAACCTACAAAAATAAAAAGAAATTAAAGTATATGTCATCCTAACTTATAATATCCATCACAATATTTGTGACATTCCCTTTCTTTGGAGGAATTTTTTATGAAAAAAAAGTATAACTTATAATATGATTAGAGAATAAATTATATTAGTAGTCCCCAAAAACTCTTTTCATATGTACATCCGTAAACAATCCCTCTTTAATTAGGTGTTGTTTGATAAATTGCAAAGATAAGTATTGAAAAAATCAAGTGTTAAAAATTAAATATTAAAAATTTAAGTACTTAATTTAAGTTATAAAATTTGTTTGATATATTACTTAAAATTAATTACATAATATAATTAGATTATTTGATAAATATAAAATTTAAATTATAAAAAAATTATATTATATATTTTATTTTTATTTTTTAAACATTTCATATTAATCTAAACAAAAATTAAAATTTTAAACGTAAAGTTTTTATAAAATAACATAACATTAAAATAAATAAAGTAAAATCAAAATAATTGAAAATATTATTTATTAAGTGGTAAGTAGCTCTTACTTACTTATTATTTTCCACATTTTTTATTTTCTGTAGACTGCTTTAATTTTATATTACCAAACTTGTGTAAAAAAATTAAATCACTGAAAATTAATATTTTCAATAGATTTAATTTTTTAATAGTTTATAAAACAAGTCTTTAATTAAAATTTAATTAAATTATTTATGAAAAAGACTAATTCAAGAAGATAAAATATTGAATTAGAGAGTATCAACATTAATTAAAAAAATATATTTAACCAACCTCATATTGAATTGAAAACAGAGATAATATTTAATTCAAAATAATATATTATTCATATAAAAAAAACTTGGAATAAATATAGAATCTTTCTAACCAATCAAACATCAAATAAAAACTTTGATTATGATTTATGAGATTTGAACAGAAAAATTAAAAGCCTGGTATTAGACAGAGGGTTGGGTATGAATATAAGACAGATTAAGTAGCAGTATGTTTCCCAGGATGACATCTTCTGCGCTGTACTTATTTTATTAGGCCTGTTGGGCTTCTCTTTTGGGCTTTAGCTATGGAAAAAAATGGAAATCAGTGAAAAATAGGAACAAAAACAAACATAAACATACGTCTCTCATTTTAGGGTAAACTAAAAAATAGTCACTTTTGTTTGCTTCAGATTACATTTTAATCACTTATGTTTGAAATGTTACGTTTTAATCACTTACATTATCATTTTGTTACGGAATAATCACTCTGTCGTTAAGCTTTGTTACCTCCCTAACGATAATCCTACGTGACAATCCAAATAGATTTTAAATGTCAACTTGGATGTCCAACTGGGATGAGAATTGTTTTTCAGTCAAAATGAGAAAAAAAAAATAAAAGAAAAAGGAGCTTAATTGGAATGTCCAAGTTAGCATTTAAAACCTATTTGGACTACTACGTAGGATTACTGCTAGGGAAGTAATGGAGCTTAACGACAGAATGATCACTTCATAACAAAACGATAACATAAATGACTAAAAAGTAACATTTCAAACATAAGTGACTATTATTATAGTTTACCCTTAATTTAAATAAAGTTTAATCTTAAGAAAAAATAGATATCAACATAATAAAAAGAGTATTATTTAATTATAATTTAAGTTTTTAAATAAATTTAACGGTTTAACTAACAGATGTAATAACTTGTAAAAAGTAAAAATAATTTAAATATCAGTTACGATAAAAAAAATTAAATATTAAAATAAAAAGAAAAGTATAAGTCATAAGAATTGCATGTTTGCTTTCTTTTCTAAAACATACTTTATATATCTATTGGTATCGAAAAAAAAAAACTCAATGTTCGGAGATTTGTGTTGTATGAATTGGACTGTATTAACTTGTGAATTAATTTATGAGATTGTTTGGATTGAGAATTAATTATAGTATCAGTTCAAAAAAGAAAAAAATTACTAATTTATGAATTGATATAAATTAATTGAATTAAATTAAAAAATTGATTCAGCTGAATTTTATAAAATTTTAAAATATTTTTTTATTTTTTAATAATTTATTTATTTTGAATTAATTTAAAAATTAATAATATAATCGATTTAACAATCAATCCAATTTTAAAAATATTGATAATGCATTTTAAACATTATTGAGAAAAATGAGAAAGAGAAAAAAAAAAAAAACTGTTGAAGAAGTCACACAAATATAATTTTAAAATAATGAAATTTAGTCATAGCTCTTGATTTCAAAAACCAAGTCACGTGTTATTTGGAGCGTTGCTTCTTTTCAATTCAATATCCAAACATCTCCCATAATTTCATAAAGTACTTTCCACAGTATTACCTCTCCTTTAACTCCTCAATTCAATAGTAAATGGTGATTTGCTTGAAGTGTGTTTTAGATTTTAATCGTGTCAGTTTTGTTGTCGTTAAGATTTTATTTTATTGTAATTCATCAAAAAATATATTAAAATTGTTTTTTTGATAAAATAATAATAATTACAAATTAACCATAATATCTTAAGTTAGAAGAATAATTCTCTCTTTCCTAATTGATCTGCTACCATTAGAAGTATATCTTGAAAAACATGTGAACAAATAGGGAATTGTTTCATCAATCCAACAAGAGCATGTGCAATTGTATTAACTTCCCTCGAGACATATTGGATAACTATTTTCATTGTCTTCGGTTGCAGGGGAGGTCCGAATCATAATTTCGGTTGCAGAAAGGGTGGTAAAGAAACTTCCCTCATGTTCTTTAAGGAGGATAAAAATGAATGTCTTGGAAATGGTAAACAAGTTGAAATTCCTATTGGGAAAAAGGCCTTTGATGATCTCATTGGCGGAATCAGCACTGTGAATGAAAGTTTACTCGAACCCTTTGATATGGGATACTTCGCATACGATAATTATTGCAAAAAATGCAAGGATTCTGGCGGAAGATGCGGATCCAACGAAACTGTAACCTCTATATTTGCCTGCTATTGTCGTGATCGTCCTCGTACAATTAGATGCAACCAAGGTACGGTATACCTGCTTCTTTTAACTCTTCCTGAATCGTTAAAACATTCCGTCGAATCATTGTTCAGAAACATAGAATCCAGTTGATAACCAGTCGTCTTTTTCTGCTGTTTATGACCCAGAATTAACCCCAGCTTTCGGTTCCTAATGATCCAAACTTTTCAGCTTTTACTTCGTTGATTAGACCTCGAAGAAATATCCATTCATGGTCTAACTTTTTAATTGGTCAGCGGTCCCAGACAGCAGCACCCGTTAATGGACTATTCTTCCCAACTTGTTTACCCCAAACGTCATCTTCTACTTCTCTTCTTAATTTCTTTTAATTTCATATTCCCCCTTCAAATGCAATGAAAAGGTGCGGCCAAAGTAATATTTCTTTTTCTCTACTTTAAATTCAACCACCGAAATCTTTGGTTATAGATAGCAAGAGCCCCCACCTATTAAATTACTCTTCTATTATTTCTTTTGTAAATGGTCCCATTTAGTATTGGGTCGGTGCAGATTTATTTTTAGGCATATTCACTCTTTTTGTCCGCTAATTTTACAAAAAATAAATAAATAAAAAATTAATCATCTCGTATTTTTTCTTCATATCATGAATGAAAAAAATTAATGTTGTTAATTTTACTGATATAGTGTACACATGAATGTTATGTAGATGATATATTAACATTTCATTCACGTGGCCATTTAGGTGTATGTAATGTCAGTAAAGTTAAAAACATTAATTTTTCCATTCAGTTTAAGGTGATTTTATAAAAAAAAGCATAAAAAGAATCGTTGTTCTTTACCCTACTTCAGCTTAATTGTTATTTGAACAAGTTAAAGTCAAAGTTACATCTTGATTTGAGTGGGGACAACATTTCATGGAGTTTTGAAAAATAAAAGCATGAGTTCCTTGAACTCTCGAACGTACTCCCCAACTGTAGCTCGTTGCGTTAGCCATCGCAACTTTGCTCGAGCTTCTTCCTCGGCATCATTTGGGTAATATTGTCCCTTCAATCCATCTTGGAACTCTTGCCACGTTCCAATCTCACTATGCCTTTTACCTGTGGTCTTGTCTAGCCACCATAAAAGAGCACTATCAGTAAGAAACATTGAAGCAATATTTACCTTACTCGCATCATCCTTGATGCCTTTGGCATGGAAGTAGTTCTGCATCCTCCATAAGAAATTGTCCACATCGCATGCAGACTTTGTCCCCGTAAACTCCTTCGGTTTTGGGACATCGTTGAGTGCTGCACTTGACACCCCTCCATTCCCCACGGCTGCTCGACACAAGGCAAGCTCTCCCTCGAGCTTCTCCAGTCTTGTGCTCAAAGTCTTTGTCGTGGCCATTGTTTCTTCCTTCAAAGCCACCAGCATGGCTTCAAGAGCATCGCTCCTTTCTGTCAGCTTAGATCTAAAGGAATTGAGTAACTCTTTTACCTCATTCCTAGTGTTGTTGAGACTTATGGTCACATGGTCTCTTGATTGTTCCCTCAAGTCATCTATGAGATCATAAGCTCCATCGACGGACTCCTTCGCGTCCCACATGGACTTGTCAAGACTGTCCACTCGATCCTCTAAGGCTGACAACATGTCCCTCAATGATCTCCAAGGCAATTTCTGTTGAGAAACTTCTTTCGACATTACGGACGGTGCCTTCGCAACACTAGCTCGAATACCACTTGTCACGTCCCTAGAACTCAAAGCTTGGAGCGTGCGGCCTTAGACGCTTTTCTCGATCAAACAACGCCTAAGTAAGCCTGATTCTCTCGATTGAGAATTCACCAAGAGAATTTCTCTAAGGCACCAAATTTGTATAGCGGAAGCGATTTGCCAAAAGAAGGCTCAAAAGACAACAGAAAGCCAAAGTAAATAAGAACAAAGGAGAAGAGTTTGAGAAAATGCTCTCTATTGTATTCACAAAGAAACAATACAAAGAATGGAGTATGGAGTGTGTTTTACAAATGAGGGGAGGCTCCCTATTTATAGTTGAGCTCCCCCACAATAGACGGTCAAGATCGAATTGCATCGACGGATGATATTGACCTATCCCTTAAATGATGGGATTTACAAGGATTATATTCAAATCAAATCCAATCTAATCCTAAAAATATGATCCTTCCTTATTTTCTAGGATTAGTTCCCATATTTGTCATGATGCCTTAAGTTCCCAAAACTTCATCATTGGGCCACTCAGGCTTCAATTTGATAGGCTTGATCAAAAGCTCTCTGAATCGGGCCAACTCATGTGGGCTAAATGATTTTATTTTATTGTAATTCATCAAAAAATATATTAAAATTATTTTTTTGATAAAATAATAATAATTACAAATTAACCATAATATCTTAAGTTAGAAGAATAATTCTCTCTTTCCTAATTGATCTGCTACCATTAGAAGTATATCTTGAAAAACATGTGAACAAATAGGGAATTGTTTCATCAATCCAACAAGAGCATGTGCAATCGTATTAACTTCCCTCGAGACATATTGGATAACTATTTTCATTGTCTTCGACATAATTCATTAATTTTTATAGTTAAATCTCTATTCAATTGCCCTTAAAATCTACTTGAATGGATTCGATAACAAAAACACAATCCATTTTTATGATGACATTTTTTTAATTTACCTTTTGTGAAAATTAGATACCATAAAAAATAACCCATAACTCAACTTACTTATTGTTACATCTCCTAATATTTTTTTCAATTTTCTAAAATCAATTGTCGCATTGATCCCTCACTACAGCCTAAACGAGATTTTCGACGTAATATGTGAAAACCTAAAAGAGATTTTTGGACTGAAGATGATTTGTCCATGAATACTAAGCCACTCGATTGCATTACGTCTATCAGCCGTCACTTTCCATTCAACCACTCATAATGTATCTTTCTACAAGTCAAGGTCAGCACCTTTGCTTCTTCCTTTCTTTCCATCTCTTGGAAATTTCTAACCCCTCTTCTTCCTTTTCTGTTAAATTTCCAATCCAACCCCATTTCTATCTTACCTTCTCATTGTGTTTTATATGTATTTATAAACCCTTCTTCAGTCTAAACAAACTATTCACTACTTGTTCCATGGATGCCTTCTTCCTTTCACCAACTTCCTTCTTCATCTTCTTCCTTTTAACTATTTTCCAACTGTCTTACGCCCAAGATGATGATTTCCACTTTGCTTCATGCCCTCCATTTGATTGTGGAAACATTCCTAATATTTCATATCCTTTCTGGACCGATCAAAATAATCGACCTTCCTACTGCGGCTTTCCTGATGGAGGGTATAAACTGAATTGCAGGCAGAATCAGCCCCCTGTTATGACGCTCAGTTCCCAACAATTCCATGTGCTGGCTATCAATCGGTCTCATGGTTTGTTGACAATAAAACGAGTGGAACTAAACAGCACTTGTCCTCAGCTGATTATGATAAACTATGCTTTTAATTATACTGAAACTGCTGAAAACATTACTCTGTTCTACGACTGCCAAAGCAGGGGAGGTCCGAATCATAATTTCGGTTGCAGAAAGGGTGGTAAAGAAACTTCCCTCATGTTCTTTAAGGAGGATAAAAATGAATGTCTTGGAAATGGTAAACAAGTTGAAATTCCTATTGGGAAAAAGGCCTTTGATGATCTGATTAGCGGAATCAGCACTATGAATGAAAGTTTACTCGAACCCTTTGATATGGGATACTTCGCAGACGATAATTATTGCGAACAATGCAAGGATTCTGGCGGAAGATGCGGATCCAACGAAACTGTAACCTCTACATTTGCCTGCTATTGCCGTGATCATCCTCAAACAATTAGATGCAACCCAGGTACGGTATACCTGCTTCTTTTAACGCTTCCTGAATCGTTAAAACACTCCGTCGAATCATTGTTCAGAAACATAGAATCCAGTTGATAACCAGTCGTCCTTTTCTGCTGTTTATGACCCAGAATTAACCCCAGCTTTCGGTTCTTAATAACCCAATCTTTTATATCACTTTTCTGTATCATTGCCATCTTTTTGACAACCTTAGTCTGCAAACTCGCACTACAACCCGACCTATCGAGCCATGTCGTGATACATGATCTGAAATTGTTCTGTTCGGATATGAAATAGGCTAGCATTACATTATAGGCAAGTTTAGGATGCCATTAATCAACTCTAAGTGTGGGAACAAAATAATAATATCTTTTCTTCGGATTGTTACATGTTTTGCTTCAGTTTCTTGTTTCATACTTGAAATTGGACTATAAAATGTGACATAGACGGCTGATAATTGACCTTTGGTAGGTATTAGTATTACATGTCTTTACAAATGTTGAGGGTTCTAATGGATTAATTAAATAATCAGACAATGACATATGACTAGTCACATGTATCTCATGTTGATTTACAAGAATTAATTTTAAACAATAAAAATGAATATATATTTTACTAGAATAATCAATTTATTTTTTGATCTAACTAATTATTCAATGCAATCTAACTTTTAGTTTAGAGTTCCGTAATACTTTCATTATTATTTGTGCCGTTTGCCATATAATATTCATTTAATTTCTCAAAAAATAAAAAAAAAAGACAATTTTTTTTCTATTTCAGGCCCGAGTGGTTATAACTTGGGAAGAAAGCTTGCAATTGGTAATATGCTCCCCTAATTCTTTTAATTAGTTTATATTATTATATGTTTGGCACATGATTTTACACGTTTATTTTTTAATTATTTTTTAAATAATATTACAATTAGTTGTTACTTAAAGTTTTAATTCATTTTTTAAATTATTGAACATAATTAAAATATATTAACTCATTTAAGAATCCAGATATAATGACAAAATTTGGAATCATAATTAAAGCCTTTGTACCATATTAAAAAATGAACATATTGTAAATCAATAATTTTTAAATATTATTAAAAAAAATTTAAATCATAATTAAAACATTTGTACCATATTCAATGTACAATATTGTTTAATTTTATTTAACTGATGCAAAGCAACATTATTTAAAACAATAACTAAAAAACATAATTAAAATTATTTTGACAATTCAAATATAGTGCTAATAAAAAATTCTTAATCATTAGTAAAGCAGTTGTATAAACTATTAACAAACGGAAAAATATTTGGTACACCATCAGAAGAATTTTTAGACTACACAAATAAAATAGGAGTTGACAAGTATACTATAAGAATATAATAAAATATTAAAAATTTTATTTAAAAAAAACACATGAAAATTTATTAAAATTATTTGTGAAATAAAAACAGTCCGTCACTAATATACTAAATACTAACCCTAAAAAAATTGACATATTATAAATTAAACCATTCACAATTCATTTTTTAATTTTTTTAATAGTGAATAAATTGAGCATGATAGTTTGTAAAATATAGTCAATATAAATATAAACATATTAGATTATATAAATGTATTATAGAAATTTATATGACAAATAAACTTACTTATTATATAAATAATTAAAATTTACTATTTAAAATTAAAGAAATATTTTGTTCCTTTTCTACATTTTTTTATGAATGCAAACATAATAATTTAAATATAAATTATATAAATAATAAAAATTATATAAAATTATAAATGTAATAAATTTTATAAATAATAAAAATATTTAAAATTGTAAATTGAGTAATGTCATGAATTTGTTCTAAACTTATATATGATTTTTGATACATATATGGACATCTTTAAAAAAATTAATTTATTTCCAGACAAGTTATCCTTTGATTGCTTTTCCTATTTTTCTTGCTTTGGAGTAACTCTGTTTGTCGAAACTTTATTGGGCAGTTTAAACATTTTATATATTTTTTAAAATTACATTTCAAAATTTTGAAATATACTTATTTTAGAGATGTTCATGAGTTGTATCTAGCTAAAATCTAATTCTAAAAACTTTTTAAATATAAGTTTGTTTTCGAGTGGATCTATTTTACTATTTAATTTTTTTTTTGAATATATTGATATGATTACATGATAATATCTATTTGACAAGGCACACACACCTTGCACACACAAGTGCTCGAACCCGAATAATTTTCCATTTTATATGTTATAAATATTTTAATTTCAAATATAATATTTCATTTCACTTTTATAAGATAACAACACAATTCAATTTTGTCTTATAAAAAGAAATAAAATGTAAGAAAAGTTATTATCAACACTAAAAACTAAGAATCAATAAAAAAACATTAAAATGACTCGTAAATTACTTGAAAACAAGTTTATAAAATATTTGAGAGAATCTAAATTGACATATCAAATTACGTCAAATCAATAACAAAAAAAAAAAATTTAGTAATCATTATATTGTAAGCATAGTTAACTTCACTAAAAATAAAATAATTTAAATAGAATAAGACTTGTTAAAATAATATCACATAAAAAATTATAACCTTATATTCACTTTGAAGGAAAGTTGTGAATTAACTCTTTTATGTTATGTCATGGTTAAATAACAAATTTCTTAGTCGCATTTCGTTAATCACCTTTGATTTTCTTTCGGGATTTACTTATATGTCAGGTTTTGGTAATGGATCAATTAGTCTATTAGTCATCTGCATCATCACATTTTATTTCAGACTTGAATTTTTAGGGCTCAAAATTTTTTTAAATTTGGGCTCGGATCGAGCCGAACAGGTTTTGACGAATTCAAATAATTTTGTATTTTATAAGTTATAAATATTTTAATTTTGAATATAATAATCCATTTTACTTTTATAAGATGACAACACAATTCAATTTTGCCTTATAAAAAGAAATAAAATGTGAGAAAAGTTATCATCAACACAAAAATTTAAGAATCAACAAAAAGTATTAAAACAACCTGTAAACAACTTGAAAACAAGCGCATCAAATATTCGAGAGAGTCTAAATTACCATGTCAAATTATGATAGATTAGTAACAAAACAAAATCATAGTAATATTTATATAATAAGCATAGTTAACTTCACTAAAAATAAAATAATTTAAATTGAATAAGACTTGTTAAAATAATTTCACATAAAAAATTATAACCTTATATTTAGGGAAGTTGTGAATTATCTCTTTTATGTTATGTCATGGTTAAACAACCAACTTCTCAATAACATTTCGTTAATCACCCTTCATTTTCTCTCGGGATTTGCTTATATGACAGGTTTTGGTGGCGGGTCCATGAGTCTACTAGTCATCTACATCATCACATTTTATTTTAGAAGAAACTTTTTTTGGAAGTTGACCAAAAGTGATACAAATATAGAGGCTTTCATAAGAAATAATGGAACTTTATCTCCCAAAAGATATAGATATTCAGATGTCAAGAAAATAACAAAATCATTTAAAGAAAAACTTGGTAATGGGGGTTATGGAAGTGTGTACAAAGGAAAGCTACCAAATGGCCATCTTGTTGCAGTGAAAGTGCTCAATACAACCAAAGGAAACGGTCAAGATTTTATAAATGAGGTTGCAAGTATTAGTCGAACTTCTCATGTTAACATTGTCTCTCTCCTAGGATTTTGTTCAGAGGGTGAAAAAAGAGCTCTTGTTTATAAGTTCATGCCTAATGGGTCTTTAGAACGATTCATTTACAAAAAGGATATCGTGATGGATCGTCAACACTTATCATCAGAAGAATTGTTCAAAATTGCAATCGGAATAGCTCGAGGGCTTGAATACTTGCATCGTGGTTGCAACACTAGGATTTTGCATTTTGACATAAAACCTCATAATATACTTCTAGATGAAAATTTTCTCCCAAAAATCTCTGATTTTGGACTTTCAAAACTATGCACCACGAAGGAGAGTATTGTATCAATGTTGGAAGCTAGAGGGACAATTGGTTACATTGCTCCAGAAGTGTTTTGTAGAAATATTGGAGGTGTTTCGCATAAATCCGATGTCTATAGCTATGGAATGATGATTCTAGAGATGGTTGGAGGAAGAAAGAACATCGATGTTGGAGTAAGCCAAACTAGTGAGGTATATTTTCCTCATTGGATCTATGGGCATGTTGTACAAGACAATATAGAACCGCAATTGCTGGGTCTCGAGACTAGAGAAGAAACCAAGATAGCAAGGAAGATGATATTAGCGGGATTGTGGTGCATACAATTGAACCCATTGGACAGGCCTTCGATGAGCAAGGTGATAGAGATGCTGGAAGGAAGCTTGGAAGTTTTGCCAATTCCACCTAAGCCTTACATGTCTTCTCCTTCAAGATCACCGGTGGATTCTACCTTCTTAACATTATCCTAATATATTATGCATCCTTAGAGCAATCTATGCACTTATTTTTATGTTGTTGAGAAGAAAATTATTTTTTCTTTAAAGTATTAAAACTTTTCTAGTTTAGTGTATGTTCAGATCATAAAATAGTTTAACAGGTAACTACACTTTTAAGGATAAATACTTTTGAGTCTAAATGTTTATATGTTTTTTGCTTTTTTAGTCTTTGAACATTTGAAACATTTGTATGGTTAAAAATTGACATGATTAATTAAATAACTAGAAAGTGACGCATGATTAGTTATATGTATCTCATGTTAATGTACAAGAATCAGTTTTAAACAATTAAAATTAATGAGATTTTTAACAGAATAATCAATTTACTTTTTTATTTAACTAATTTATCCAATGCAATCCAACTTTTAGTATAGAATTTCCCATTATACTTTTATTACTATTTATCCCATTTTCCATATGATATTCATTTAATTTCTCTAAAAAAGACAATTCTTTTCTATTTCAGACCCGAGTGGTTATAACTTCGGAAGAAAACTTGCAATCAGTTATATGCTCTCTGATTCTTTTAATTAGTTTATAATGTTATATGTCTTGCACATGATTTTATGCTTTTATTTTTTTTAATTATTTTTTAAATAACATTACAATCAGTTCTTACTTAGTGTTTTAATACATTATTTAAATTATTCAACATAATTAAAATATATTAATTTATTTAAGAATTGAATTATGATGACAAAATTTGAAATCATAATTAAAGAATTTGTACCATACTAAAAATGAACATACTGTAAATCAATAATTTTTTAATATTATTAAAAAAATTAAATCATAATTAAAACATTTGTACCATATTCAATGTACAGTATAGTTTAAGTTCATTTAATTGATGCAAAGCAACATCATTCAAAACAATAATTAATAAACATAATTAAAATTATTTTGATAATTTAAATATAGTGCTAATAAAAAATTCATACTCATAAAATTAGTTGTATAAACTATTAAAAATGGAAAAATATTTGTTACATTACTAGTGGAATTTTTAGACTCTACAAGTAAGATCAGAGGATTGACAAGTATCCTATAAAGATATAATAAAATATTTTAAAAAAAAGACACGACAATTTATTAAAATTTTTTGTAAAATAAAAAAAAATATGTTGTCAGTGTATCAAATACTAACACTACTAAAATTGACATATTATAAATTAAACTATCCACTATTCAATTTTTTATTTTTAATTTTTTAATAGTCATAAGTTGACCATGATAATTTATAATATATAGTTAATATAAATATAAACATGAACATATTAGATTATATAAATGTTTTATAAAATTTTATATGAAAAATAAACTTACTTATTAAATAATTAAAATTTAGTATTTAAAATTAAAGAAATATTTTGTTCCTTTTTTACATTTTTGATGAATACAAACATAATAATTTATATATAAATTTTATAAATAATAAAAATATATAAATATAAATGTAATAAATTTTATAAATAATAAAAAATATTTAAAATTATAATTTGAATAATGTACGGACCATAAAAATTATATTCATTGATTCAAAAGTTTTATTAAACTTATATATAATTTTTGATACATATATATTGTAGAATATGGAGGATAAATAAGAGGAAAGTGAAGATTTTGAAAATTAATTAGAACTTTAGGTTGCTTTTAAGAATAATTAGCGAAATAAGTCATTTTGAGGGAAAGTGCGTTCAGTTGAACGAGTTTTCTTTACATATGTCAAGAAAGCTCGTTTAGTTGGACGCGCTTTCCCTCTAAATTGCAATTTTTGACTTTTTTAAATTTAATTAATATTTTTGGTCGAATGATTAAATGTTAGTAGTTTAATCCTTGAGTCCCAAGTTCAAATCATCTCTTACTCACATTTATATATTTTTATTTCATGTTATTTTAAGCTTTTTTTTTTTGGTGAATAGAGAATATAATACTACTCAAAACCTACAGGTTTTCTAAACTCTCAGTAAGATTCGCAGGGAAGGTATTCATGAGAATGGAAGTAGATGCCTTATGACTTCGAGCCTGTATCGCACAGAACTGACCTGCCCAAGCAGTTGCGATTTTAATTGTGTCCATGAAATCCCATTTGAGCTCTTGAAAAACAAAAGTATTACGGTTCTTCCATAATCTCCATGCTAGAATGCCAAATAGCGTAGACCATAGGGTGTTGCTCCGACCCAACCTATTTTTTGTCGTCAGGTTAGACTCTAACCATTAATCCAGCGAACTAGAGAAGAAAACAGACCACTGATCCCTAGGGATGAAGAATTTCCAGACGATTACAGCTGATGAACAATCTCGTAGAACATGCAAGGTGCTCTCTTCAGCACAATGGCAAAGTGGACAGGCTGGATCATGGCTGATGGAACGTCTAACACGTTCTTGATTCGTTAAGAACTTCTGTTTGCAAGTTAGCCAGAGAAAGAGACGAACCCTGTGTGGCCCATGATATTTCCAAATTGCCTTCCATATTTTAGATTTCTCATGCCATGACTCTTTCCTTAGCATTCTATAAGATCTTTTTTAGCTTCCTTAGTTAAATGATTAAATAATTATTATTTTATCCTTGATATCCAATTTTAATTTCCCTTTTCTAAACATATTTGTAATTTTTATTTCATATTGTTTCAATTTTTATTTTAATTAATAAATATATTGTTTTTAATTTTTATATTTTAATTCATCGTTTTAATTAATAACTTTTTTATTCATAAAATTAAATAATAAATAGGTAATTATATAATAAAAATATATACTTTACATATATCATTATGTTAAAAATATTTGAAATTAATAACTCTTTTATATATAATATAAACATCAACTATTTTTTTCGATATATTTTTCTTTATATATTATATTTATATTTCAAATATTTATTTTCTCCACGTATATTGTGAAAATGGTGATTTCTAAAATTATAAAATAAAATAATTATTTTAAATAAAATAATTATTTTTATATGTAAAATATTTCAAATATCATTATTTTTTCATCTACATTATGAGTATGATATTTCAAATATTTTTATATGTGAAATCTTTCAATTAATTATTTGAAATATCATTATGTTTATATGTGAACTATTATAAATACACATACAAAAATAATTACTAATTTACTAAAAATAATTATATTTGTAATAATTATTTGATTTTATGAATAAAAAATTATTAATTAAAAAAATGAATTAAAATAAAAAATAAAAAACAATATATTTTTTAATTAAAAATTACAAAAAACTTAAAATAATATGAAATAAAAATTACATATGTGTTTATAAAAGGGAATTGAACCTGGGTCCCAAAGATAAAGTCATTATTATTTAACCATTTAACTAAGGAAATTAATATGTTAAAAACATTCATTAAAAAAAAAACTTAAAACAACATAAAATAAAAAAATATAAACATGAATAGGAGAGGAATCAAACATGAAACTTAAGGACAAAACTATCAATATTTAATCATCCGAAAAGTCAAAAATTACATTTTAAAGGGAAGGCGCGTCTAACTAGACGAGCTTTCCTGACACGTGTAAGAAAAACTTGTCCAACTGAATGAGTTTTTTTTTTAATGATCTATTTTCTTAATTATTTTTAAAACCGACCTAAAAATCTAAAAAAAATAAAAATTAACATATATATATTATTTTATCGATTATAGATAACTTTAAAAAATTTTATTTTATTGCATTTCCTTATAATGCTTTTCTTATTTTTCTTGCTTTCATGATCATGAAATCTATGCTATTAATAGTAAGAGTGAGTCCCAACCCATTAAACTCAGTTTAGTAAAATAGAAACGCGAATTTTTTTCCTTGCCGAAATCTTATTAATAATGTTAGCATTCGATCGAATCGAATTGAATTAAATAAAAAATTTTAGTTAATCGAATTGATGAATCCTATTTTATTATTCTAATTCGATTTGAAATTTTTTCGAATCGAATATATTTATTCGAGTTAAATTTTAAAAAATGATTTTAAATTCTTGTAACCATTGTCACCTACTGTAGTTGAATTTGTTCACCGCAATCAATTTTTATTAACTTTCATCACCTCATAATTTATTTATTAATATTTTATATACGAGTTAAATTTTTTACTTGTTTAGTTGCTTCAATTATATTCTAATTCTTGTCACTATGAATTTTGAAATTAAAAAATATATTAAATGTAAGAATGTGATTTTTTTAATAAAAGTTATTTTAAAGATAAACTGTGAAATTAACACCAATATAAAATTTTAACACGGATTTTTTATGGCATCACTAGTAATTCAATTTTAACAAAAATTTATAAATATTCAATATGATTAAATAATTCAATTATATAAATAGTATAAAATGTGAAATTTAATTTAATACTTACATAGTATATATAAATAAAATTATTACTATTTAAGTTTAGGAATTTTTTTGAATGATTTTAATATTTGATTTGGGGGTAAAAGTTGGGAAATAAAAAGTTTTAGGGGGTTTTGAAGCGTAAAATATTTGGAAAAAAGCAAATGAAAGAGTAAAATTTTGGAGGGAAAATAATTAAAAGAAAAATTATGGGAAATGGGTTGGTGTAGATAGGGAGTGGGATGAGATGGGAGTAAAAGTTTTGAGGGAAAGTGAGAGGGAGTAAAAGTTTTGGAGGGAAAGTAAAAAATTTGGAAGTTTGGGGTAAAAACGTAAAATATTATAGTTTGATATTCGGTTTATTCGAATATGAGTTATTCGAATTCGAAAAAAAATTCGAGTTGACTCGAATAACTCGATTCATTTAACTCAAAATTCAATTTTTTTTTTATTTTTTCGAGTCGAATCGAGTTTTATTCACTCCTACTTATTGGTTATTTTAAAAATTTTATATATTTTTAAAAACTAAATTTTAAAAATGTCCATGAATTGTGTCAAGCCAAAATTTGATTTTAAAAACTTTTTAAATCTAAGCTCATTTTCGAACCCATCTATTTTACTATTTAAAATTTAATAAAACATTAAAAAAATTTAATTAATATTTTATATCTTTTATAATTAAATTTAAATTTAATTCAATTCAGATCAAATTAGCTCAGGGTATAATTTTTTTGGTTCCAAATCTGTTGAAATTAGGGGTGAGCAAAATCCGATTCGATTCGAAAAACTCGAAAAATAATTTAAGTTTTGAATTAAATAGTTCAAGTTATTTGAGTAATCAAGTTATTCGGCTCAACTCGAATAAAAAAATTAAGTTTTTTTGTTTTAACTCGAATATGAATTACATAATTCGAGTTTTTCCGAAAATTTGAATAAGAAAAGACAAAACTACGTCGTTTTGATAAATGTTTACCTTTTTTAAAGTTAAAAGTCAAAATTACGTTGTTTTAATAAATATTTACTCATTAAGTTAAAAGACAAAACCATTATATTGTTTATGTAGTTAAATAATCTTGTACTTTGTCTACTAGTTAAACAATCAGTTCATGTAAACACAACATTGGGTATAAATAACAAGATTCGTTAACTCGATTCAATTTGATTCGATTCAATTCGATTCAATTAAAAAAAAATTCAAATTGAATTCAGTTGCTAAAATAATATTCATCAACTCGACTAATTCAAAATTTTTGGATTCAATTCGACTCGACTCGATCGAATACTCACCTATTAAAATCAGTCAAATCTTCCTAATATACAGGTGTGAGGAGCTTTTTATTTTTGGTAGTTTTTTTGTGAGCAGTTTCTTATATTTGTTAAGTTTCAAAATTTTTTAAAGTTATTATAATAATGTAACAATTTTATTTTTTAAAGTGATGCATGTGATATTAAAATGAGTTAAAATTGTAAAATTAAATATCATTACAAGTATTGAATATTTTTAATAATTATTATTTATTAAAAATAATTGTTCAATTTATATTTTTTTATAATTCAATTTATTTATTAAAAAAATTATTTTTCACCTATAAAGTGTGTGATTAGAATTAACAAATGGCATGCTCGGATCGAGTTTACTTTGGACTCAGACTTTTCTTGGTTTGGATCAATTCAAGCTTGAATTTTTTCGGGCTTAAGCTCTTTTGGACTTGAATTTTTTGAGCTCAAATTTTTTTAGATTTGGGTTCAGATCGAGCTAAACAGGCTTTGACGAATTTAAATAATTTTACATTTTATAAGTTATAAATATTTTAATTTAAAATATAATAATTCATTTTACTTTTATAAGATGACAACACAATTCAATTTTACCTTATAAAAAGAAGTAAAATGTAAGAAAAACTATTATCAACACTAAAAGCTAAGAATCAATAAAAAAAACATTAAAACAACTCATAAACTACTTGAAAACAAACTCATCAAATATTCGAGAGAGTCTAAATTAACATATCAAATTACGATATACCAATAACAAAACAAAATCATAATAATCATTAAATAGTAAGCATAATTAATTTCACTAAAAATAAAATAATTTAAATTGAATAAGACTTGTTAAAATAATATCACATAAAAAATTATAACCTTATATTCACTTTATAGAGAAGTTGTGAATTAACTCTTTTATGTTATGTGATGGTTAACTAACAAACTTTTCAGTCTTATTTCGTTAATCACCCTTGATTTTTTCTTGGGATTTGCTTATATGACAGGATTTGATGGCGGATCAATTAGTCTACTAGTCATCTGCATCATCACATTTTATTTCAGAAGAAGGACCCCATCCATTATTACAAGAAACTTTTTTTGGAAGTTGACAAAAGTGATACAAATATAGATGCTTTCATAAGAAATCAGTGAGCAAAATTTTGTTTTCATTTTTGTTTTACAGGCAAAAATCTTATAAGGATAATATATAAAATATTAATGTAATTCATGAATAATTTTATTAATTAATTTATTTGAAAAATACAAGTATATTTAGATGAAAATATTACATTAAAAACACCAAATCCAACACCTTTTACATCAGTAACAATGTTGATGTCAATCGATGTCTTTAGGCAATTAGTATTAGGACTATTCTTAGAAGATTTTAAGTGTTTATATTTAATAAATTGACACCTTCCAGGAATGGTTTCCATTTGCAGATCTAGGTGAATGCAAGAAATTCCTTGCTTAAGCTTCATACATCCTCAATGTATGCCTAGATCTCATATCTGTCTTCATTCCTCTGCATTTTTTTTATCACCTTCCACCTCCAAACTTCTGATGTTCAGATTCACTCCAATTTTCAGTGCCTAGATACAAGCCATATTTTCATATTCAAATTATTTCTTCCTTTTTTCTTCGTATTAATTTGGATTCAAAATTTGTTTCTTTTCATTTTTTAATAGATTTGCAAATCAATGAAGCAGTAACAGTTACCACCATGAATCTCACTGTAATTTGATCTTCTTCTTTTCGTTTATTCTCTTTTATTACACACACGCGAACATGTAAAAGTGTTAAACCCCCATGCGTGCGTGTATATTCTGCCTTATTTACCCTTCCCTCACCCCTTTTCTTTTTTCAATTTTATTATACCTATTCCCACACAGGACTATGATACCCTTTGGAAGGGCAAGAAATCTTTACTTGAAAAGGCAAGTATCTCCAAGGATGCCGTTGGGCAAACAATTGTTGCTCCCTTCTTCACTCGATGATACGTTCCTTTTTTTTTCTTTCCCATTAATACCCTTTTTTAATCCTTTTTCAAAAGTTGTTGTTCATATTAGAGTTGGGTCTAATTATCAAATTCATCATTCCCCACTAAAACCCTAGAGCTTGCAATGGCTAAGTTATTTCGTTCAACTTTACTCCCTAATTTTCCTCCCAATTTTAACCCACAATCTAACCTACGAACTTTAGCAATTTTCAAGGTTGTTTCTCGGTTTCTCAATTTTGGAAGTAGCACCTAGGAACAGTGTTCCAACTAAAGGGGTATGGTCCAAACGGTCACCTAGGGTTTTTTGCCTGATTTTGATATTAAAGCTTCGATGGAGGCATTTGTTAGAGATGTCAAGCTTAAACAACGGCGTCTCAAAGAGCTGCATTTCAATTTAAGGGTTATTGTTTGTTGTTAGGCTGATAAACTTGATCAAGGTTTAATCCTTATGGGCAAAATGATCACCTCAGGTTTTTGGCCTGATTTTGATACTTTTGAAGCTTTGTTTAGGGCATTGTGTAGAAAAGGTAAGGTTTCTCAAACCGTGAAGCTTTTAACAGTGATGGGGATCATGTTACATGATGTTAGAACATATAGTGCTCTCATTCGCTCTCTTTCTAAGAAAGGATTCCGAAGGAGGTTCTTGTTGTCTTCTCCAACATGATAAAGTCAAGGATGGAGCCTCGTATTCTCACATATAACAGAGTGATGGATACATTTTGCAAGGGGAATGATTTCCAGCGCTCAAGTTGTCATCGACACAATCAAGGGGAAATGTATTAAGTTTAATTCTAACACTTATTGTCTATGTCGCAAAATTGCAAAATCTCAAATTTGAGATTCTGATAACAATATAATATATATTATAATATTATAATATTAGATCACATTTGATATAAGTAAATTTATAAATCCTACTTTTGAGATTTTGCAATTTCGCGACATAGACGATAGGTGTTAGCATTAAACCTAATACGTTTCCCTTTGATTATGTCGATGACAGCTTGACGCTGGAAACCATTCCCCTTTACAAAATGCATCCATCACTTTGTTATATGTAGGAATACAAGGCTCCATCCTTGACTTTATCATGTTAGAGAAGACAACAAGAACCTCCTTAGGGAATCCCTTCTCAAAAAGAGAGCGAATGAGAACGTTATATGTTCTAACATCATGTAACATGATCTCCATCCCCGTTAAAAGCTTCACGGCTTGAGAAACCTTACCTTTTCTACACAATGCCTAATCAAAGCTTCAAAAGTATCAAAATCAGGCCAAAAACCTGAGGTGATCATTTTGCCCAAAAGGATTAAATCTTGATCAAGTTGATTAGCCCAACAACAAATAATAACCCTTAAGTTGAAACGCAGTTCTTCAAGACGCCGTCGTTCGAGCTTGGCATCTCTAACAAATGCCTCCATTAAATCTTTAATATCAGAATTAAGTGAAAACCTGAGGTGACCGTTTGGACCATAACCTTTGAGTTGGAACATTGTTCCTTGAAGCTACTTCTAGAACTGAGAAATCGAGAAAAAACCTTGAAAATTGGTAAAGTTTGCAGGTTAGATTGTGGGTTAAAATAGGGAGGAAAATGAGGGAGTAAAGTTGAACGAAATAACTTAGCCATTACAAGCTCTAGGGCTTTAGTGGGAAATGATGAATTTGATAGTAAAATCCAACTCTAATATGAATAATAGCCTTTGAAAAAGAATGAAAATAGGGTATTAATGGGAAAAGAAAAAAAAAGGTACGTACCATCGAGTGAAGAAGAGGGCATCAATTGTGTGCCCAACGACGTCCTTGGAGATACTTGCCTTTTCAAGTAAAGATTTCCTATTTTTTCCAAAGGGTGTCATAGTCCTGTGTAGGAATAGGTAGAATAAAACTAAAAAAAGAAAGGGGGTGGGAGAAGGGTAAGTAAGGCAGAATATACGCATGCACGTGGGGGGTTTTACACTTTTATATGTTTTTGCATGTGTAATAGAAGAAAACAAACGAAAAAAGTGTCAAATTATAAAGAAATTCGTAGTTACCTTAGAAAAAAAAGATCCAATTACAGTGAGATTCGTGGCGGTAGCTGTAGTTGCTTCATTGATTTTCAAATCTGTTAAAAAAAGGGAAAAAAATCAAATTTTGAATCCAAATTAATACGAAGAAAATAAGAAAAATAATTTGAATATGAAAAGACGGCTTGTATCTGGGCGCTGAAAACTGGAGTGGATCTGAACATCAGGAGTTTGGAGGTGGAAGATGATAAAAGAAGTGCAGAGGAACGAGGAACGAGGATGTAAAAAGCTTAAACAAAGAATTTCTTACATGCATCTAGATATAAAAATGGAAATCATTCTTGATAGGTGTCAATTTATTAAATATGAACACTTAAAAAATTTCTAACAGTAGTCTTAATAATAATTGCCTAAAGACATCGATTGACATCAATATTGTTACTGGTGTAAAAGGTCTTGGATCTGGTGCCCTTAATGTAGTATTTTCATCTAAGTACACTTGTATTTTTTCAAACAAATTGGTTAATAAAACTATTCATGAATTACATTAATACTTTGTATATTGTCCTCATACGATTTTTGCATGCAAAGCAAAAGCAAATATTGCTCACTGGTTTTATAATGTTTAACTAATATTTAGTTATATTACATGGTCGAATCGTAATAGAGAAAAATAATTTGTATTAGTAGACGAACCTAAACATATCCTTAATCTAATCAGAAATGAGAAAACAAATTGAAAGACTAATATGTCATCTATCAAGTCCAATTGGGGACATGCTTTGTCTTGAGCATCGGAGCGGATGACTCATAGAAGATAGAGACATAAATATGGCTGACTAGACTAACATTACATCGGACTAGACCCAAGTAGAATAGATCCTAAATTCGTTTCAGGATCTATTCGCTTGTGGCATTCATAATGTGACATACTTAAATCTTGAGTGGATGACGGATTATCTATGTGTGACTCGTACACCTTGATGTAAGTAAAAGTCTGAGTTCGAATAAATAAGGAACTGAAAACTGGTGCGTTGAGTGTATGACTTCTACAGTATGTAATGTCATTCGCAACAGTGAAATTCATAGCTTGAGACATGGGTAAATAATATTCTCTCCTAGGCATTACATAGTTGATGAAAAGTAAACACGGCCACGGTTGTTCGTCTTTGTGATGGATGACTTAATCACTTGATCCCTAATTATATATTTCCAATCGGTCCCTTTGCTAGCTCGTTGAAACCAGAAATGAATTGCGTGTTTGAATCGAAATGAACGGAATGAATAGAAACAAAGAAACCAAAAACATTCAGAACTGATTATGATTTTCTCTGAGATGGAGAAATGAAATCATTTTGAAATGAATGTGGATTTCTCAAAAAATGGAAATGGAAATGAAAATGAGAAATGATCCATTTGCAAATATATATGGATTACTCAAAAATTATCGGAAGAGTGAGTTTATGTTTTTGAGCAGTTTTAAAGCCTGAAAATAAAAATAAATCATTTGGTCTTAGTGAGTAAGTCTAGTTGTGAAATATTGAATATATTTCCTTGAAAATTTTGCCAAGGTTAAAATCATCATAATTTTACCAAGGGTAAAATTGGGTTGTTACGCCCCAAAAATTTAAACTTTTCTATCTAAGTTGTGTCAACGATGAGCCTACTGGTTCAATGGTCTTCCATCCGTCTATATACTCTTAGGGTCGTGTGTTCGAACCCCTGCTTATGTGATCATGAATATATTTTTGGTACATTCTACGAATTGGTTCCTTTTTTAGTTTTAAAAAACTAACGAAACCATCTTCTTCTTCCAAAAAAGTTAAGCGTTCTTTAAGCCAAAATAATTAATTTTCATTTATTCTCCTGATCATTACTATCGTATTGTTATCCATTGTTGTTGTTTGCGACTGTAAGCGTTGCTAGGTGCTAGTGGTAAGAATTGTGAAACTCAGGGTTAGTTTGAGTGAATTGATGAGTTAACTTCTGTCATTTTGAGTATTTAATGAACCTTTATTGAATTGTGTGAATTCTTAATTTTGTCTCAAATGCGTTGTTCTAAGAGAGCGTTTTGTGGAATACGACCTCGTGAGTGTGCGTAATCCGTGAGTTTCTTTGTGTACGAAGTTATTATAGTAATTTCTTTCTAAGAGTTGAGTTCGAGGTTATTTGAGTGTTTTGTATGGAAATTAGACGTGGAATTGGGAAATTGATTGCGTAATTATGCATTATTGTGTCAATGTATGTTCTTGGAGTTTCGTTCTTGCTCGACTCTAATATCGTATAGGTAAGGTATCGAAACCTGTAGTGTTCTTGAGTTATTTTTTTGCATTTTTACCCATATTTGTTACTGTTCGTGGGCACGTGAGCTGGCACACGGGCATGTGTCCAAATGGTAAGGTACAGGAGACACATGGGTTAGACCCACAGGCGTGTGCTAAACCGTGTGTGTATACTAACTTGGAACACATGGGGTAGGCACACAGTCGTGTGTTGGATCGTGTGTGCATACTATTTTGGAAATAACGTATAGGGGACACATGGGCTAAACACACAGCCGTGTCCCAGACCATGTGTGTATACTGAGAACACATAGGCTAGACACACAGGTGTTTGTACTCCTACTAGTGAGACTAAGCCAATTGGGGACAATTCTATGTTCCAAGCGATGTTGCGAGTGTTGGAAAGGGTCGTGGGGGACCGTACTGGACCCACAACTCGGGGATCTGTTACTGAGTAGTTCTGTTTGAACAGCATTGAGTTATTTCGGGGAGTTACTGGAGTTGCCCCTACTGTAGCCGAGCATTGGCTCGAGGCTACTGAGCACATAATAAATGGTTTGGATTGTACTCCTGCACAAAAACTGAGGGGTGTAGTGTCCCTACTCCGCGATGAAGCCTATCAATGGTGGTTAACCATTTAGCAAGGTCTCCGACCTGAGGTAATGATATGGGATGCCTTTTAAGGCAAGTATGTCGGAGCTAGTTACATTGAGGCACGATGTCGGGTGTTTATGAACCTGAAACAGGGAGATAGGTCAGTAACAGAGTATGAGACCAAATTTTTTATATTAAACCGATATGCACAAGCCCTAGTGGGGACAAAGTACGACAAGTGGTTTTGAGGATGGACTTCGATATGAGCTGAAAGTTCTGATTGCTTCTTAGAGGGAGCGAACCTTCGTCGTGTTGGTTGACAAGGTGAAGATCATTGAGGAGGTTAAGCACATAAAGCGCGAGAAAAAAGAGCAAGTGAGGGCTCAGGGTAAAGTCAAGCGAGATAAGAGTTTACTGATATAGTTCACCGCCCCAAGAAGCAAGCGAGATCCGATGAACCTGCTAAGGTTGAGGCATTAGTAAGTTCTAGCGCAGTAGCGCGTTGTGACTATTGTGAGAGGCGTCATTCGAGCGAGTGCTAAAGGAAGACGGGAGCGTGCCTTCATTGTGGATCACTGAAGCATAAGGTGCAAGACTATCCGCATCGATCTGATTAGGCACCAATGACTAAGCCGGTAGCAGTTGCGAGCACCGTCCAGTTAGTGAGAGTGCCACTAGCTCCACCTAGAGGTCGAGGCACTGGTAGAGGTAGTACTATTTTCGATAGGGGTGGTATTGTGTTTGATAGAGGTTGTGGGACACCGAGTAGAGGTGTGACCCAGACCGAGGCTTGACAACCAACACTTCTCTATGTGGCTATACGCCGTAAGGACAAGGACAATGCAAACGTTATTATAGGTACATTCTTTATTTATTCATTACCGTATTTTTCAGTAATTGACATTGATTCTAGCCACTCTTATATAGCTAGCACTGTATCTATGAAATTGAATATAACTGTTGAGTGTACTGCTAGTGCAATTTCTGTGGTTAGTCCTTTGGGTCAGTCCACACGGGTTAACAAAGTGTTTAGGAGAGTACCGTTAGAAATTCAAGGGATTGTGATCCCAGTGGATTTGATGGAGCTACTGTTTGGGGAGTTTGATTTGATACTAGGTAAGGACTGACTTATGGAACATCGGGTTAGTCTTGACTATGCGACCAAGAGGATTACCTTAAGAATCGAAGGAGATAGTGAGGTAGTGATGGTTGGAGAGCGTCGTGGTTACTTCTTTAATGTAATCTCCACTCGTAAGGCTAAGAAACTTGAAAGGAAAGAGTGTGAGGTGTATATCGCCTTTGTCACTGATTTCGCATCTGCTAAGTTAACTGTCAACGATATTCGAATAGTTAAAGATTTTCGAATGTCTTCTTAGATGAGCTATCAAGTGTAACGTCAACCCTAGAGGTTGAGTTTTGTATCGATTTGCTACCGAGTACTGCACCGGTGTCCATAGATCCTTATCACATGGTACCGAATGAGCTTGTTGAACTGAAAGCTCAGTTCCAAGAACTCCTCTACTGAGGGTTCATTCGACCGAGCGTGTCTCCATGGGGAGCACTTGTATTGTTTGTTAAAAAGGACAAAACTATGAGAATGTGTATCGACTACTGTCAGTTAAACAAGTTGACCATTACGAAAAAGTATCCTCTGCTAAGAATTTATGATTTGTTTGATCAATTCCGCGGACCTTTTGATGTTTTCTAAGATAGACCTTCGATCTGGTTATCAACAGCTTAAGGTTAAAGACGAGGATGTGTACAAAATAGCTTTGAGGACGTATTACGACCATTATGAATTTCTAGTTATGCCTTTCGGCTTAACGAATGACCTGATAATGTGTTATGGATATGATGAACTGAGTATTTTAACTGTACCTGTATCAGTTCGTTGTAGTCTTTATCGACGATATTTTGATTTACACTAAAACTGAGACTGAACATGACAATCATTTGCGTATCGTACTTTAAAGACTTTGTGAGAAGCAACTTTATGCTAAGTTTAGTAAATGTGAATTCTAGTTATCCGAAGTTACTTTTCTAGGGCACGTAGTGACAACTGAGGGGATCCAGGTTGATCCTAAGAAAATCAAAGTCGTGGTTAAGTGGAAATAGTCAAAGAATGTCGCTGAATTTCGGAGTTTCCTTGATTCAGCGAGTTATTACCGTAGATTTGTTGAAAGGTTCTCTCTGATAGTATCTCCTCTAACTAAACTTCTATGCAAGAATGTTCCGTTTAGGTGGTCCGAGGAACATCAAACGAGCTTTGCGAAGCTCAAGACTGTCTTGACGGAAGCTCCTATTTTGGTTCAGCCTGAGCCGAGTAAGGAGTTCGTGGTTTATAGCGATGTGTCACATGTCAACTTAGGTTGTGTTTTGATGCAAGATGATAAGGTGGTAGCGTACGCGTCTCGGCAGCTTAAGACACATGAGAGTAACTATCCTACTCAAGATCTTGAGTTAGCTGCAGTCGTGTTCGCGTTAAAAATCTAGAGACACTACTGTACAATGAGAGGTGTACTATCTACACCGATCATAAAAGTCTCAAGTATCTGCTAACTCAGAAAGAGTTGAATCTCAAATAGCATAGGTAGGTCTAGTTACTCAAGGATTACGATTGTACAATAGAGTATCACCCTGGTAGAGCTAATGCCGTAGTTGACGTTCTTAGCCGTCGAGTGATGACTAAATTGCGAGCGATGTTTGCTCAACTAAGTTTATGTATCGACGACAGTTTGATAGCCGAACTTTAGTTGAAACCGAATTGGGTTGATCAAATTCGAGCGGAACAGTTACAAGATGAATCTTTGGTTCAGTGTCTGCGTATGATTGAATCGGGTAGCAAGACTGAATTTAGTTTGAACAGCGATGGGGTTTTATGCTTTAAGGGCCGTGTTTGTGTGCTTAAGGATTCAGAGCTAAGATTATCGATATTACGGAAAACACATTGTAGTCCGTATTGTAACACCCAAATCTCGAGTACCGTTAGGATTCTGGTGCCTTCTATTCATTTTATACTATTAATCTTTTTACATATCTGACCTGTTCACTTTTTTATTCAATTCAAAAATCATTTCCACAGTTTTAAACAATATATAAACATAACACTATTTTTTCAATGATAAAAAATGATATTTCCAACATTTAAGGGGACTTTTATCGGTATCGGTACCTGATGGTCAAGTATCAGTAGTAGTCAATTCAATGGACAATTCAAAACAGTGCATATTTCTACTGATACCTGTACTAGTTCTACTGATACAAGTATAATTTTTACCGAAATATGTCATGCATCTAACGATACTAAAAACTCCAGAGAGCTAAAATTTCCATCCTGTAACTTCTACAGATACACGCATACAAACAACTGATACTTCTATGCATACAACTACCGATACTCACAATTTAACTACCGAAACAACTCAAGTCAGTGTACAACCTCTCTCCTACCCTACACTTCTACCGAAACATACATGGGTTCTATCGAAACAAGTATGCTAAATCTCAAGAATTATACCAAACATAAGTTCATTGATTTCATACCAGCACAACTTTTATCTATGCATTCAAGACAACACAAATACAAGATTTATATCAATACAAGACACTTAAAACTACATCCAACATTTCATCCAAACACAACAAAGTCTTTCCCAACTCATTGTATAAAGAAAAGGTAACATTATCCCAATACATGTCATATTAACCAAGTAATGTAAATATCTACCGAATAACTTCGGGATAGTGTGATGCTTCAAGATGATCCGATCTCTAAACAGCAAAATTGAATCTACAAAACAAATGCAAATCCAAGGTTAAGCACTTTAAGGCTTAGTAAGTTCATAAAGTTAACTAGATTTATCAAACTTCATGATTTGAAAAAAATCCAATTAACTGAATGGAATACTGTGTCTATCCGAGGTAAGTCTCACTCGCATTTAATACTCACGATAAAACACAGTCATCGGACCCTTGATCCATATTGAAACTCATTCATTTAATACTCACAATGATATATAATCATCAGACCTCTCGTTCCATATAGGAATCTATAACTCACGATGACACTTAGTCATCGGACCTTTAATCCATACAGGATTCATTTACTCACGATGACACTTAGTCATCGGACCATTAATTCATAAAGGATTCATTCACTCACGATGACATAGTCATCGGACCTTTAATCCATACAAGATTCATTTACTCATGATGACACTTAGTCGTTGGACCTTTAATCCATAAATGATTCATTTACTCACGATGACACTTAGTCATCAGAACCTTTCGTCTATAGCTCGAACCCGTTTGTCCTCCGTATTTTATTCATACTCGTCTTCCACAATTTCGATTATTATTTCATCTCACTACAATAGTCATATTACAAGAATAAGCAATTTAAGTTGGAATTTAACCATACGAACTTACCAGACTGGGTTGTAGTTGTGTATGGATCCCAAGGACTATTTTGCTACTTTTTCCTTTCCACGATTGATGGCACGGTCGTAATCTACATTGACAAATTATTCAATTTCTCATATTAAATCACACAATCAATTATTTAACATAATCAAACCCCTTTTTGGTAAAATTATGATTTTACCCCTAATACTTTCTTTTTATTCAGTTTAGTCCTTTCAACACAAAACATTCCAAATACCCTCTTCCTCCTCAATCCATACCAGCCAAACACTCATAATCACCATACAAACCTATACAAATCCATTTGTTTCACAACAAATACAACAATATCACCATTTTAGCATTTTAGTCCTTAAACACTAATTTCATCAAAAATCACTTTACAAAAAGATTTATTCCAAACATCAACCATTCAAATATATCAAAACCTTTCAGGAACAAGCATTTTCAACAATGGCAAGTTTCATAACATTTGACAGATTTACAAATTAGTCCTTGTATAAGTTAGATTAAGCTAATACGGACTCAAAAACATAAAAATTACTAGAAACGATCAAGGTTTACTTACTCAAATGAAAGCTCAAAGATTGAATGTGTAAAACCTAATTTCTCCCTCTTTGGTCGTGTGAAGAAGATGAAAAGAAAGAAAATATGTTTTCTTTCTTCTTTTAATTATATATATATTAATGACAAACTTGTAGTTTTCATGACTTTCATCATTAAACATAATTAATCTTTTTCTTTAACTTAATTAATACACTCTTTTCACTTTAATATCATATCATTCCACTAACTAAATCTCTCTTGGCTAATTTGTTTAATTGGTCATTCTAATTAAATAATACTACTTTTGCACCTTTCTCAATTTAGTCATTTCTATTAATTAACTATCTAATCGATTTAATTCTTTAAACTAGAATTTAATACGATGTTATCGAAGTCATAAATATTAAAATAAATAAATTTACGACTCGACTTGTCGGAGTTGTGATCTTGAAATAATTGTTTTTGACACCACTGAAAATCGGATTGTTACAACTTTCCCCCCTTAGAGAATTTCGTCCCGAAATTTCTTACCGGTGAACAGAGTAGGATATTACGATTTCATCAAAGCCTTCTGTTATAGCTTCCTCAAGCCCGTGTCGGTTCCATAGAACTTTTACTAATGGTACCCTCTTATTTTGCAGTTCTTTTACCTCGCGAGCTAGAATATTAATCAATTCTTCGGAATATGACAAATCTGGTTGTATCTCAACCTCAAAAGGCAAAATTACATGTGAAGGATCTGACCTGTACCGTCTCAGCATCGAAACATTAAACACATTATGAATCTTCCCTAATTCCGATGGTAAAGCCAGCTTATATGCCATAGGACCCACCTACTCAATGATCTTATACGACCCAATAAACCGTGGACTCAACTTTCCTTTCCTGCCAAACCTCAGCACTTTCTTCCATGTGAAACTCTCAAGAAAACTCGATCTCCCACCACAAATTCTATATCTTTCCGTTTAAGATCTTCATAGGACTTCTGCCGGTCAGATGCTGCTTTCAAACAGTCGCAGATCACCCGTACCTTATCCTCTGTCTCATGAATCAAATGGGTTCCAACCAACTTAGATTCGCTTAACTCTGACCAATACAAAAGTGTTCTGCATTTTATACCATACAATGCTTCAAATGGAGTCATTTTAATACTGGTTTGATAGTTGTTGTTATATGCAAACTCCAACAATGATAGATACCTTTTCCTAGCTACCCTCAAATTCAAGTATACAGTACCGTAGCATGTCTTCAAGAATCTGTATCACCTGTTTTGATTGGCCATCCGTTTATGGATGATAGGCTGTACTAAAATTCAATCAAGTTTCCAAAGCTTCATGCAACTTACCCCAAAACCTCGAGGTAAATCGTGGATCTCTGTCCGAGATAATAGATGTTGGTACTCCATGTAGTCGTACTATCTTAGATACATACAATTCAGCTAACTTCTCTAGTGGAAAGTCCACTCGGATAGGAATAAAGTGAGCCAATTTCGTCAATCTGTCCGCTATAACCCAGATCAAGTCTTTCTTCCTCGACGTCACAGGTAATCCTGTAACAAAATTCATAATAACCCGTTTCCATTTCCACTAGAGAATGGTAATAAGCTGCAACAGTCCAAACGGTACTTGATGTTCAACTTTTACTTGCTGACACACCAAACATCTAGTCACGAATTTCGAGACTTCTCATTTCATACCCGGTCACCAATACATCTTCTTTAGGTCGTTATACATTTTCACGCTGCTCGGATGAATGGAGTAAGTACTGCTGTAAGCCTCTGACAAAATGTCCTGTCTTAAGTCAGAATTATCAGGAATGCATACTCTGCCCTGGAAGTATAACATACCATCATCATCTGTAGTAAATTCAGTAGTTGCATCATTCTGCATCTGTTCTTTTCTAGCATTAACTTTGAGTCATCCTCTTGTAGCTCTCATATCCGCTGTAAGAATAACGATTTCGTTTGAAGTTTTGCTGTAACAGAGCCATCACCTTCAAATGACAAATGAGCATTTATTGCTCTCAAAGCAAATAATAATTTTCGGTTCAAAGCATCAGTACAACATTAGCTTTTCCTAGATGGTATTCAATTACAAAATCATAGTCTTTCAATAAATTCTAACCACTGACGTTGCCTCAAATTCAGTTCCTTCTGAGTCATCAGATACCTTAAACTTTTATGATATGTGAATATATGACACTTCTCCTCATATAAATAATGTCGCCAAATCTTCAAAGCAAACACAATGACAGCTAACTCTAAGTCGTGGGTCGGATAGTTTCGTTCATGCAGTTTTAATTGTCGGGAGGCATAAGCTATTACCTGTCCTGTTTGCATCAATACACAACCTAGACCATTTAGAGATGCATCACTATATACAATAATCTCTTTACCTATTTCAGGTTGTGTTAATACCGGAGCTTCTGTCAACAATTTCTTCAGTTGATCAAAATTCTGTTGACACCTTTCTGACCATACAAACTAAATATTCTTCGGCAGCAATTTCGTCATCGGCAAGGCTACGATAGAGAAATTTTTCATGAATCGACGATAATAGCCTGCTAATCCCAAAAAACAACGTACCTCAAAAACATTCTTAAGTACCTTTCAATAAGAATAGCCGACACTTTACTCGGATCAACCCGATTTCCTTTCAATGATACCACATGGCCCAAAAATTCCACTTTTCGAATCCAAAATTCTCACTTGCTGAACTTTGCGTACAACTGTTTTTCTCGTATTATTTGTAAAAAACTTCCCTCAGATGTTGAACATGCTCTGTCTCTGACTTGGAATAAATATGAACACCACTACAAATTTGTCTAGCTGAGGTTTAAAAAACCAGTTCATCAAATTCATAAATGTTGTCAGAGCGTTAGTTAATCCGAATGACATTTCTAAAAATTCATAATGCTCGTATCGAGTTCTAAATGCGATCTTCTGCACATCACTATCCTTTACTCGCATCTGATAATAACCCGATCGGAGATCTGTTTTAGAAAAGACGATCGTACCTCTTAACTGATCAAACAACTCATCAATGTTAGGCAACGAATATTTATTCTTGATTGTTACATTGTTTAGCTATCTGTAGTCTATGCACATTTTCATCAATCCATCTTTCTTCTTCACAAACAAAACTGGTGTGCCTCAAGGCGATATGCTCAGTCGAATAAAGACCTTGTCCAACAACTCTTGCAACTATGACTTCAACTCCAATTTAGTGGGTGTCATCTTGTACGGTGAAATTGAGATCGATGCAGCTCCGAGTACTAAATCAATGTCGAATTCTACTTCTCTGACTGGCGGTAAACCCAGTAACTCCTTTGGAAACACATTCGTAAATTCCTTGATAATCGACACCTGTTTTAACTCAGTTTCGGTACTCCGAGTATCAAGTATATAAGCCAAAAATGCTTTACACCCTTTACGAACCATCTTTTATGCTAATAAAGACGAGATTATTCTGGTGCCACTATTTAACTTCCTAAACTCAACTATGATTACTTCCCCTGTCGACCATTTCAAATCGATCCGTCTTCATTTACAATTAACCACTGCATCATGCTCAATTAACCAATCCATTCCCAGAATTACATCGAACTCAGTAAATGGTAATAACATCAAATCAACAGGGAACTTACAGTTTTGAATTCTCAGTGGACATTTACGACATACCAAATTAACAATGACACTATGATCCAATGGGTTTGTGACTTGTACATCAAACTCAGTCGACTTAACAGAGAATTTCTTTTCAGTAGCTAATGCAGTACAAATATATGAATGAGTCGATCCCGGGTCAATCAATGCACACACAATATCATTAAAGAGATAAAATATATCAGTCACAACATCAAGAGCAGTAGCCTCTTCTTAGGATCGGATAGCATAAGTCCGTGCAGGTGCTTGAGCCTTAGATCTGGCTATAATATCCCTATTATCTTCACAGTTTTCACTTGTACTGCTACTCTGCCCCGAACGTCTACTCTTTTAAGGGGTAGTAGGAGGTTTTACACTCTGTTCCTCCTTTGCTTCTGATCTCATCAAACAGTTCCTCAGAAAGTGATCTACACTTTCGCATCGATAACATGTTCCTTTCATCTTGCGACACTCACCTGCGTGGCTCCTTTTACAATACCCACATATCGGGCTAGGTATATTACGAACGCTAGCCACATTGTCTGCGGGTCTGTTCTGGAATTTAGATTTTGGTGGTCCCGACTTACTCCTACATAAAAATCCTGAAGAAACTAGGCCCCAACTAGCCTCTTCTCTGAATCTCTTCAGCGGTGGCATAGAGAAAGTCCTGGCAATGTTTTTCTTTCCTGATTCTTAAAACCTCCTTTCTCTTTTTCTCTTACTGTTGTAGATTTCTTCTATCTTTTCAACTTTATCCGCTAACACTACTAGCGGTCGAATTTCAGAACCACCCACCATCATTCTTATCTCGTCATTTAACCCCTTTTCGAAACAGACACACATAGCTTCATCAGTTGGTACCACTTCTCTGGCGTACTTGCTCAGCTGCATAAACTCTCGTTCGTAATCTGCCACCATTTTATGGAACTATCTCAGTTCTAAAAATTCTTTCTTCTTCTTATCCAAGTACCATTTGCTGACATATTTCTTCTTAAATTCTGTTTGGAAGAAATCCTAAGTAACTTCATTTTCAGGCATCATCGTCACAATCATAGCTCACTATTGATAAGCCTCGTCCTTCAATAGTGACGCAACACATCTTACATAGTCTTCAACAAGACAAACCATCTCATTCAAATCTCTCAGCGTATTTTCCAACCAAAATTCAACTCTAGAAGGATCGTCTTCTACACTACCTCAGAAGTCTTCAGCTCTGTTTTTTCTAACTCTATCTGTAGGGATGTGACACCTCGAGTCTACCACTGAAGGTAGGGGAGGTCTTTTTGAGGGTGCTACCGATTGGGCACCTGGTTGTGCGACAAGAGGTGTAGGAGGTGATGTCATCGAATTATTTCTCTTGAATTCTATGAACTACTGCCCCATCAAATCGAATAACATATTCTTCGCTTCATTTTCTGTCATCGGGTAATATTGATGCACTATGACTAGCCTCAAAGTCATTAGTTCATCGCTGTTTACCTCATTAGTTTCATCTTTTTCAGAGTCAAGCATCTTGTGTTTATCTGCAAAAATCTTAATTAGATCGAATTCATCCATATCACACTATCACAGGTTCATATGACATGTACTTCTAAATTATCAAACACGACCAATACAATCTAAGAAACGGCTAAATCATAAGCTTTGATACCATTAAATGTAACACCTAAATCTCGAGTACCGTCGCTAGTTAGGATTCCGGTGCTTTCTATTCATTTTATACTATTTATCTTTTACACATATCCGACTTGTTCACATCTTTATTTAATTCAAAAATCATTTCTCACAATTTTAAACAATATCTAAACAACACTATTTTGTCAAGGGTAAAAATGGTATTTCAAACATTTAAGGGGACTTTTATCGGTACCTAATGGTCAAGTATCGGTAATAGTCAATTCAATGTACAATTCTAAGCAGTGCATATTCTACCGGTACTTGTACTAGTTCTATCGATACAAGTATAATTTCTACCGAAACATGTCATGCGTCTACCAATACTAAAAACTCCAGAGAGATAAAATTTTGATCCTGTAATTTCTACCAATACAAGCATGCAAACTATTGATACTTTTATGCATACAACTAACGAAACTCACAATTTAACTATCGATATAACTCAAGTAAGTGTACAACCTCTCTTTTATCCTGCACTTCTACCGAAACATACATGAGTTCTACCAATACAAGTATGCTAGATCTCAAGAATTATACCAAACACAAGTTGATTGATTTCATACCGACACAACCTTTAACTATGCATTGAAGACAACACAAATACAAGATTTATATCAATACAAGGCACTTAAAACTACATCCAACATTTCATCCAAACACAACAAAGTTTTTCACAACTCATTGTATAAAGAAAAGGTAACATCATCCTAGTACATGCCATATTAACCAAGTGATGTAAAATATCTACCGAACAACTCTGGGATAATGTGATGCTTCAAGATGATCCGATCTCTGAACAGCAAAATTGAATCTACAAAACAAATGCAAATCCAAGGGTAAGCACTTTAAGGCTTAGTAAGTTCATAAAGTTAACTAGATTTATCGAACTTCAAGAGTTGAAAAAAATCCAATTAATCGAATGGATTATTGTGTCTATCCGAGGTAAGTTTCACTTGCATTTAATACTCACGATGACACACAATCATCGGACCCTTGATCCTTACTGAAACTCATTCATTTAATACTCACGATGATATATAATCTTTGGACCTTTCGTTCCATATAGGAATCTATAAACTCACGATGACACTTAGTCATCGGACGTTTAATCCATACAGAATTCATTTACTCACAATGACACTTAGTCATCGGACCATTAATCCATAAAGGATTTATTCACTCATGATGACACTTAGTAATCGGACCTTTAATCCATAAAGGATTCATTTACTCACAATAACACTTAGTCATCGGACCTTTAATCATAAATGATTCATTTACTCACGATGACACTCAGTCATCGGACACTTTCGTCTATAGCTCGAACTCGTTTGTCCTCTGTATTTCATTCATACTCGTCTTTCACAATTTTGATTATCATTTCATCTGACTACAATATTCATATTACAATAATAAGCAATTTAAGTTAGAATTTAACCATACAAACTTACCGAACTGGGTTATAGTTGTGAATGGATCCCAAGGACTATTCTGCTACTTTTCCCTTTCCACGATCGGTGACATGGTCGTAATCTACATTCACAAACCATTCAATTTCTCAAATTAAATCCCAAGGACTATTCTGCTACTTTTCCCTTTCCACGATCGGTGACATGGTCGTAATCTACATTCACAAACCATTCAATTTCTCAAATTAAATCACACAATCAATTATTTAAATAATCAAACGCCTTTAGGTAAAATTACGATTTTACCTCTAATAATTTTTTATTCAGTTTAGTCCTTTCAACACAAAACATGCCAAATATCCCCTTTCTCCTCAATCCATACTAACCGAACACTCATAATCATCATACAAACCCATACAAATCCATTTGTTTCACAACAAGTACAATAATATCACCATTTTAGCATTTTAGTCATTAAACCCTAATTTCATCAAAAATCACTTTACAAAAAAAATATATTCCAAACATCAACCATTCAAATATATCAAAAGCTTTCAAAAACAGACATTTTCAACCATGATAAGTTTCATAACATTTGACAGATTCACAAATTAATCCTTACATAAACTAAATTAAACTAATACAGACTCAAAAACATAAAAATTACTAAAAACGATTAAAATTTACTTACTCAAATCAAAGCTCAAAAATTGAATGTCTAAACCCTAATGCCTCCCTCATTGGCCATGTGAAGAAGATGAAAAGAAAGAAAATATTTTTTCTTTCTTCTTTTAATTTTATATATATATTAATGACAAACTTGTAGTTTTCATGACTTTATCATTAAACTTAATTAATCTTTTTCTTTAACTTAATTAATACACTCTTTTTACTTTAATATCATATAATTCCACTAACTAAATCTTTCTTGGTTAATTTGTTTAATTAGTCCTTCTAATTAAACAATACTACTTTTGCACCTTTCTCAATTTAGTCCTTTCTATTAATTAACTATCTAATCAATTTAATTCATTAAACTAGAATTTAATACGATGCTATCGACGTCATAAATATTAAAATAAAGAAATTTATGACTCGACTCGTCAGAATTGTGATCCCGAAATCACTGTTTTTGACAACTCTGAAAATCGGGCTATTACACGTATGCTATGTATTCGGGCGGTAATAAGATGTACTGAGATTTGCAAGAATTGTACTAGTGGCCGAGGTTGAAACGGGAGGTGAATACCTTCATTTTGCATTGCCTGACTTGTCAAAAGGTTTAGCCCGAGCATCAGGTACCTTCGAAGTTGCTGCAACTGGTTAAGATTCCCTGGTAGAAGTAAGAGTGGGTGACGATGGATTTCGTCAGTGGGTTACCTTTAACGGTACCTTTGGAGTTGCTGCAACTGGTTAAGATTCCCTGGTAGAAGTAGGAGTGGGTGACGATGGATTTCGTCAGTGGGTTACCTTTAACGCCTTAAATCCCAACCCCTAAACCCTAATCCCTTAACCCCTAAACCTAACCCTTGACCTTTGACCATGAACCCTAAACCTATCTCCTAACCCTCACCCTGAACCCATGATTTGCAAAAGTAAATATTAATCAGCAAAGAGCAATTACGAACCAACTACTATTGGTGATATGATAGCCAATGCACCAGGCTTTATCATCTCCCTCAAAGATGCCAATAACAACACAACGACCATAATCTGCTTTCTCCTGGAAAATGAGAAATAATAGTATGAATAGCATTAATTTATAACAAAATTCCAATTACTCTTTAATTTGTTTGTGTTGGAGCTTAATGACAAGAAAAACGATAATACATAAAATTTCATCTCTCTTCACATCCCTCCTAATTTTGAAAATCTTGACGAGCTAAAAACATTCAAAAATTGAACCCATGATTTGCAAAAGTAAATATTAATCAGCAAAGAGCAATTACGAACCAACTACTATTGGTGATATGATAGCCAATGCACCAGGCTTTATCATCTCCCTCAAAGATGCCAATAACAACACAACGACCATAATCTGCTTTCTCCTGGAAAATGAGAAATAATAGTATGAATAGCATTAATTTATAACAAAATTCCAATTACTCTTTAATTTGTTTGTGTTGGAGCTTAATGACAAGAAAAACGATAATACATAAAATTTCATCTCTCTTCACATCCCTCCTAATTTTGAAAATCTTGACGAGCTAAAAACATTCAAAAATTGAATTCTGGGAGAAATACCTCAACTGCATATTTACTTTCCGTCCATTTTTCTCGTGATTCTTCCATACAACAAGAATACTGTTTAATTTTTCTCTGTTCTATTTAACATATAATTTAGGAAAGCTAAAGGTTTAAAGTAGACCATAAAAAAAAAAATCAGAAACTGAACCCACCATGATACCAGGCCTCTCAATAAATTATCTTCTTACTTCCTTAACAACCTTCTGAATCGTTTGACCAACTGCAGAGTAGGCCCATGTACTAAACAAGAATATAAGCATGGATCCCAACAATCCACCAATGAAAACCTCGAGAATTGCAATATCGACCTACACGTTGATCACAAATTGAAAATATTAGGAAAAGAATGAAGGACTTGACAGAATAATAAACATCCAACTCCGTGGTTTCCACTTTTGCTACACCTTTCTTTTCACCGCTATTCTTTTGGTTTTTCAGAAAATCCAATTTAAACACAATTATTACGCCCATAAAGTAAAACCATGCATTTTCCTTTATTAATTTATTCAAAGATTGCTTCCCCCTTTTTCAGAAGTAAAACACAAGTGGCAAAAGCGGTAAACCAAAGAGAATCTTCATAAAGCAGAAATATAGCAATACAGACATGTTTAAAAGATTCATTAGCAAAAGATGCAATCTCATCCATATATGCACTAAACAGAAGAAAAGAAGCAAGTGCTATAGATCCAATAGCAAAACCTTTAGTGCTAGTTTTTGTCGTGTTCCCAACAGCATCAAGAACATCTGTAATCTCTCCTACACTCTCTGGCTGTACAAGACATCAACATTCAACAGCCAACTTAAATCATCTGAAAAGAAGAAATAACAATATGAAGATTAGTAACTGGAAAATATGGAGAATCAATATATCGAACCTGCTGACTCATCTCTACAATTCCACCGGCATTATCTGCTACTGGGCCAGACATATCCATGGTTAGGATATAAGCAGCAGTGCTGAGCATTCCTATTGTTGCTATAGCGGTGCCGAACATATCCATGGTTGGGAAGAGCTGTCGATTCTAGGCCTAGACTGACTCCAGTAATAAACAGATAACCATTCCCATGAAAGCATAAAATTTCAAAATCACAAAAAAAATAGAAACGTGAGAGAAAAACTTCAGGGTTTCTCCCACTCCCAAATAATCGATGTGATTCCCTCGAACCACATTGATAGATTGAAAACAATAAAACAATAAAAATAAGACCCACAGGTTTATTTTTATATTGATATATCCACACCCACCACACCCACAACCCCCAACCCCAACAACAAGCCAAAAATAAAACCTACTTAACGCAAAAATAACGTAAATGAACCCAACCACGGTCTCAACCTCCAGAAGCCAAGCATTACTCTGCTAAGCAAAGATTTCAAAGAAATTGACCATAGTCAGAGAAGAAAAGAAACGTTAGACAAACAAAGGGAAAACCAAAATAATAATAAATAAAAATAAGAGGATTTATTTGAAAACCAAAAATACTGACAAAAAACCAATGAAAATTGAAATAAAAAGAACCAAAAAATCTTTGCCTATATATTGACATTCATGGATTTGAAAAGACCAATAGAAATAGTGTCTCCTAAGGCTGAAAACCAAAAAATCTAACAAAAACCCACTGAAAAACATGTCAAGAAGCGTGCATATGAAATCAAAACAGAGATTAAGAGGCAAAGGCAAACTTGTTTTAAAGTTGAAAACCAAAAAACCGACTGAAATGCAAGTAAAGAAGCATAGATATGAAACTAAAAAAGACATGAAAAGGCAAAGACAAAGTTGAACTAAAGATACATACCTGAAATGACTTTCAGATGAAGCAGGGGATTTCAATATCACAAATAAAAAAGAAACAACATAGAAAAACTTTGGGTTTCTCCATTTAACGAAAACTCTCTTTCTGCTGTAGCGAGTGTGAGTGTTTCTTTGGCTTGTAGTTACCTAAATCTAAAAAAGAATCACAATAAAAATTAAAGAGAGAGAGGGATAGGGGAGATAATATAGGAAACGGTAACATTTATGATAATTAATACATCCTTTAAATAACTATTTCTTTTTGGGAGAAATTAACAAAAAAAGAATGAAAAGAGACGTTAGAAAAAATAAAAGGGAAAATAGGATGTTTTCATTTATTATATATCTAGCCATTTAAAGTTTCATTTATTGTATTTTCAATAATAATAAACAAAAATAATTTTATCTTTTTTTCATTTATGATCTGTTCATGTATATATTTCGTTTATATATATTATTTTTTTCTTCAAATTTACGGTCTTATTATTATTTCAATCTTTTAATTTTAAAAATACAAAAAAAATACCTATATGTTAAATTAAGGTTTAATGATGTAAAATGTTGCGTACTTGAAAACCCTAAATAAAAAAAATGTAAAATTCAATCCGAAATTAAATTCAAAACCCCAAACTAAAACTGGATCTAAAACTTGAGATCAAAACCCAAAACTTAAACTAAAATCGTTACTCCAAAGTTAAAGCTTTGAACAGATTTGGGTAACTAAATTGTAGGATTTTTAAAACCACTTATTGATGCACATTCTAATCGAAATTTAAATTATTTCTATTGTATGAAATGTGATCTTTTCATTCGTATGTAACTTTGAGCATGTTTTGAGATTGGCAAACGGCGTGGCAAATCTCTTGGCAAGCGTGGGTCTTCAATAGCGTATGGAACTTTGTGATCTGACTAGAGTGCCGGACTTTGTAGCAAAATTGGTTGAGCAGGATCAGCGATGGATTGAAGACCCTGATTAGTCTCGAATTGGGTTTGTGGGGGCAGACGTTGGGTTTTCTCTACAGTTCTTTCGACATTAATGACAGTAGCAGTCCCTGGTTTTTGTTTTTAACACTTTTTTTTATTGACGAAGCTTCAAGTATTTGCCTTCCCAAGGCTCTTGATTTGGTCAAAAGCTTTATCATTGTTTAAACTGGGTTTTGTTTTATGTCGAATCTATGTCCTTACGTATAGGTAGCCCATTTGCCTTGTTGTGGGCCTTTTATAAATCCAGTTAAATTTTCTAAAAAAAAATTTAGTTCTTTGTTAAAAGAACTAGGCTCCCAAAGTAGCCAACTTCGGACCGAAAATTTAGAAAGTTCGGACAAGTTGTGACGATTTTGAATGTTTTAAGCCCCAAAATCATAGGCTTTTGATTATTCTTTTTGATGACCCAAAATTTTTTGTTTTTAAATTACTTTTCAACTTTAAATTAATATTCTTAAAGCCATCAAATTTTTGAAAGAGCAAAGAGTTTTGATTTATTAAAATAAGCTAAAAAATCATGGAAATTCTAAAAAGCAGATTTTTTTTTATTTCATTTCAATATAATTGTTCGACAAATTATGTTTTATTAAGTTGAACATTATATGTAATTAATTTTCAAAAAAATTTCTTGAATTTTTATATTTGTAGATATTACAAAATTGTAGAATTACTGTACTTGTTAGTTACTCTAGAAGTTATCGTACAATCGAAATGTTTTTGAATCAAAACCCAAAATAGAAACCAAAACCTAAATAACAATCTAAAATGAAATTAAAACCCCAAACCAAAATTGACACTAAAACCACAAATGGAAACCTAAAACTAAAATCAAATTTGTAACCCTAAAGTTAAGGCTTTGAATAGATTTTGGTAACTAAATTGAAGGATTTTTAAAACCATCTATTGATGTTCATTCTAAAGTCAAAACTAAAACCCCAAACTTACGGCTTTCAACAAATTTGGGTAACTAAGTTTAAGGCATTCTAAAACCTTGTATTGTTGCTCATTCTACTTGAACGTTAGGTATTTATATTGCATGAAATGGGAAGTTTCCGTTCATATGTTTTTCTAGCCATATTGACTTGTGTTAAGAGAACTAAGATCCCAAAGTAGGCTACTTGAAATAGAAAACTTTGAAATTCTAAGCTACTTGAAATAAAATTTTTTAAAACAATTCTTAAATTTTAACTTACATTAAAGTTTTTAAAAACCATTCCTTTAAATTTTTAGTGAAATTGGTAGCTGTAAATGATCATTAAGAGAAAGAGCTTGAAGAAGATGAGATAAAGATAGGTTGGTTAGGAAGCATATTTTGAATATTTGATGCATTCATGATTTTTAATTTGGATGGATAGCCATTAAATGATGATTTGAATTTGGTTATGAAGTTTGAGATAAAGATTCTATACGGGTCATAGTTGATTGATTGACTAAGTCTGCTCACTTTTTACCGATTCAGACTGATTACTCACATCATAAGCTAGCTAAGCTTTAAGTGTCTGAGTTGTAAGATTGCATGGAGTATCGATTTTCTATCATTTTAGATTGGGATCCGCGTTTTACCTCGCAATTTTGGAAGAAGTTGCATGAGGTGTTGGGTACGCGACTGGATTTCAGCATTGCGTATCACCCTCAGACCTACAGTCAGTCTGAGTGGGTTATACAAATCTTGGAGGATATGCTCCGGAGTTGTGTGATAGACTTCAGAGGTAGTTGGGAGAAGCACTCACCGTTAGTTGAGCTTGCGTACAACGATAGCTTTCAGTGTAGTATACAAATGGTGCCTTACGATGCTTTGTACGATTGTAAGTGCCGAACTCCGTTGTCTTGGACTGAATTAGGTGAAAGACGGGTACTAGGCCCTAAATTTGTGTATGAGACCGAGGATACTTGAATGAGATGTAAAAGTCTAGCGAAAGAAGACCGTACCCCTGGTTAAGGTTCTGTGGTGGAATCATAGCATTGAGGAAGCCACTTGGGAACCCAGAGACTCTATTTGTTAGTAGTATCCGCACCTCTTTGATTTAGGTAAATTTCGAGGACAAAATTTCTTTCAGGGGGAGAGAGTTGTAACACCCCAAAAATTTAAACTTTTTTATCTGAGATGTGTCAACGATGAGTCTAGTGATTCAATGGTCTTGCCTCTATCTATCTGCTGTTGGGATCGTGTGTTCGAACCCCTGCTTATGTGGTCATGAATATATTTTTGGTACTTTCTACGAATTGGTTCCTTTTTATTTTGTTTTAGTTTAAAACAAAAACTAACGAAACCATCTTTTTCTTCCAAAAAGGTTAAGCGTTCTTTAAGCCAAAACAATTATTTTTCATTTTTACTCTTGACCGTTGCTATCGTACTATTATTTGTTGTTGTTGTTCGCGATCGTAAGCGTTGCTAGGCACTAGTGGTAAGAATTGTGAAACACAGGGTTAGTTTGAGTGAATTGATAAGTTAACTTCTCTCGTTTTGAGTATTTAATGAACCTTTATTGAATTGTGTGAATTCTTAATTTTGTCTCAAATGCGTTGTTCTAAGAGAGCATTTTGTGGAAGATGACCCCACGAGTGTGCGTAATCTGTGAGTTTCTTTGTGTACGAAGATATTACAGTCATTTCTTTCTATAAGTTGAGTTCGAGATTGTTTGAGTATTTTGTATGGAAATTCGACGTGAAGTTGGGAAATTAATTGCGTAGTTGTGCATTATTGTGTCAATGTAGGTTCTTGGAGCTCCGTTCTTGCCCGACTCTAATATCATACATGTAGGGTATCGAAACCCGTTGCATTCTTGCGTTGTTTTACTGCATTTTTACCTAGATTCATTGTTGTTCGTGGGCACACGGGCTAACACACGGGTGTGTGTCTAGACCATGTGCAGTGTAATCAAGGTACAGGAGACAGATGGGCTAGACCCATGGACATGTGTTAGACCGTGTGTGTATACTGACTTGGAACACACGGGCTAGACACACGGGCATGTGTCAGACCGTGTGTGCTTACTATTTTGGAAATAGCATATAGGGGACACACGGGCGTGTCGCAGACTGTGTGTGTATACTGTATTGGAACACACGGGCTGGACACATGGGCATGTGTCAGACTATGTGCATATATTGTTTTGGAAATTCAAGTCCAATGGTTACATAGGTTGGACACACAAGTGTGTGCTTGGCTGTGTGTCACACACGGGCTAGTACATGCCCATGTGCCAAGCCGTGTGTAGTGAATGTTTGTGTTTAAACTCTTCGTAAAGCGACTGTATGTTAACCGTAGGACTTGTATGATCAAAATTGACTAGTGAATGCTGTTATGCATGGTTGCAACTTGATTCTAAGTACCGGATTGATAACCTATAAACTGTTAATGATTGATATATGTGTATGACTGAGGCCTTGGGATGATACTGAAATGTATGAACTGATATCTGTTTTGCATCTACATGGGGTTGGGCTATGTGTTGAAGGAAGTGACTGAAATGTTTTGGTGGTTAAACCACTTGATAATAATTATTGTAATGGTAGTGACATTGTAAACAATGCAATGTCATACTGAACTGATAGTGACACTGTAAACACTAAGAGGCTACCATTGAATTGCAATATAACTGTTTACTTGATTGGGATTTGTTAAAGTGATTATGGAACTGGAAAAGTGTCTTCTATACTTACGTTAATGAATCTTATGAAATATTATTATATTATGCACTGACTTATTCAATGGTGTTTCAGGGTCTTCTCAAGCATGACAGGCGACGATTTTGAGACTCGGTCATCTTTTTAAGACTCTTTAGGATGTTCAACACTGACTCTTGGTTTATTTAATATTTAGGAATTAAGACTAAGAGTATCAAAAATTATGTAAGCACTGTTACCCTTTTAGATTGACTTTGTGTTTCCTTTTGCATTGCTTATTATATGACTTAACCTCGTGAAATTATTATTATGGATGCGTGATAGTTATTCTTTGTGATGTGATGTTCTGAACTTGGTTGTTTCGTCTAGGCTGGTTTTAGGGTGTTACATGAGATGAGAAAATTATTTATTTGGAAAATTAATGTTTATTTCGAAAAATAGAAAATTATGTATTGTGTTTGATTAAATTATAAAATGGTGGGTTAAAAGTCCAAAAAACATTTATAATTGAGCCCAATATAATAAGAAGCTCGAATCCCTATCATAATACATATGGGGGAAGCACACCTTATTGGCCCCTCTCCCTCTCCTAGTTGGACTAGAAAGTTTATTTTTCTTTTTGTAATAAACCTCTACAATTCAACAAGAGTTTTATCTTCTCTCCCTATAATAGATGGAACCGATAATACATAACTTGGAGAGATTGTTACTCTACCGAAAAATAGAGAGAATTTATTCTCAGTTATTAAATATACTTATTTCAGAATAGCAATTCTATCAGTTTTTATTAAAGAAAAGAGAATTTTTTCACTCCAAAGATAAAATAAAACTTTTTCTAGTTTTTTATTTTGATTCAATTTAATTGGTTCGATCCCTCACTCAAAGTAATTTGTGGTATGAGAATAGCAGAGAAGATCGTTTAGTTAAAAGTTGGAAAACGTCAAGATCTACTTATCCGAAAACATAGGTATGATTTCGGTTCAATGTTTATTGCTATAAATATCACAAATCGGGTCGGTTTTTAAAATTTTAATTTTCCATTGTACAAGAAACCCATTTTCTAATCGATTTTTTTCCAGCAATTGGTATCAAGAGCTAGATTGTGTTATGTTTATAGTGTCAACCGAGATCGAATCTCTCTTTTCGTCTTTTTTGATTAATATTTGATAAGTTGTGACATTCTTGTAATTATTAGCATGTTTCGTGGAATGTACGTGAATGAATGTATATAATTATTTTATTGTTATGGATGATATAGTAATTTTGCAAAAGTTGTGATTCCTAGAAATTTAGTTTTAATTTAATTTATTTTTGGGCATGTATATTTTAGACCGTGGACTATCATCTACACAAAGTATTTTAATTTTATTCATTTAGTAAAATATTTGAGCAAAAAACGGACATAGGAATTTTGTAACCTAATTTTTCTCGGTGAAACCTAAAAAATCGAGATGATAGTGGTCCGATGGTGTGGTCGACGATGGCCTGGCGGTGGTCGACGACAGCTTGGCGATGGTCGTGAGACGAAAATGATGACGGAAAGATAGTGAGATGAAGACATGAATTGATATCACAATAAAAAAATCGTGGTGGCAAAATTGAAAACCCAAAGTATGCTTTGGGGTAAATTTTGTAATTCTATAATTTGGTTTCTAGGATGAAATCATGGAAACTTTGGTTGGTCAGATTCATTTAAATTTTATGCTTTTATATTTATGAGATAAGCATGATTATATTTATATGACTACGCATGTATATTCATGAATATATGAGATAAGCATGTCAAATAGATTAGGGAAGAATGTCACATGTACTTGTTATGCATATATTGATAATTCATTATTGAAACCAAAAATTAAAACTTTGTATGTTTTTAAAATATTGGGTGAGAGAAGGTCCTTAAACAAGACTTACGACCTTCATCAATGATATCTTGTGATGACATGAAACGAACCAACCCCAAAATAGGCGTTGTCATGTGAATCTCATTGAGGAGATTTCTTGAAAGTAAGTAAAATTTTCTTATGATTGTATGATAGTTGGAACGACCTCTATGGTAGGTATTATCATGCGGTACATCAAGAAATTCTGCCTTGAAAGATGACAACTAGTCTTAGCGTGCTACTTGGTGAGATTGTCCCAAGATGACTCATTTGTGGTGCATGATGCGATAGGTGTTAAGTTGATGGTTATACACTCAAGATCATTTAGTTAAGTAGCTTACCAATGAGCTATGCTTAAGTTAGAATGATGGTCAAACGTTACACGATTATTAGTACGTGTGAATGCCTTAGGAATTAGGTTTATGTACTAATTGGATGGAAATCAATGTTCTTACTAGTTGATCATGATCACCCCAAGGTGGCTTGATTCAATGGATGTAGGAGTTACAATTAGGGGTGAGCATTTGATCAAATCGAATCGAATCGAATGAAAATTTTTTGAGTTAATCAAGTTTTCGAATCCTATGTCATCATCTTAACTTGATTTGAAATTTTTAAGAATTGAGTTGAGTGAGATAGAATTCGAATCGAATATATTTGTTCGAGTTAAATTTAAAAAAATGATTTTGGTGTTGTTTATTTTTATGTAATTTTAAAAAAAAATATTTTTCTTTAATGTTTTTTCTTGAATTTGTCATTATAAGGATTTGAAGGGTTTGAATGAATTGATGAAGAAGAATAAAAAGAATGGAGGGTTTAATCTAAGTTTTTTTTAAGAAGAAGAAAAGGAGAAGAGTTGATTTGAGATTTAATTTAGGGTTTTTAGAGAAGAATAAATGTGGTATTTAGGAATTGGGAGTTCCAAGTTTGAATTGAAGAAGAAAATGGAGATGGAATCTTGACTTTTGGGGAAATTGGGATGGTGGGGTTGGCCAGGTTTTGGGGATTTGGGAAAATGGCAAACGGGCTTTTGGGGGGGGGGAATAGGGTGGGTTTGGACTTTGAGGAGAAATAAGGTGGGTTTGGGCTTTGGCTTTGGGGAATATAAATTTAAAACTTAAAATTATGTAGTTTGTATTCGGTTTATTCGAATTATTCAAGTTATTTGAATTTGAAAATTCAACTCGACTCGAACTCGAACTTGAATTTGAAAAGAAAATCAAGTTGATTTGATTAACTTGATTCGAATAATTTGAAATTCGAAATTTTAAAATTTTTTTTGAATTTTTCGAGTCGAATTGAAATTTGCTCACCCCTAGTTATAATCCTATGAGTTGCTATTGAATGGCGATTAGTTGGTCCAAAAGGCATAAGCAAACATAGATGTCGCTTCTTCCCCAAAAGGGAAGGGAAAATATGCTGAAAAAGGAAAGTCTATGGTCTTTCGGCCACCACAAGTGGAAAGAAAGAGAACCAAGAAGCATAAAGACTTACCTAAGTCTAAATGTTTCTTTTACAATAAAAAAGTGCACCGTTAGGCAATTTGTAGAGACTGGAATGAATACCTAACCAACAAACATAGAAACTTATTTAGTGGAGGATTCGATAGACCACTTGGTCATTGACTCGGAAGCTACTAATCATGTTTGTGTTTGTCTACAAGGGTTCGAAGAGATGAAAGATTTCAAAGATAAGAGTTTATTGTTGCGAACCAAGAATGAGACAAGTGTGGCAACTGAAGCAGTGGGAGATGTACATCTTTATTTTGATAGTTTTAGGAATATTATTTTAAGAGACGTTTTCTATGTACCAAGTTTCAAAAGAAACTTAATTTCTATTGCATGTTTATATAAAGATGGCTTTACCATGACTTTTAATAATGGAATTGCAATATTCAAAAATCGAAATTTTATCTGTAATGGATGGATGTCAAATTATCTCTATTTTATCAAACCAAAGATGTATACACTGCTTGAGACTGAATCAAATAAAAGATTTAAAACTTCTCACTCTAATGAGGCCTACCTTTGGCATTTGAGACTTGGTCAGATTAACCGAGAAAGAATCACTAGACTTGTGAAAGACAACATCTTAATTTCGCTTAAAGAAGTTGATCTTTCGCAATATGAATCTTGATTGAAAGGTAAGATGACTAAGCAATCTTTTAATACAAAAGGAACGAGGGCTGAAAACCCTAGAACTTGTTAGCAAGCATGAGTAGTGTGCTATAAAAGCAAAACGAAAATTTTCACCCTGTGTGTCAAATCATGGGCTATATCGTGTGTCAACTTGAAATAGGGCCACACAATTGTGTCTCAGCTCGTGTGTAGCCTGTGTGAACCCTGCAGCTATTTTACCTAGGGAACATGCTTGTGTTCTGGCTCATGCGTCAGGCTGCGTGTACCTACGAAATTCATTTCAAGCATGTCAAAAATCATGCCATTCACCTAACAAGTGCAATCATCAACAACCATCAAAGTTTTATTGATTTATAACTCAAAACATACATTTACACATAAGTAGAAAGGCAAAATATACCAAATATTAATGGGAACACAAAGCATACATGTCTACTTAAACATTATCAAGCATACAACTAAAGTTCAATATTCTACCAACCATAATCATTTTACAACTCAACCAAATTCAAATACTATAGAAGATAACAACATCATAGTACATGCCATATAACCAGATGATATAAATACTACCGAACGAGCGCCTGAGATAGTGTCAATTCTTTGAGGTAATCCGATTTTCGACCAGCAAAGTGAAATATACAAAACAAAAACAATTCACAAGTAAGCTTTCTAAGCTTAGTAAGTTCACAAACGTTATATTTTATTGCAACATTAAATCTTGTAATGACACAAGTTATCCAAGCCTCGTTTACAGAATATCAATTTTTTTGAGTTGAATAAACTTTATGCCCCCACCGAGCCTTAAGTTCTTCCATTTACAAATAATCCTATGCTCTTGCTAAGACATAGGTCTTTCATTTATAATAATCTTATGCTTTACCCGAGACATAAGTTTTCCATTTATAAACAATCTTATGCTCTACCCGAGACATAAGTCTTCCATTTAATAATAACTAAGTCTTCCATTTATTCAAATAGTTCAAGAAACTTCCAAGGTAAACATTGATTAGTAATTCAAATATGAAATTTAACAAATGGACTTACCGGACTAATTTGCAGTTAAGATTAAGCTCTAGGGACTATTACACGATTTTCCCTTTTCCTTGATCTGGAGCACAATCTTGATCTATCAAATAATTCATCCAATTTCCTCATTAAATCATGTAATTTAAGCATTTAGTACATTTAAATCCTTTTTGGAAAGTTTACGAAATTACCCTTAACATTTCACTTTTATTCAATTTAGTCCCTAAACACAATACATGCAAAAAAACCATTTTCTTCCACAACCCATCCTAGTCGAATCCCAAAGGCCTTCATACAAGTCTCTTACATTTAATAATTTCACACAAATACATACAATTTTATCATTTTAACAATTTAATCCTTAAACCCTAAAATCATCAAAAATCACTTTATAAAATCAACAAATCTAACAACCAAGCTTCCAAAACTTTCATAAAATTCTAAGACTAAGCATATTCACCAATGGTAAAATATTTAAGATTTGACATATTCACAAATTAGTCCTTAGGTTAGCTAGATTAAGCTAATACGGACTCAAAAACATAAAATTACTAAAAACGAACGAGGTTTACCTACTCAAATCACAAGCACAAGCTTGGCCGAAAGTCTCCTATGGTTTTTAGGGTTTATCTTCTTTTTCTTTTGTTTAAAGTGAAGAAGATAACCTAAAATCACAACTTTTTCCATTTAACATTTATTTATCAAATTACTAATTTACCCTTGCTTAAATATAAGCAAATTTGGTATACTCAAAGCCCTTAGTCGTCCACTTAAGTTCCTAATGGTTTAATTATCATTTAAGGATTCCTTCTTTCCAATTAGCATTTAATCTCTTAACCACAATTTAATACGCTATTAATAACATCACAAATATTAAATAATTAATATTTATGACTCGACTCGTCGGAGGTTGTGGTCCCGAAACCACTATTTTCGACACCACTGAAAACTGGGTTGTTACACACAGCCTAAGAGATCATGACAAATTTGGAGGATTTGCTCAAATTGAAATTGTGTTTAAATCCTTGATAAATTTGATGAACTTTTAGGAAAAACCCAACACTCTGGTCAAAGAAAATATGGTTAAGCTTATGATATTCTTTGTGGAAGAAGAGGACAATGAGGCTGAACTAGACATGAACATGCAAATTGAAGTTGTGTTCAAATCCTTGACAAAGGAGTTCGCTGGATTTAGGGTCATTTACAACTTATGGAACAAGGCGCTTACCTAGACTCAACTTATGAAGGAATTATAATCCTATAAGTTATTGCTAAGTAAGTCGGTTCAAGAGAAACTTGAGGCAAACTTAGCTTTGGGCCCTTCATCCTTTAAGAGGAAGTAGAAAGCTAAGGGAAAGAAGAAATCAATTAAGTCTTTTGTTCCACCTCATGTGGATAGGAAGAAGTCTAAGAAGTCAAAAGATCCTAAAAAGATCAAATGTTTGAACTACAATAGGAAAGGGCACTTCATATCAAACTACAAGGAGTATTTGGATTACCTAGTCGAAAAGGGAAAATGTATGAAACTCTTTGTGGTTGAAGCTTGCTTATTGGAAGAATCAATTAACAACTTGGTTATTGATTCTGGAGCCACTAACCATGTGTGCGTTTCTTTACAGGGTTCAGAGAAATGAGAAGTTTGAGTCACAAGAGCCTCTCATTTCAGACCAAAGATGGGAACTATGTTTCACCTTAAGTGGTGGGAGAAGTTATTTTACATTTTGATAATTTTAGGAAGATTGTTCTAAAGAATATATTTTATGTACCTTATTTTAAGAGGAATTTGATTTTTGCAGCATGTTTATTTTATGACGGTTATTCCATGAAATTCAATAAAGAGATTACCATCTCTAACACTCCATATTTAAAATACGCTCCATTTTACTCTAACACCTGCTCGGATGGTGTTTATCATAGAAAGCACACGTCAAAATGTAACATATGCTCATAATCGCCTCAATCTGCTAAGGACTAACGATTCTGGTCCATTTCCTAGATCAAAGATTCAAATTAATAGAACCATAACTCCTTTTATTCCGCACTTATTCCTTTCCTTTTTCTCACTATCTAGCAATTAATCTCATCCGCTAACTTGGTCTCATTCGAACGAAGTCGCTTACTCACGGATACAAGTTGGGGCCTCAATGACCTTTTGCAAATCTCTTAGCAACTCTTGGGGCACAACATCGTCTCTAGTTAGAAACACACACTTGAATATTACTTGATACCAAAACAAACTTGAGACCTCAAGAACTTGAATTAAGTAATCACACGATGAATTTAACAACATCAAACAAAAACCAAATCAAAAGTTCCAATCATAAATGCCTACATTTGACTTCCAAGAAACATTAGAACACTTACACAACAGGAAACGATAAAAACCTGACGTCTAAGTGGCTAGAGGACCACTAATTGCCTCTAATCTTGTCCCGACCACGCAAAAGAATCAATTAAAACCAACATTAAAACCCTGATTCCACAGTAATCTTAATACACATGAAAAACCCCAATCCTACAAAATTCATCACCTTACCTAACGATATAATTGCATCAACCACAACACCAAACTCGTAACCAATAGAAAGGAAGCAAGGAAACATAATCGTAGATAGGGAGTAAAAAATGTAAGTAATGGATCCCATCAACATAATTTAGGAAAACAAACTTAATTAATAAAAGTTCCTTTATTAAATAAAAAAAGAAACAAATAAGATCCCATCCACATAACCACCCATCAATTATTATTTTTTTAAAAGCTTAAAACAACAATAATTTCACTTCGCACACACATGGATTCGAACACAAAACCAACGAATAAGTAGAAGCTTTGCCACTAAACCAGCAAGCTCATTCTCTTATCAATTGAGCAGGAATATTCTATATATTAAATGTTCAAAGATAGAGACTTAGGCAAACATAGCAAAATTCATGGGAAAAGATTTGAACCTAGAACCTCTCAAACACAAACAAAACACAAAACCACTGAACCAAATTAAGTCACTTATCAAAATTTCCACAATCCTAACCTAAAAATCAAAATGTAACTACTCTTGGTTTAACTAACCCAATTTCTTCTAACCCGATTTTCGGGATGTGACAACTCTCCCCTCCATAAAAGAATTTTGTCCTCGAAATTCCCGCTATCACACCAAACACTTAACCACAATATCCAAAACTCCTCATTCCAACCTGGCCATCACACTATCACTGTGCAACTCTGATTTCAATGCATATCCAGTCAATATTTCACTCAAACCAAACAATCTTCTTTTCTCTCTTTTTTTCTTAACGAACTTCCTACTCACTAACTTAGATTATCTCTAGAAACCTTTTACAGAAAAAGCACTAACCATTCTACAATCCCAAGTCTCGGAACTCCAATGACAATCAAACACCTAAGTACTACCAAACACTTAATCGAAGCAAGGTACATTTGACATGGATCGCAAATGTATATGCATTGCTGCCAGATGCATCTCGATTCTCTTGATGCCTAGCTGCATAAAGCAGTCTCCGATTCTCTCTCTAAGTCGAAACTTGCATCAGAAATAGAGAATGTCGTGATAAAATCCTAACATGATACATAATAGATCCATATTTAAAATACGCTCCACTTTACTCTAACACTCGCCCAGATGGTGTCTATCACATAAAGCACACATCAAAATGTAACTTATTCTCATAATCGCCTCAATCTGCTAAGGCCTAACGATTCTGGCCCGTTTCCTAGATCAAAGATTCAAATCAATAGAACCATAACTCCTCTTATTCCGCACTTATTCCTTTCTTTTTTCTTGCTATCTAGCAATTAAACTCTTCTGCTAACTTGGGCTCACTCGATTGAAGTCGCTCAGTCATAGACACTCGACTCACGAATACAGGTTGGGCTCCAATGACCCTTTGCAAATCTCTTAGCAATTCTTCAGACACAACATTGTCCCTAGTTTCTTAATTACCACCCTCATAAATGGGCATCTCGATAGTATCGCTAATTTCCAAATTGGGCACACTGCCCGAGAAAGTGGAATCGATGTGAGCCCCGAGACGACGTTTGTCTCATCTTTGCAAACCATAACCACATATATCACAGAAACTCATCTTATTTTTTATCGTTTAGAAGTACTAAAATTTAGCTTAGGTTTATGTTTAAACCTTAAGTCTAAAGTTTAGTCGATATACTTATCCTAAGGTATAGATAACTTATTTTACAGTCTCTAAATCTAACAATCATACAAAAGAACTAAAGTAAAAGTATCTAAAGTATAGTTAACAAAAGTATACATACTTTCTTTGATCGACATCGAAGTCTCGGATCCACACTTTCAAAATTTTAGTAAATTTTGGTGCAAATTCACCCATACCAAATTCCCAATAATTTTCTTAAAAATTAGATATTCCAAAACACATTATACATAAAATTTGAACCCAAAACACCACAACTCGATTTTTGCAACCTGTCTCTAATACCATTGAATGTAACACCCCAAACTCGACCTCGATTTCATGCCCAAATCTAGAGGAATTACGTTAATTTGTTTAAAGATCCAGAGGTTGTAATCATAGCTTTAGAAACATTGCTTTCTGAAGTTCTATTTTAGTAAAACACTAACGTGTTATTTTAAAAATCATACACGAGTAGAACTTATTAATTTCATAGAAAAAAATCTTAATTTGATCGTGTTTAAAAACTTTTGTTTTAAGCATATATTTTGAAAATAAAAGCGTGTCAAAACCTCTTAAATATTTTAGTTAAATCTTATGTTTAAAACCACTTATCTTACTATAAAATTACTTAAAGACTTATTTAGTTTCGTAGCGAAAAATTTCAGAATTTTATTACCAAGTTTTCTTTTAACGCAATAGAAACCATGCATAAACTTAAGCTAAATAACGAAACCAAAATCCAAAATTCAATCTGAAAAAATAGTCCAAAATTAAAATCCAAAACATGCTTATACCAAACTGTGTAAACTGAGCTCAAGAATCACCACCAAGTCCTAAGTCTGAAGGTCACCTAAAACGTATAAACAATCGAGTGAGCTAGAAGCCCAGTACATGATTCGGCCCACAAGCAGAATTTTTATTTTATAAGCACAACTGTAAATGTTATTACAAAAAAATTTACTCATAAAGTACACATGTACATAAAATATCATACCAGAATGTTATATTATCAAAACATAAATTAGATTATAATATCATATTTTCAGAAATACATATACCTTATCAAAACCTCATATCAAACCAAAACAAATGCATACATAGATCCTCCCCCCATCCGCTACACACTAACTCCATCTAACCAATCACACTAATTAGGACTATGAGAGTCAATCCATAATATCACACCGAGTTGCGGTGGTATGCCACTCATATATGTGCAGCTGAGCTGCCAGACAGAAATGTGGTCGAGCCACAATAATTGCGGTCAAGCTGTCGAACTAATATTGCGGATACACCGCCAAAAGATGCAGTAGTACTACCATAAACACTTCATCATATCAAAACCCATCCCATTGCATATGCTTAACCATATTAATCATAGATACATATCACATAAGTTGTGTGCCATACATACATAAACATATATTACAAATCATAACATATCACATGAATGGTATGACATGCATGCCTAAACATATTTCTTTTTTTTACAAATCATAACAGACATTCGTAACGGATTAGAAATATGACATGTTTATCATACATAATCATACTTTCGGAGTTAACAAAACACAAAACCTAAACGTATATTTCACATACCTTACCCATAGCACATATCAACAAAAGTCACATTTCGAGTCTTAATTAAACCAAACGGACCCTACAGACGATCTAAATACGATGTTCTAAGTTAAATGGGTCTAAATGAAAATTTTCAAAAAAAAGGCCACACGATCATGTGGTGTCGAGAAGTTATGATTTTTTTCTTGTTGTTTTTCTAGACTTTTTAGATTATACGTGGTGGTTTCGAGTTAGAAAAACACACTTGAATATTACTTGATACCAAAACAAACCCGAGACCTCAAGAATCTGATTTAAGTAATCACACGACAATTTTAGCAACATCAAACAAAAACCAAATCGAAAGTTCCAATCATAAATGCCTACATTCGACTTCCAAGAAAAGTTAGAACACTTACATAACAGGAAACGATAACAACTTGACGTCTAAGTGGTTAAAGGAGCACCAATTGCCTCTAAATCTTGTCTTGACCACGTAAAAGAATCAATTAAAACCAACATTAAAACCCCGATTTCACAGTTTAAATTTTAATACACACGAAAAACCCCAATCCTACGAAATTCACTACCTTACTTGACGATATAATTGCAACAACCACAACACCAAATTCGTTACCAATAGAAAGGAAGAAAGGAAACAAAATCGTCAATAGGGAGTAAAAAATGTAAGTAATGGCAAACCAAATTAATAAAGAAAGAAAGTCTAGAACAAAAACAAAGATAAAAGAATAGAAAATAAAGAGAAAGAAAGAAACAAAATGCTAGTACAGGGAAAATGAAAGAAACGACGCATAGTGGGTGAGGGAAAAAAACATGGGATTTAATTTAGGAAAATAAACTTAATTAATAAAAGTTCCTTTATTATATGAAAAAAGAAACAAATCAGATCCCATCCCCATAACTACCCATCAATTATTATTTTTTAAGAGCTTAAAACAAAAATAATTTCACTTTGCACACACATGGATTCAAACACAAAACCAACGAATAAGAAGAAGCCTTGCAACTAAACTAGCAAGCTCATTCTGTTATCAATTGAGCGAGATTATTTTATAAATTAGATGTTCAAAGATAGAGACTTAGGCAAACATAGCAAAATTCAAGGGAAAAGATTCGAACCTAGAACCTCTCAAACAAAAACAAAACACATAACCACTGAACCAAATTAAGGCACTTATCAGAATTTCTACAATCCTAACTTAAAAATCAAAATGTAACCACTCTTGGTTTGACTAACCCAATTTCTTCTAACCTGATTTTCGGGATGTGACAACTCTCCCCTCCATAAAAGAATTTCGTCCTCGAAATTCCCGCTATCACACCAAACACTTAACCACAATATCCAAAACTCCTCATTCCAAACTGGCCATCAGACTATCGCTGTGCAACTCTGATTTCAATGCATATCCAGTCAATATTTCACTCAAACCAAACAATCTTCTTTTCTCTCTTGTTTTCTTAACGAACTTCCCACTCAGTAACTCGGATTATCTCCAGAAATCTTTTACAAAAAAAGCACTAACGAGTCGACAATCCCAAGTCTCGGAACTCCAATGACAATCAAACACTTAAGTACTACCAAACACTTAATCAAAGCAAGGTACATTTGACATGGATCGTAAATGTATATTCATTATTGCTAGATGCGTCTCGATCCTCTTGACGCCTAGTTGCGTAAAGCAGTCTCTGATTCTCTCTCTAAGTTAAAACTTACATCTGACAAAGAGAATGTCATGATAAAATCCTAACATGATGCTTAACAGATCCATATTTAAAATACGCTCCACTTTACTGTAACACTCACCCGGATGGTGTCTATCACATAAAGCATACGTCAAAATGTAACTTATTCTCATAATCGCCTTAATCTGCTTAGGCCTAACGATTCTGGCCCATTTCCTAGATGAAAGATTGAAATCAATAGAACCATAACTCCTTTTGTTCCACACTCATTCCTTTCCTTTTTCTCACTATCTAGCAATTAATCTCATTCGCTACCTTGGTCTCACTCGATCGAAGTCGCTCAGTCACAAACACTCGACTCACGGATACAGATTGGGCCCCAATGACCCTTTGTAAATCTCTTAGCATATCTTGGAACCCAACATCGTCCTTAGTTTCCTAATTATCGCCCTAAAAAATGGGCGTCTCGATAGTATCACTAATTTCCAAATTGGGCACACTGCCTAGAAAAGTGGAATCGACGTGAGCCCCGAGACGACGTATGCCTCATCCTTGCGAACCATAACCACATATATCACAGAAACTCATCTTTTTTTATCCTTTAAAAATACTAAAATTTAGCTTAGCTTTATGTTTAAACCCTAAGTCTAAAGTTTAGTCGGTATACTTATCCTAAGTTAAAAATATCTTATTTTACAATCTCTAAATCTAACAATCATACAGAAGTACTAAAGTAAAAGTTTTTAAAGTATAGTTAACAGAAGTATACATACTTACGTGGATCGACGTCGAATTCTCGGATTCACACTTTCAAATTTTTTATAAATTTTGGTGCAAATTCACCCACATTAAATTCCCAAAAATTTTCTTAAAAATTAGATATTCCAAAACACATTATACATAAAATATTAAACCAAAAAACCACAGCTCGAGTTTTGCAATCTGACTCTGATACCACTAAATGTAACACTCCAAACTCGACCTAGATGCTATGCCCGAATCTGGAAGATATACATTAGTTTGTTTAAATATCCAGAGGTTATAATCATAGCTTTAGAAGCAGTGATTTCTGAAAATATTATTTTAGCGAAACACTAACGTGTTATTTCAAAAATCACACAAGAATAGAACTTATTCATTTCACAGAAAAAATATTAATTTGATTGCATTTAAAAACTTTTGTTTTTAGCGTATATTTTGAAAATAAAAGTGTCAAAACCTCTTACATATTTTAGTTAAATATTATGTTTAAAAACACTTATCTTACAATAAAATTACTTAAGAACTTATTTAGTTTCGTAGCAAAAAAATTCAAAATTTTGCTACCAACTTTTCTTTTAACTAAATAGAAACAATGCATAAACTTCAGCTAAATAATGAAACCAAAATCCAAAATTAAATTCGAAAAAAATATTCCAAAATTAAAATCCAAAACTTGCTTATACCAAACTCTGTAACTGAGCTCCGAAATCGCCTCCAAGTCTTAAGTTTGAAGGTCACCTGAAATGTATTAAACAACCAAGTGAGCTAGAAGCCCAATGCATGATTTGGCTCACAAGAAGAATTTTTGTTTAACAAGCACAACGGTAAATGTTACTACAAAACAAAATTTACTCATAAAATACACATGTTCAAATATCATTCCAAAATGTTATATTACCATAACATAAATCAGATTATAATGTCATATTTTCAAAAATGCAATATATCATATCAAAACCTCATATGAAATCAGAACAAATGCAGACATAGATCCTATCCCATCCACTACACACCAACTCTGTCCAACCAATCACACCAATTAGGATTACGAGAGTCCATCCATCCAATCACACCGGGTCATGGTGATATGCCACTCATATATGTGCAACTGAGCTACCAAACAGAAATGTGGTCGAGCCATAATAATTGAGCTCAAGCTGTCAAACTAATATTGCGGATACACCACCAAAAGATGCAGTAGTATTGCAAGAAACACTTCCTCCATCATATCAACACTCATCCCAATTCATATGCTTAACCATATTAATCATACGTATATATCACATAAGTTGTGTGTCATGCATACATAAACATATATTATAGAACAAAACATATCACATGAATGGTATGACATGCAAACCTAAACATATTTCTTTTTTTTACAAATCATAACATACATTCGTAACGGATCAGAGATATGACATGTTTATCATACACAATCATACTTTCGGAGCTACTAGAACATAGAACGTAAACATTTTTTTTGCATACCTTACCCATAGTACATATCAACAAAAGTCACATTTCGAGTCTTAATTAAACCAAACAGACCCCACGAATGATCTAGATACGATTTTCTGAGTCAAATAGGCCTAAATGAAATTTTTCAAAAAAAGGGCCACATAGTCATGTGGTGCCGAGAAGTTACTATTTTTTTCTTGTTCTTTTTCTAGATTGTTTAGATTATATGCGATGGTTTTGAGTTAGAAACAAACACCTTAATATTACTTGATTCCAAAACAAACCCGAGACCTTAAGAACCTGATTTAAGTAATCACATGATGAATTTAGCAACATCAAACGAAAATCAAATTGAAAGTTCCAATCATAAATGCCTACACTCGATAACAACCCTTACACAACAGGAAACGATAACAACCCGACGTCTAAGTGGCTAGAGAAGCACCAATTGCCTCTAAATCTGCGTAAAAGAATCAATTAAAACCAACATTAAAACCCCGATTCCATAGTTTAAATCTTAATACCCATGAAAAACCCCAATCCTATGAAAGTCACCACCTTACCTGACGATATAATTGCAACAACCACAACACCAAACTTGTAACCAATAGAAAGGAAACAAGGAAACATAATCGTAGATAGGGAGAAAAAAATTGTAAGTAATGGCAGACCAAATTAATAAAGAAAGAAAACTCAAAAACAAAAGCAAAGATAAAAAAATAGAAAATAAAAAGAAAGAAAGAAACAAAATGCTAGTACAGGGAAAATGAAGGAAACGGCGTAGAATGGGTGAGGGGAAAAAATGTGGGATTTAATTTAGGAAACAAAACTTAATTAGTAAAATTTCCTTTATTAAACAAAAAAAAGGAAAAAAAATTATTCCCATCCCTATAGCCACCCGTCAATTATTTTTTTTAAGAGTTTAAATTTTTTTTTCACTTTACACACACATGGATTCAAACACAAAACCAACAAATAAGTAAAAGCTTTGCCACTGAACTAGCAAGATCATTCTATTATCAATTGAGTGGTAATATTTTATAAATCAGATGTTCAAAGATAGAGACTTAGGCAAACATAGCAAAATTCAAGGGAAAAGATTTGAACCTAGAACCTCTCAAACACAAACAGAACACATAACCACTAAACCAAATTAAGGCACTTATCAAAATTTTCACAATCCTAACTTAAAAATCAAAATGTAACCACTCTTGGTTTGACTAACCAATTTCTTCTAACCCGATTTTCGAGATGTGACAACTCTCCCCTCCATAAAAGAATTTCGTCCTCGAAATTCCCGCTGTCACACCAAACACTTAACCACAATATACAAAACTCCTCATTCTAAACTGGCCATCACACTATCGTTGTGCAACTATGATTTCAATGCAAATCCAGTCAATATTTCACTCAAACCAAACAATCTTCTTTTCTCTCTTTTTTTTTAACGAACTTCCCACTCAGTAACTCAGATTATCTCTAGAAATCTTTTACAGAAAAAGCACTAACGATTCGAAAATCCCAAGTCTCGGAACTCCAATGACAATCAAACACTTAAGGACTACCAAACACTTAATCAAAGCAAGGTACATTTGACATGGATCGTAAATGTATATGCATTGTTGCTAGATGCGTCTCGATCCTCTTGACGCCTAGCTGCATAAAGCAGTATCTGATTCTCTTTCTAAGTTAAAACTTGCATCCGATTCATGATGCTTAACAGATTCATATTTAAAATACGCTCCACTTTACTGTAACACTCACCCGGATGGTGTCTATCACATAAAGCACACCTCAAAATGTAACTTATTCTCATAATCGCCTTAATCCGCTGAGGCCTAACAATTCTGGCCCATTTCCTAGATCAAAGATTGAAATCAATAGAACCATAACTCCTTTTATTCCGTGCTCATTCCTTTCCTTTTCTCGCTATCTAGCAATTAAACTCATCTGCAACCTTGATGTCACTCGACCAAAGTCGCTCAGTCATAGACACTTGACTCACGGATACAGATTAGGCCCCAATGACCCTTTGCAAATTTCTTAGCATATCTTGGGACCCAACATCGTCCTTAGTTTCCTAATTATCACACCTAAAAATGGGCTTTTCGACAGTATCGCTAATTTCCAAATTGGGCACACTGCCTAGAAAAGTGGAATCGACGTGAGCCCCGAGACGACGTATGCCTCATCCTTGCTAACCATAACCACATATATCACGAAAACTCATCTTTTTTTATCCTTTAAAAGTACTAAAATTTAGCTTAGGTTTATGTTTAAACCCTAAGTCTAAAGTTTAGTCGGTATACTTATCCTAAGGTAAAGATATTTTATTTTACAGTCCCTAAATCTAACAATCAAACAGAAGTACTAAAGTAAAAGTATATAAAGTATAGTTAACAAAAGTATACATACTTACTTGGATCAGCACCAAAGTCTCGGATTTACACTTTCAAAATTTTTATAAATTTTGGTGCAAATTCACCCATATCAAATTCCCAAAAATTTTCTTAAAAATTAGATATTTCAAAACACATTATACATAAAATATTAAACCAAAAAACAACAGCTCGAGTTTTACAACCTGACTCTAATACCACTAAATGTAAAACTCCAAACTCGACCTAGATGCTATGCCCGAATCTGGAGGAATTACATTAGTTTGTTTAAAGATCCAGAGGTTATAATCATAGCTTCAGAAACAATGATTTCTGAAAGTATTATTTTAGCAAAACACTAACGTGTTATTTCAAAAATCACACACAAGTAGAACTTATTCATTTCACAGAAAAAAATATTAATTTGATCGTGTTTAAAAACTTTTGCTTTTAGCGTATATTTCGAAAATATAAGTGTGTCAAAACCTCTTACATATTTTAGTTAAATCTTATGTTTAAAAACACTTATCTAACAATAAAATTACTCAAGGACTTATTTAGTTTCGTAGCGAAAAATTTCAGAATTTTATTAGCAAGTTTTCTTTTAACTTAATAGAAACCATGCATAAACTTAAGTTAAATAACAAAACCAAAATCCAAAATTAAATCTGAAAAAATAGTCAAAATTAAAATCCAAAACATGCTTATACCAAATTGTGTAAACCGAGCTCCGGAATCACTGTCAAGTCCTAAGAATGAAGGTCATCTGAAACGTATTAAATAATCGAGTGAGCTAGAAGCCCAATGCATGATTCTGCTCACAAGCAGAATTTTTATTTAACAAGCACAATGGTAAATGTTACTACAAAACAAAATTTACTCATAAAATACACATGTTCAAATATCATTCCAGAATGTTATATTACCATAGCATAAATCCGATTATAATGTCATATTTTCAAAAATGCAATATATCATATCACAACCTCATATCAAATCAGAACAAATGCAGACATAGATCCTATCCCATCCGCTACACACCAACTCCGTCCAACCAATCACACCAATTAGGATTACAAGAGTCCATCCATCCAATCACACCGAGTTATGGTGATATGCCACTCATATATTAGATACTTCGCATACAATGCAAGGATTCTGGCGTCCACCTATTAAATTCATACACCCAAATCTTTGGTTATTTATAGCTAGTGCCCCCACCTATTAAATTACGCTTCTATTCTCTCTTTTCTCAATGGTCCCGTTTAATATTGGGTGTATACAGATTTGTTTTAGGCATAAAGGATTTTTTTGCATTTTTAACTTTTAAAAAAATAATTTTATTTTTCTTTTTTAACTCATAAATTTGTAGTTTTTATTAAATCATACTAAAATGCAGGTCCCTTCTTAACATTTTTGAGGTTCTAGGTAAAATAATAAATTGAATTTTAGATCCTTTAAAAGTTAGAGAAAATTGTTTTAGGCCCCTTAAAAGTTGGAAAAATAATTTTTTGGGCCCTTTAAAAACTTAAAAAAATTTGGACCCTTAAAAGTTGAATTTTCTTTTTTGAAACCCTTTAAAACTGAAAAAAATTTGGACCCCTTTCAACCTTGAGTCTTAGACGATTGCACTTTTAAACGACCCCGAAGATCGGACCTATCAAAATGAATGAAAAATTTAATATTTATTAATTTTGTTTATATGATCCACGTGTATGAAATGTGACAAAATTAAAAAACATTAATTTTTTCTTTAATAAATTATTATCATTATGACATCAACAATAGCATATAAAGGTCATTTATGCTAATTAGAACAAAACAACCTCTAATTTTATAGTGCGGTCTTAAAACTAAGCTATCTTTTAGTTAGGAGGATGTGGAATTGTAGAGTAGGGGTGAGTATTCGATCGAGTTGAATTAAGTTAAAAAATTTTGAGTTGTCGAGTTGATGAATCTTATTTTAGCAACTAAATTTAATTTGAATTTTTTTCAATTCAAATCGAATCGAGTAAAAAAAATTCGAGTCAAATCAAGTCGAGTTAACGAATCCTATTATTTATACCCAATATTGCGTTTACATGGACCGATTGTTTAACTAGTAGATGAAGTACAAGATTATTTAACTACATAAACAATATAATTGTTTTACCTTTTAACTTAATGAGTAAACATTTATTAAAACGACATAGTTTTACTTTTTAACTTAATGATTTTGACTTTTAACTTTGGAAAAAGGTAAACATTTATCAAAATGACATAGTTTTATCTTTTTTTATTCGGATTTTCGGATAACTCGAATTGTGTAATTCATGTTCGAGTTAAACCGAAAAACTTAATTTTTTATTCGAGTTGATTCAAATAACTCGATTAACTCAAATAATTTCAGCTATTTAATTTAAAATTTAAATTATTTTTTGAAATTTTCAAATCAAATCAGATTTTGCTCACTTGTAGGGTAGGCGCCACCCGTTCTTTCACAGTTTCTTGGTTGGCCATAGACTTTTCCCAAATGGATGCTTGGGATGAAGATAACTGATACATATATTTGAATATGAAAATGCCATATCTTTGCTTTTGCTTCAAATCTTTTTCTCTCTCCTTTCCAGATTCCCCCCACTATCAATATCACATTAAAGCTAAAACAATATCAACTCCCATTCCATTTCATCCCTTATTGCTATATTTTAGATCACTTCTCTCTATTATTGCCATCTTTTTGACTGCTTTAGTCTGTAAACTCGCATTATAACCTTAAATCTATTGAGACATGTCATGATACATAATCCGAAATTGTTTTCGTTGGATATGAAATAAGCAAGCATACATTATGGGCAAGCTTAGGATACCATGAATCAACTTTTAAGTGTGGGAACTAAATAATAATATCTTTTCTTTGGATTGTTACATGTTTTTCTTCTTTTCTTGTTTCATACCTGAAATTGGGACTACAAATGGGATATAGACTGCTAATAATTTACCCTTTGTAGGAATTAGGATTACATGTCTTTAGAAATGTTGAGAATTTAATGGATTATTCATCGGTAAATTTATCATGGAAGTTTTTGTATTATTAATCAAATTATATTTTGTCTCTTTTTACTAAAAGATGGATAAATTAGCCTTTTTTTATGTTAAAGCAAAGAGCAAATCAATATTTTATGATAAAAATCCATCCATTTGTATGGTTAAAAATTGACGTAGAATAACCAGACAGTAACACGTGATTAGCAACATGTTTCTCATGTTGATGTACAAGAACTAGTTTTAAACAGTAGAAATGAATGAAATTTTTACAGACGGATCAATTTACTCTTTAATTTGACTAGTTTAACATTTCTTTTGAGAAGCACTTTTGGGACAAAATGCACATTTGAGACCAAAAAAAAAAAACATTTCTAAACAAGAATTTTTTTTTAGAGAAAAAGTGTTTTCAAACCCCAAAAATTAGCCCAAATGTGCTTTCCACACGAGAAAAAATTTTCTTCCCAAAAGTACTTCTTAGTAGTAATGCTAAATTGACCCTAAACCCAATCCAATCCAATCCAATTTTTAGTATAAAATTCCTCATGATACTTTTATTATTATTTATCTCATTAGCCATATAACATATTCATTTTGTTACGAATAAATAAATGTGGATTTCCATATTCTAACCTCCCTCATTTATGAGATAAACTCCCATTCATTATGAAAGTAATATGTAAGTTATTTATTGTTATTTATTGTATGTGTCAATGAAACACTTATGTAAGCTTCATTTATTTGTGTTGCATTGAATGCCAATTACTTAAAAATAGACTCCTTACGTAAGTGAAAATGAGATACGAGAAAATTCTCTTTTGACTTGATCTATTGCTTACTTTAAGTGTTTTTTTATTTGATTATTTTATAATACGTTGTCGACACGAGCTTTTACAAGTTTATAGTGAAGTTCACATCCTTTCAACTTTATATAATTTGCCTGTATAACTCTCGTTAAATTATATACGGTATATATATTTTCATCATTCTTTTATTTTAATTTCTAGATGAAATATTTGCTTTGGATAATATTTGCACATTTATTTTTACAACTCAAATGTTATAATGATAATTATATATACATTTTTTTTACTAAAAGAGATTTCAATTAATGTAATTTGTGTTAAGTTATTATTATGACTATTCCTCTGTATGCCAATATTTGACATACATATTTAGAAAATTTGGTATATATATAATTGACTTATTTTACGATTGAGAATGATTATTATTTTACTAATTTCTTTTATTTTGATTCAAGTGATTATAATGTCAAATCTTGTCAAACTTGAATTTGCGGCCTTAGATATATCAGGCAAGAATTATTTGTCATGGGTGTTAGATGCTGATATTCACCTAGATGCTAAAGGTCTAGGAAATACTATATTAGTAGATACAAAAGCATCTAATCAAGACAACGCAAAAGTAATGATTTTCATCCGTCGTCATCTACATGAAGGATTAAAAGTGGAATATCTCACTGTGAAAGACCCACTTAAATTGTGGAATAATTTGAAATAAAGATTTGATCATCAGAAAATGGTGATACTTCTTAAAGCTCGTTATGATTGGATGCACTTACGGTTGCAAGATTTTAAGACTGTAAGTGAATACAATTCAAAACTTTTCAAAATTAGTTCTAAACTAAAATAGTCAGGAAAAAACATAACTGATGAGGACTTGTTAGAGAAACCATTTTCAACCTTTCAAGCTACTAATGTGTTCTTACAGCAGCAATACCATGAAAAAAGTTTTAAAAGGTATTGTAACACCCCGTAACCCACCCTAAAAGTTTCATCTGAATTTCGGAGATCACATAAACCACCAAAGTGCTCTTAAAACAATTCACAAATTAATTTCTTGAAACTCAGTCAAAATCACTTTGCTTAGCTTGAGCTAAATCACTTGACAAAATTATGCATTGATTTTTTTAAAATTCAAATTGAATTTAATAATTTTAAAGCCTAAAGTATGGAAACTCACTTGTAGCGAAAAGTCCGACCACTCAAATTACTTGAAAATCCATGCATTAAAACTTGTACAGATAACAGAACCAAAAGATATTGATAAATCAAAACCCATGTATGAAAACATCGAATCAAGTCAATTACAAAAATCATACCACAATTCACTTACCATTTATTTGCAAAAATCCATAAAAAATCATTTATAAATTCATAATAAAGCTTATTTAATCAAATAGGACTGAGTAACTCCGACACTTCTGAATGACTGAGTCCAAGCCTTAGCTATGTGAAATACCTGAAAAAGGGAAACTAAAGGGGAGTGAACTAGACAAGCTCAGTGTGAGTCTGAAAAAAAAGTAAAGCAACAATGATCAAGAAACAAACAAATATACAAAAAACTCAATCAACACATAACACCTATTCACATAGAATAAAACATGTCATATCACGTATATTCTAATGAAGTTCATAGAATCACAATATACTGGGATGCGAAATGAATGCACAAGTAAAAATCACACCAAACCAACCAAAACACTACTCCACCCCTTACACACCACAATAGGGCTAAGGTAAGCCCATCCACCTTGCACACCACATAGGGTTATAGTAGACCCTTTTACCCTACACACCATGTTATGGTCATATGCCACTAAAATAAGGATATCCTGCTGAACTGACATCTATAAGTATTGCAGTAATACCGCTATAACATAATATTGCAGTTAAACTATTGAAACTAACTTCCTTCTCTTCACAACCAAAACCCCATATTTTTATGCAAATGCAAAAATGCATAATCATCATGCATACAGACATACAGAAATGAACATACTCGTATTCAGAACAACAGAACCAGAATTCAACATACATATATTCAATTAAGCGTAGCAGAACACATTTATCACAAAGTCTTAAAAATCACATCCAAACTTGTACGAATAATAGAGCTAAAACCTCATAACAAATATGCTCTTACAATACAATATTACATCTAATAATTGCATATTCATAATCAGATTGAACAGAATTAAGGTCTCTCACACTCCTATTGAACTTAAACAAGCAAGGAATACATGACCGTGTGGAAGAGGGACACGCCTGTGTGGTGCGAGTACCTCCCCCAAACTCACTGCAAATCACGAAAACTATCCCCAAAAAAACAAAAATCACCCCCAATTACCTAAGTTAAAGAAACACACCTAAAACCACGACTCCAAACACCAAAAATCGATCGAATCGTCTCTACTTAACCAACTAAAATCTTAATTCACAAACATACCAACCTATTAGAACTTCGACTAAATAATATAACAAAAAAGAAAACAACCGATCACCAAACCAAAAGAAAACACTTACCTTCTTCAAAGCCTTGACACACAAAAACAAATGTGGAAGAATAATTGAGACTCTAAGGAAGCGACAATGATTAAAGCTTCAACACATCAACTAATTGGCACAAACCCTTAAAATTCCAATAGCGAAAAAAACTAGAAAGAAATTTCAATGGCAAAGAAGGAAAACCAAATAAAAACCTCCAGCCAAGAATGGAAGAATTTTACGTGAAAGAATGGAAACACTGGAATAGATAAAATTTGGAAATCAAATGGAAAATATGAAATTGGGGAAAAAAATTGAAAACTAACATGAGTGAGAGTGGAAAACTTGAGAGAAGTTTTAGGAAATTATTATCATTATTATGTATTTAAAAAAAAAAAAAATCTCAAATAATAAATAATATCGAATTTATCAAAACCTTTTATTTCTTTAAATGTATATAAATTGAAGAATTAAAAAACTAAATACTTAAAAAGAATAATTCTCATATGGCACACATGCGGACTCGAACTTGAGACCAAAGGTAAACTACCAAAGACTTAACCAATGAAATAGCAAGCTAATTCTACTTCTAAAACACAAAAATGAACCTAATAGTCCTACTGAATCACTAACCCACCCCAACTAACCTAAAAAATTCTAACCCTAATTTTGGGGCATTACAACTCACCCCTCTTAAAAAAATTTTGTTCCCAAAATTTCCCACTAATCTAATAATCGCCTAAACATAAGACTCACTACTATGCTTCTGCTGTGCGCTCTGATTCCCAATGCACTACCATACCATACTTAACTTTACAATCTCTTATGCACAGTCTTAAAGGATTTACCTTACTATCTCACATGCCAATCCATTAACTAAACAATCAAAAAGCACATTGTATCCAAACAAACAACACACCATTCACATAGCCCTCAATCATACCTGTCTCAACGTATACAAGGGCACTCCCTAATCCAATGCTCCGTCAACCCACATTTGATACATGCTCTCGACTTTTTTTGACATTTTCCCGAATGATGCTTCTTATAATATCTAAATACCAAAATATTTGTGCCAATACCAAAACCTTTCACATTACATTTACAAACATAATGTTGAGATATGACAAGCTTCGCAACTCGAGGCTCCGAAGTCGAAGGTCTATGACCTCTCTTCTTCATACAGTCAACACACCTACCTTGAACTAATTCCTTGGTTCTTTCCATCTTAGCCTCAAAGACTCTCTCCAAGAATTCCTTCACTAATTAGGTCAGTGCCTCAGCACCAACTCATGTAGTTTGTGTAACCACAACAACCTCCGTCTCATGAGCAGGCATTCGTCCTGACGAAATAGAAGACTCTCTCGCAGTCCCACAATGTTGATCTTCGCGATTTTGTTTGTCACCAGAACCCATAACAAACTTTGTATCTAAATTTTAAAGGGATTTACAATTTCATAACAAAACACCAAAATAAATATCTAACACTACAGTTCTAATCTTACAGTTCCAAACTTACAATCTCGAAGTTTCATAAAGACCAACATCGAAGTCTCAAATATTTTATTCTTAGAAAAAGTTTTGAAACACTATGGTATGTTTTGTCATTAAATTTATAAAAAAACACATGCATATAGACACATTAAAACACAGACCCTGATACCACTAAATGTAACACCCCATAACCTAGCCTAGAAGTTTCATCCATATTTCGGAGGTCACATAGACCACCAAAATGCTCTTAAAACAATTCACGAATTAATTTCTTGAAAGTTAGTCAAAATCACTTTGCTTAGCTTGAGCTAAATCACTTAACAAAATTATGCATTGATTTTTTAAAAAAAAATCCAAATTGAATTTAATAATTTTAAAGACTAAAGTATGGAAATTCACTTATAGCGAAAAGTTCGATCAGTCACATTACTTGAAAATCCATACATCAAAACTTGTAAAAATAGTAGAAAGAAAGGTATTGATAAATAAAAAATAGTGTATGAAAACATTGAATCAAGTCAATTACGAAAATCATACCATAGTTCACTTAGCATTTATTTGCAAAAATCCATAAAACATCATTTATAAATTCATAATAAAACTTATTTAATCAAATCGAATTGAGTAACTCTGACACTTCCGAATGACTGAATCCGAGCCTTAGCTACGCGAAATACCTGAAAAAAGGAAACTAAATGGGAGTGAGCTACACGAGCTCAGTGTGAGTCCGAAACAAAAGTAAAGCAGGAATGATGAAGAAACAAACAAATATAAAAAAAACTCAATCAACAACACCTATTTATAAAACATGTCACAATATATTGCAACGAAGTTCATACAGTCACAATATACTCAGATGCAAAACGAATGCACAAGTAAAAATCCCACCCAACCGACCAAAACACCACTCCGTCCCTTAACGCACCACAATAAGGCTAAGGCTGACCCATCCACCCTGCACACCACATAGCATTATAGTAGACCCTTTCACATTGCACACCACGTTGTGGTCGCAGGCCATTAAAATAAGGATATGCAGCCAAACTGACATCTATAAATATTGCAGTAATACCGCTATAACATAATATTGCAGTTAAACTACCGAAACTAACTTCCTTCTCTTCACAACCAAAACCCCATATTTTTATGCAAATGCAAAAACACACAATCATCATGCATACAGACATACAAAAATGAACATACTATTATTCAGAGCAACAAAACTAGAATTCAACATACATGTATTCAGTTAAGCATAACAGAACATATTTATCATAAAGTCTTAAAAATCACATCCAAACTTGTACGAATAACAGAGCTAAAATCCATAACTAATATGCTCTTACAATACAATATTACATCTAATAATTGCATATTCATAATCAGATTGAAAAGAATTAAGGTCTCTCACACTCCTATAAAACTTAAACTAGTAAGGAATACATGACCGTGCGGAAGAGGGACATGCCCATGTGATGCGAATACCACCCCAAAACTCACTGTAAATCATGAAAACTATCCCAAAAAAAAAAACAAAAATCATCCCCAATTACCTAAGTTAAAGAAACACCCTTAAAAACACGGCTCCAAGCACCAAAAAATGATCGAATTGTATCTACTCAACCAACTGAAATCTAAATTCACAAACATACCAACCTATTAAAATTCAACTAAATGATATAACAAAAACGAAAACAATCGATCACCAAACCCGAAAGAAAACACTTACCTTCTTCAAAGCCTTGACACATGAAAACAAATGCGGAAGAACAATTGAGACTCTAAGGAAGCGACAATGATTAAAGCTTCAACACATCAAATAAATGGCAAAAAACCCTCAAAATTCCAATAGCAAAAGAAACATGAAATAAATTTCAATGGAAGAGAAGGAAAGCCAAATAAAAACCTCCAGCCAAGAATGGAAGAATTTTACGTGAAAGAATGGAAATGTTGGAGTAGAGAAAATTTGGAAATCAAATGTAAAATCTGAAATTGGGGAAAAAACAATGGAAACTAACGTGAGTGAGAGAAGTTTTAGGAAATTATTATCATTATTATGTATTTTTTTTAAAATAAATAAATTCCCAAATAATAAATAATATCGAATTTATCAAAACCTTTTAATTCTTTAAATATATATAAATTAAAGAATTAAAAAAATACTTAAAAAGAATAATTCTCACATTGCACACACGTGGACTTGAACTCGAGACCAAAGCTATGCTACAAAAGACTTAACCATTAAACCAGCAGGCTCATTCTACTTTTAAAACGCGAAAACTAACCTAACAGTCCGCTTGAATCATTAACCCACCCAACTAACTTAAAAAATTCTAACCCTAATTTCAAGGCATTACGAGTATTCTGAATTGATTTCATGCCTTTTGGTGGCTGAACAAAATAATAAGTTGTTGATAAAAAAATCATGGATTTTGTCCTACTAGTTCTGCACCATTCCCTGAAGTGAATATAGCAGCACACAATAATTATGAATATGAAAAATATAGAGGTCACAGTCGTGGTCGTGGATATAGTAAGGGACGTGGTCGAGGATGTTCTAGTAATTGTTATCGTGGTGGTCATAATAGTGGTACTTTTGAACACCAAAAAAAGAATAACAATGAAGGATAATAAAAAGATGGTCAAAGTAATCCTTCAAAGATTGTTGAGAATTTATGCTACCGATGTGGTATGAAGGGGCATTGGCCATGTACTTGTTGTACGTCTGAGCATTTAGTGAAACTTTATTAATCATCCATTAAAAAGAAGGGAAAGAATATTGAGATAAATTTTATATCCCAAAATGATTAAATGGAGGCAAAAGATGAATATATTCACTATGATAGGATAAATTTTATATCTCAAAATGATAAATTCATGACCTCAATAATATAACTCACCTAGATATGACAAATTTCTTTGAGAATTATTAGAAAAGTTTATGTTGTTTTGACATTTTCTTGTTGTTTTAAGTATGCTTTATTTTCTTGCATAAAGAATAATTTATGTATTTAATAAATATTTGCAATGTTTCACATATTATATTTTGTTTATTTTTATGAAGAATATGAATATTCAATAAAGTTTCATTGGACCCAAAATCAATGGAGACATGTGTCTTGCAGATAGTGCTACAACACACACAATACTCAAAGATAAAAAATATTTCTTTCATTTGACAATAAGTGATGCCCTTGTTAATACAATACTAGGTAGTTCAAAACTTATTGAGGGCTCCGAAAGAGCTATTATATTATTACCTAAAGGTATAAAAATTATCATTGATGATGCTTTATATTCCACTAAGTCTCAAAGAAATTTATTGAGTTTTAAATATATTCGTCTAAATATATTTGTCTTAATGGATATCATGTTAAGACTATGAATGAGAAAAGTATTGAATATCTATAAATTACAAATGTTGAATGTGGAAAGAAATATCTTTTGGAAAAGTAACCTACTTTTTCATCAGGTTTATATTATACACATATTAATGCAATTGAGACACATGTCACTACAAACCAAAAGTTTGTAGAACCACATACTTTTACTATTTGGTATGATCGATTAGGCCATCCCAGATCTATTATGATGCGAAGAATAATTGAGAATTCAATTAGACACCCATTAAAGAACCAAAAGATTCTTGAATTTAAGGATTTATCTTGTGTTGCTTGTTCTCAAGGAAAATTGATTATTAGACCATCACCAGCTAAAGTTGGGATTGAATCTCCCGCATTTTTGGAACGTATTTAAGGTGATATAGTGGCCCATTCATCCACCATGTGGAACATTAAGATATTTTATGGTATTGATAAATGCTTCCAGTAGGTGGTCACATGTGTGTTTATTATCGACTCGTAACCTATAGTTTGCGAGGCTACTTTCTCAAATAATTCGATTAAGAGCATAATTCCCAGATTATGCAATCTAAGCTATTTGTTTTGATAATGCTGGTGAGTTTATGTCCCAAGCTTTTAATGCTTATTGTATGTCAATTGGGATAAAAGTTGAACATCCTATAGCTCATGTTCACACAAAAAATAGTTTAGCTGAATCGTTTATCAAACGCCTCCAACTAATAGCTAGGCCATTGCTTATGAAAACAAAACTCCCTGTTACAGCTTGGGGATATGCTATTTTGCATGAAACAGCACTTGTGTGCTTCAGGCCAACAAGTTATAATAAATACTCCTCATTACAATTGGCTTTTGGTTAGGAGCCAAAATTTCCCATCTTAGAATTTTTGGATGTGCAGTATATGTTTCAATTCCTCCACCACAATGCATAAAGATGGATACTCAAAGGAGGTTAGGAATATATGTTGGTTATGAATCTCCTTCTATAATTAAGTATATTGAACCAATAACTGAAGATTTATTTATTGTCATTTTGATGAAACAACATTCTTAACATTAGGGGGAGACAAAATAAAATTGGTAAAAGAGATTACATGGAATGGATCATCATTATCTCAGTTAGATCCTCATACAAATCAATGTGAATAAAAAGTTCAAATGGTCATACATTTACAAAACATCACCAATCAATGCCAGATTCATTTACTGGCCTAAAGAGAATTACAAAATCTCACATACAAGCTAAAAATGCTTCAATACGAATTGATGTCCCAATAAGGCAACTGTTAGTGCAAAAGAAAGTAATCCACGCCTAAAGCGCCAAAGACCAGTCGGTTCCAAATATAAAAATTCCCATAAAAGGAAAGGAGCAAATAATCAAAATGGTTATATTGTGAAGGCAAGGGCCCAAAAAGAGGCCAAAGATATAACTAATAAAAAAATCATAGAAGAGGTTCAAGTACTTGAAAATGATGATAACAAAGAGATCTCAATTAGTTATGTTACTTCAGGAAAAAGATTGAACCAAAAAAATATAGTTGTCGACAACAATTTTGCTTATAATATTGCTATTGAAATAGCAAAAGAAAATGAGGATCTTGAGCCTAAATCTATTGAGGATTGTAGAAATAGAAAAGATTGGCCAAAATGGAAAGACACAATTCGAGCAGAATTAAATTCACTTTCTAAACGTGAGGTTTTTGGACCTATAGTCCAAACACCTAAATGTGTAAAGCTAGTAGGATATAAATGGATATTTGTGTTAAAATGAAATGAGAAAAACGAAGTCGTAACATATAAAGCACGACTTGTAGCACAAGGATTTTCACAAAGGCTTGGCATTGATTACGAAGAGACATATTCTTCTGTGGTGGATGCAATCATGTTTATATACCTTATTAGTCTGGCAATATATGAAAAACTTAGCATGCATCTAATGGATGTTGTTACAACCTATTTGTATGGTACACATGATAATGAAATTTATATGAAAAATCTTAGAAGGATTTAAAATCCGTGAAGGACATAAAGTTTCTCGAGAAAATTGCTCAATCAAATTAAAGAAAACTTTATATGGATTAAAACAATTTGGACGTATTTGGTACAATTGTCTTAGTGAATATTTGTTAAAAAAAGGTTATAAAAACGGTCCAATCTATCCATGTGTTTTTATAAAAAGGTCTGGATCAGGCTTTGTGATAATTGCTATTTATGTTCATGATCTAAATATTATTGGAACTCCTGAAGAGCTTCAAAATGCAATAAATTATTTAAAGAAAGAATTTGAGATGAAAGATTTTGGAAAAACAAAGTTTTGTCTTAGCTTGCAGATCGAGCATTTATAAGATGAAATTCATGTCCGTCAGTCAACTTATATGGAAAAGATCTTAAAGAAATTTTATATAGATAAAGCACATCCATTGAGTACCCCAATGGTTGTAAGATCGTTACATGTGAATAAAGATAAATTTTGTCCTTGCAAGAATGATGAATAGTTTCTTGGTCTTGAAGTACCATATCTAAGTGCCACAGGGGCATTGATGTATCTTACAAACAACACAAGACCTGATATAGCTTTCGCTGTAAACTTGTTAGCAAGATTTAGTTCTTCTCCAACACATAGACATTGGAATGAAATTAAACAAGTATTTAGATATCTCAAAGGGACCATTGATATGGAGTTATTTTATTCAAAAGTTTCAAAATCTCTATTAGTCGGCTATGCTAATTATGGATATTTATCGGATCCACATAAAGGTCTATCTCAAATTGTGGAAATACTGTCATATCATGGCGTTCAACAAAGCAAACATTAGCTGTCGCCTTTACAAATCATGCTAAAATAATTGCAATGCATGAGGCAAGCCGAGATTGTGTTTGCTAAGGTTATTAACCTAACATATCCTGAAGATATGTAATCTGCCTTTACAGGAAAAGATTCCAACTATCTTACATGAAGATAATGCAACATGTATAGCTCAATTGAAAGGTGGTTACATCAAAGGTGACAGAACGAAACATATTTCATCAAAATTATTCTTCACTCATGATCTTGAGAAGAAAGGTGACATAGAAGTTCAACAAATCCGTTCTATTGATAATTTAGCAAAGCTTTTTACCAAAGCTTTGCTAACTTTAACATTTGAAAGACTACGAGACAAAATTGGAAGGCGTTGACTCAAAGATATAATGTGATGTTGCCATTAGGGGGAGTCTAAAATACGTTGTACTCTTTTCCTTTAACCAAGGTTTTGTCCCACTAGATTTTCCTGGAAAAGGTTTTTAAGGAGGCAACTTGTAATAGGAGATTGTGCACTCTTTTTCTTTCATTAGGTTTTTATTCCACAGGATTTTTCCTAATAAAAGTTTTAATGAGGCACAATTTTTTTTAATGGACATCTAAGTGGATGTTACAAATAAATAAATGTGGATGTCCATATTCTAACCCCTTCATTTATGAGATAACCCCCCATTCATTATGAAAGTAATATGTAAGTTGTTTAACGTATGTGTTAATAAAGCACTTAAGTAAGCTTCATTTATTTATGTTGCATTGAATGTCAATTACTTATAAATAGAATCATTACATAAGTGAAAATGAGATACGAGAAAATTTTCTATTGATTTGATCTATTGCTTGCTTTAAGTGTTTTATTTTATTTGATTATTTTATAACACATTTAATATTTTCTAGAAAAAGACATTTTTTCTTCTATTTGAAGTCAGAGTGGTTTTAACTTGGAAAAAAGGGTTTGGAATCGATAATATAATCCCCATTATTTAAAATATCATTATTGTTTTTATATGTTAAATATTTCAAATAGTTATTTCAAATATCACTATTGTTATATGTTAAATATTTCAATTAATTATTTCAAATATAATTATTTTTCACCTACATTGTGGGTATGTTAAATTCTAACATTTGAAATAATTATTTTTATATGTGAAATATTTCAAATACACATACAAAAATATATAATAATAAAAGTTGACACACCCATTATATGGGTGGAAAAGTAAATGTTTCACATATGAAAATTATATTTACTAAAAATAATGATATTTAAAATAATTAATAGATTTTATAATATTAGAATTTATCATACTCTCAATGTGGTGAAAACAATCATATTTGAAATATTTTCCATATAAAAAATTTTAGCTCAATAATGGGTTGAAAACTCAATCGAAATAGCCAAGAGGGGGTGGGTTGTATTGGCCTTTTAAAAATTTGGTGGAAGCAATGAAAGACTATGAAACAATAGACACATCGATTTAGAGAGGTTCAGCCTCAATTGCTTACTCCACTGCCTTACCTTCCACAACTAAGGATTTTCCCAAATTTACTAATTTGATCAACCTTTGAGGACAAGGTTTAACCTTACAACTCCCTTAAGATTTCTACACAAATCTTAATACTCAAACCCTCTCAAAGAGAAACAGTTAAGCAAATAAAGAAATAACTCTTACAAGATCAAAGTGTTTATCAATTAAGCATAATTACAAAGAAAAACACTTGAACTAATAGAAAAACAATGAAGCTCACTAGTGTATGTAAGAAAAGTATGGAAAATTGAGCACAAAGGTTAATTAATTGATCTTTTGACTTTAATAATCTTTCTTGTTGTTGAAAGACCTTTAGAAGCTGGTATTTTTGCCCCTCCAATTGATTTTCAACCGTTGTGGTTGTTGGGATATTGAATATAGTCGTTGGGGATGAAAATACTAGTGCATTAATTTTACATGCAATTCATTGCCTAGTTTAGTGACTGTTGGAAGCATTTCAATCGATATCAAAAAGTATTTTATTGATGCCAAACAAAAGGTATCAATATCGTATTGATACTTAATGAATCCTTTGAAAGTCAGAATGTCAATTTAGTATTAAAATTAAAAAGAGTATCGATAAAAGTGTACTACTATAGATACTTAAATAAATTTATCAATAACAAGCAAAAGGTATTGATATCGGATCAATACTTGGTAAACATTTTGGAAAACAGAATGTCATTTTCGTATCAATACCTAAAAATGTATCGATAAATTTGTGAAGCTATCTGTACTCATTTAAATTTATCAATACTTGACAAAAAGCATCAAAACAGGATCGATATTTTCTGGTCTGGTGCAATTTTAAATATGTTTGTTTAACAACTTGGACGTAAAATATTTTCTAAGTATGAGTTCAACCATTGTTTTCTTTTTAGATGTAATTTGAAAGGGATTTTTTGACAATTTATGTTTAAAATGATTTTTATTAAAAACATAACATTATCAAAACTATTTTCCAAGTAAAGCTTAGTTTATTAGTTTCCCTCTTTTTTATATAACAAAACATTTTGATAAATTTGGTTTTGAATAAGTTTGCTCCCCCTTTCTAAAAAAATCATTTTCAATTTAAGCCTTAGAAAAATTTGTTGTTCATTATGAAAATTTTGCATTCATTTAAAAACTGGCCATTCATTTTTAGTTAAAGATATTTTGAAAACTTGGTCAATAAATTTGCAATTTGCAATTTGGCAAAATCATAATATCAATCATTAATTGAAATTAAATTTACCTTTCTCTTCTCCCACTTTTTATTTTATCAAAATAAAACAAGTAAAGCTTAAGTGAGAGATATAAATGATTAGTTCAATAAGATGAAGCGAAAAAGAAATATGAACTAACATAACATGAAACATCAAAGTATCTCAATATACCAAAATAAACATTTAGCTTAAACAGACGAAGACATAGGAAACAAGATAAAATGACCTAATGATGCTCATGAAAATGCATTAATATGCAACGCCTATCCTAATCCTCTTGATGTGGAGGAGGTGGAGGAAATCTATCCAAAAGTTGATCCACTTGATCTTCCAAAGAAGACATCTTAGACCTCATACTATGAAACACATCATGGACCTCTACTCAAAAACCTCAGAATTTATCACCCAAAGAGTTAATCACACCAACGAGCGTGTTACCAAGCTTAGCCGAAATAGGAGCAGTTAAGAATACCCAATTGAAGGAGCAAGAGGAGGAGTGGGCTCAGATAAAGGAGGGACCACATCGTCACCGCCCTCAACATTTTCAACATCTTGAGATGTTGGTTGGCCATCCTCTACCCATACGTTGAAACAAGGATCTTTCTTATAGCCTACAGGATGGAGAACACCAACGCCAATTTTTTGTTTGCCATTGTCGAAACCTTTTTGGGCAGTTTAAAATTTTATACATTAGAGATGTTCATGGTTGGATCTAGCGGAAATCTGGTTGTAAAAGCTTTTTAAATCCAAGCTTGTTTTCGAGCCGACCTGTTTTACTATTTAAAATTTAATATAACATTAAAAATATATTTTTAATTAATATTTTATATATATATATAATTAAATTTAAAATTTTTATTGTTTAAATTCAATCCAAGAACAAATTAGCTCGAGGTATGAAAATTTTTGTCCAAGCTTGATCAAGTCGGTTAGATCTTTTTGATATATAGGTGTGAGCAACTTTTTATTTTTTTCAACTTTTCTTGATATACAAAAAATCTTTCATCCAAAATTGCTCGACAGCGATGGTTATCTCAATTGTAAAATTTGTTACCCCGAATTTCCCAACAAAAATGACTCTATAAGAATAACCTACCAGTCTAGATTGCTTGACATTGATGGTTTTAAATGAATAATCTAACCTTATGGCATGTCAACTATATCCGACTTGATCCAAACAATTAATAGGGTAACCAAATTTCCAATTCTTTATAAACAATCCGAACCACACTTTATCATATCTAACCAATCATCAATTTATCATATATCCAACATGTTATAACTCAATTTCATGCAAATCATCAAATTTCAATTGAATCAAGAAATTTCTATTCTATTCAATTTAGTCCTTATCTATATAATCAATCTCAAACATATTAATTCAGCTCAAATAACCATCAATGACTTACCTCAACTCCATATAATGCAAATGACATGTAAAAAACAAAAATATAAAAGATTCTCAAATCATAAAAATACAAACCGAAATTTTGAGCTATTCGTCAACCAATTTGGATTTTCTTTTCCGTCTCGATGGTCCCGTATCAATGTTAGCTAAATGAAATTACAAAATATATAATACTATCAATTTCTAACCAATTCACAATCAATTTCCAATTCATACAAATTTTGTAATTTATTCAATTTAGTCCAAAAAAGCAAGACTAACATAATTTTCAATTTAAAGCTTCAGATTGAAATTCAATTTCAAAATTACTCATTGGGAACCTTTCACACCCTAAAATGGGGTAAAAGAATTGGGCTAGAAGAATTTGGATTAGTGGACAAAGAGTTGTCACACTATGACTCTTAGTTAAAAGTTTGTAAAAGTATGACAAGATTGAGTAATTGGTTTATTGGTTAATGGAAAGTAAGGAGATAGTGTAATTTTCCTTGAAACCCAAGTTCAAATTTCTTCCCTTGCGTCATTACCATTTTTATGCAATTTTGCTTTAAACTTTAGTTAGTGTCACGCCCCGTTTTATAAATAAATGTTGTAGGAGTGTTAACAAGCAAGTGAATTGGCCTAATGATTAAGGAGTGATGTAAGCTTCCTTGTGTCCTATGTTTGAATCCTGTGGTGCTCAAAGTATAAAAATATTTGCTTCTTTTATTCTGTGCCGCCCAAGCTGTCAGAATTTCGGTAAAACTCAAACTCTGAGTAATTAGATTGAGTTATTAATTAATCGAATTGGTTGGGATATAATCAGATTTTATTTTTAAATTTTTTTTTTAGAATTTTCCCTTAAAATCTCTTTTAGTGTTGTTCCCTCTCCCCTTTATTTTGCACTTCTTTCGTTTTTCACTTTTTTAACAGAAAACCTCCTCTCTTGTCGTTCCTTTTTTCTTCTTGCGTTTCTTCCTTAATTTATCATTATCAACCCCTTATTCTTATTCTTTTTCCGTCATTTTTATTTTTTTTGTTGTTGTTTTGATATGTGGCATCATTCCTTTTTGATTCGTTATGTGTCGTGCATGGTAGAAAATTTCGATCTAAGATAGATCTAGTTAGGTTCGAGAGTGGGCATTTTGAAGACATTTAATTTTGTATTGGATCTACATAAATTAGGTGTGGGTCTTATCTTTGGGTGATTTATTTTTTATTAAATAATTTTATGTGCATGTTAATCAATCGTACATGTTGATTTGTGCATGGCTGAATGCTAAAGGACTTTTATTGTGATTAAATGATTGTGTAAGTCCTAACCTTTGTGTGGATAAATTTATAAAACATATATATTTATGTAAGTATCCTTAATAATGACTTATTCAATGATTGAATCGTGTCTATTGTTATTGAATGATTATACCTGAAACCTATGTATTATGAAAATTGTGGTGTTAGATTGTTACTGTATTTCTGACTGAACGTTAAAATATGATTACTATTATTATTGAATAACCATGTCTACCATTTTGTGGAAATCTGATTACATTATTAAACCATGCTTACTATTTCTGTCACTAGATGCATTTTGAAAGCATACCTATTGATTTTGATAAATCTAATAACATGTTGAAACCATGTTTATTGAATTGAATTTGCTTCTATACTGAATTTGATTTTTATCATTGTGTGTCATGTGCCTATCATTAGGGTTGGGATGATTGTGTAGGAAGGAAAAATTGACAGTTTCATGATATGTAATATTGGTGGCTTGACCACAAAATGTTATGTAGGGTTGGATGAGTGGTTTATCCACATACATACAATTCGATAGTTAAATAGCATTATTTGGTGGCTCGTCCACAATTTATTTGGCAAATTGTCTACAATATATTGGTAGCTTATTATCAATTTTTGTGGCTAATGACCACGATTTTGGTGTGTTGGTTAAATGGGTTCTTAATAACCCTGTTTGGTGTGTTGGATAGATTGAGGTGGTATGCAACGAATGGTTGGGTAGGAACCCTTTTATTGCATCATTTGTTCATACCCATGCTCATACGCTGGTTGATAATTTCCATGCTTATTACGAATGTTGTATTGATGACACTGATTGATGACTTGCTACGTACTGTTATTGACATTGTATGAATGGCTTATCATTTTTCTGTGAGTGTCTTTATGATTGAATTGTTACCTTTAGACTCACATTGAGCTTCTTAAAGCTCACCCCCTTAATTTTCTCCTTTTAGATAATCTTCAAAGTTAGGGCCAGACACGACATTTGGAGGGCTCGTCTCAGACATTAATAAATATAGTATTTTTATTTAAATATTATTATCATATTATTTTTGGGACTGTAATGTTTTATTTGAATTGTGGCATGCATTTGGTTTTGAATTTTAGGTTGCGTTATTTTGGATTTTACTTGCATGCATGATATTTATACTAAAAATCGATCAAATACACAAACTGGCTTTAATTCATAAGAAATATAGATTTGAAATATAAAATTACGGATTTCACGATTTTTCGATGCGTAATAAAGAAAGAGTTTTTGAAAAACAAATCATCAAAATAGAAACAAATTAATTGAGTTTCCAAAAATAACACATTATGTAATAATATGAATTCTATCCTTGGCTGACTTAAAAATTCGTTGTTTGATTTAAACTAAGGAAAATGCACAAGTTTTTAAAAAAAAAAACAATTAGTTAGAATAGGAGTTTTAAATGAATCTAAACATTTTACTTTGTTATTTCGATGACCAATGTAACCTTCAGAATATGACTATAACGTCTAGGTCAAGTTTGGGGTGTTAGAGGACCTCTTATTTTTTATTCATACTTTCAATTTTACATTTTATTTAATTTTGTCCCTAATGTACAAAACTAACAGTTAAGCTTTATAATTTAGTCATTTTCTTAATTTAAGCTTAATTTCTATCAATTTAACACCTAAAACATTAAATTCTCAACAATGACATCTCATTAGAAATTCACTAATTGATCAAGTTGATCCTTGGGTTAGCTTAATCAAGCTTTCAAGAAAAAAATATCTATAAAAATCAAAGAAAACTAGCTAGGGACTTACCTAAAATTAAAGCTTAAAGCTTAAAACCCTTGGCTATGGCGTCCTTCTCTTCTTCTTCTTCTTTTTAATTTGGTTGAGGAAGATGTGTTCCTCTCTCTTTCCATTCAAATTTGGTTTATATAATAGGATTAGTAGGTTAATTAAGTTAATTAATCTTAACTTAATCAAATAAACCTTAATTTGTTTAAGTTAATGACCATTTCATCCCATTGTCTACTAACATACATTTACACATGGTTTAATTATTGTTTTGAACCTCAGTTAATTTCAATTTAAGCCTCAAGTCATTTCCTAATTAAAAATCTATAGCCATTGGACTTTACAATTTAGTCCTTGGGCCTTAATTAACCACAATTTCAGTCAAATTGACTATCTAAACTTCAATTCACTTATATAATAACTCTGTAAATATTTTTGTTTAATATTTAGAGACTCGATTAACGAAAATGGGGTCTCGAAATTGTAATTTCTAGTATCACTAGAAATCGGGTCATTATAGAATATCTCTTGATGGAACTATAGTAAAACGAACTCGGATACAGGGGTGAATAAGTTGCTCGCACAAGATGACATTATATCAGGGTTGCTCACACAAGTTGGCATTATATCAAGTTTGCTCACACAAACTGACATATATTAGGTAACCCATCTGGAATAAACCTAAACTATATATAACCTGAGAGTCTGCAAAAAAAGCTAGACGAAGTTATAATATATAAAATCTCTGATCAAGTGCACGTGTAACCCTATTGGCATGCCAAATGTATCATAACCTTTTACTAAGTTCACATGGGCATCATTTTCATATATACACCATTACAAATCCCTGTATCTAATCAAATAATTTATTTACATGTCCTGTAATCAATCAATTTTCACAATTGTACCTTGAATTATTACATATTAACCAATAATCACACAGTCATTTCAATTCAGTCCATAATCTACCATTCATGCCAAATTCACTAGAATTCTAATTATATCTAATCATATATATGTGAAATCAAACATAAGATCACATACAACATAAGATAGATTGATAAATTCCATATGAACTTACATATTCAAAATGTGAAAAGAAAGGATACTTCAAGGACTAATTCACAATTTTAGAATTTTCCCGATTAACTTCACTTTGATTCAATTCTTGATCTATACAATTATTTTATACCACTAACCAATACCAAGCATTTTCATACTATGCCATGATATGCATGATTTCTTGTAATTCTATTTTTCGATTCCCATCATATTTCTTATTTTATTTAATTTAGTCCCTAAACTCAGAATAAGCATAACTTTCATTCCTAGCTACATATTAAAATTTGATTTCATATATTCTCATTAGGGACCTTATATTTTCTATTTCTAATATGATTTCATGGCCAAATTTACATTTATTCAATTTGGTCCCTAATGTAACAAAGTTAACAATAAGTTAAATTAACTTTATAGTCTAGTCCTTTTATATTCTAAGCTTAAAACCTATCAATTTCAAGCCTAATTATGTAAAAAATCAACAATGTGAACTTTCTAAAACTTTAATAGTTTTACAAATTGATACATGGGCTAACTAAATTAAGCTCCCTTGACCTCAAATCTATAAACATTACAAGAAAAGGACTTAAAATCACTTACCAATTAATTGTTGAATGTAAAAGCTTCAAAATGGTTTTCTAGGTTTGTACGGTTAGGAGAAATGGAGAAGATGAACAATGTTCACTACCATTTGTCTTATATACCATAATTAATCCTTAATCACCTAATTTAATTAATTTAGTTGTGCTTTATTTAACTTCATCCATCTTTAATCAAAATTAGTGGAACCTTCCATCATCATCCACTAATTCCTATTGTAAAACGGTTTAATTACCATTGCAAACCTTTGGCTATTTACTATTTAAGTCCCTTAACCTTTGGCCAATTAAAACTTATAACGATTGGACTTTACGATTTAGTCCTTGAGTCTTAATTAAAATCGACAAAAAATATTGGACTAATCTTTAATATGTTTTTATATTATCCTCATAAATATTCATATTTAATATTTATGGGCTCAGTTTACGAAAATTGGGTTCTACAACTACATTTTCCGATGCCACTAAAAATCGGGTTGTTATAATTCTTCCCCCTTAAGAAGTTTCGTCCTCAAAAATTACTTGAGAAAAGATAAGGGTATTGAGATCTCATAACTTCTTCTGGCTCCCAAGTAACCTCTTCTTTGTCATGATAGTGCCGTTATACTTTCACCAACGCCTTAGGTGTTGTTTGGTAAATTGAAAAATTAAATGCTGAAAAAATAAGTGTTGAAAAATTAAGCACTGAATTTAAGTTATAAATTTTGTTTGATATATTACTTAAATTAATTGTGGAATATAATTAGATTGTTTGATAAAATATATATTTTAAATTATAAAATTTATATTCTACATTTTATTATTAATTTTTAAACATTTCATCTTATTTTAAACAAAAATTAAAATTTTAAACGTAAAATTTTCATAGGATATTAAAATGAATAAAAGAAAATCGAAATAATTGAAAATATTCTTCATTAAGTGATAAGTAGTTGTTATCTACTTATTATTTTCCACACTTTTCTATAAAAAAAATATTAACAGATTGCCTCAATTTTGGATTATCAAACATGCTTTAAAAAATAAACTATTGAAAATATTAATTTTTGTTATGAATATCTTATTAAATGGATGTCCATCAACATCAAGATAAAGATCAAGATCAAGATAAGGTTTGGTATACCTTAAACTCTAATAGTTATTAGAAATAGATCTCTACTGCATTTATACTTCTTATGTCTATAAATAGAGACTTTGGAGAAGCATTGTAATTACTTCTATTGATCAATAAAAAATTCGCTCTCTCGTTCTCTTATTCTCTTTGTTAGTTACTCTCTGTCTCTTTATTTTATAATACATTGTCATCATGATTCTCAATTTATTCGCTCTAACTTAGCATTTCAAATTGGTTGCTTGGTTACCCCAACATTGACGGAAAAATGGGTTTCAAATTGAGGAATCAAATTTAGTTTCTTTTCAACTTAAGGTAATTCTAAATTTTTCTATCGTAAATTGTTTTATACTATTTCATTTTTTTCATTTTTTTTTCAATACATTATTATTTCGCTAATTTTTTTTAAGTTTTTTTTAGTGATTATAATGTCAAATCTTGTCAAACTTGAATTTGTCACTTTGGACATCTCAAGCAAGAATTATTTGCCATGAGTGTTAGATGCTGAAATTCACCTAGATGCGCTAAAGGGCTAGGGAATAATAGAGAAGCATCTAACCAAGAAAAAGCACAAGTAATTATTTTCATCCGTCATCATCTACATGAAGGATTAAAAGTGGAACATCTCACTGTGAAAGACCCTCTTAAGTTATGGAAAAATCTGAAAGAAAGATTTGACCATTAGAAAACGATGATCCTCCCTAAAGCTCATTATGATTGGATGCACTTATGTTGCAAGATTTTAAGATTGTAAGTGAATATAATTTAGAACTCTTTAAAATTAGTTCTCAACTGAAGTTATGTAGGGAGAACATAACAGATGCGGACTTGTTAGAGAAAACCTTTTCAACTTTTCATGCTACAAATGTGCTCTTGCAGCAATAATATCGTGAAAAAGGTTTTAAAAAATATTCTGAATTGATTTCATGTCTTTTGGTGGCTGAACAAAATAATGAATTGTTGATGAAAAATCACGGAACTCGTCCCACTAGTACTGCACCACTCCCTGAAGTGAATGTTGCAGTACACTATAGATATGGAAATGAAAAATATAGAGGTCGCAATCGTGGACATGGTCATGGTCGTGGACGTAGTGGAGGACGTGGTTGAGGACGTACTAGTAATCGATATCATGGTCTTTATAATAGTTATACTTCTAACCACCAAAAAAGGAGTAGAAATGAAAGACAAGAAAGAGGTGGTCAAAATAATCCTTTAAAGGTTATTGAGAGTTTATGTCATCAATGTGGTATGAAGGGACATTGGGGATGTCTCTGTCGTACGCCTGAACATTTAATGAAACGTTATCAAGCATCCATTAAAGGGAAGAAAAATATTGAGACAAATTTTATATCTCAAAAAGGATGCTATGGAGGCAAAAGGTAAGGGTGATGTAATTCATGGCCTAGATGTGGCAGATTTCTTTGGGAATCATTAGAAAAGTTGGTGTTATTTTAGCATTTTATGTTGCTTTTAAGTATGTTTCATTTTCTTGTATAAAAGTTTATGTTATTTAGGTATTTTTTTTTTATTTTAAGTATGTTTATTTTCTTGCATAAAGAAAATTTATTCATATTCAATAAACATTTGTAACGCTTCTAATGTTATGTTTTTTTTATGAAGAATATGAATGATCAACAAAATCTTGTTGAATCCAAGATCAATGGAGACATGTGTCTTGCTGATAGTGCTATAACACATATGATACTCAAGATAGAAAACATTTTTCTCATTTAACAATAAGTGATGCTCATATTAATATAATATCGGGTAGTTCAAAACTTATTGAAGGCTCTGGAAGAGCTATTATATTATTACCTAAAGGTACAAAATTGGTCATTGGTGATGCTTTATTTTCCACTAAGTCTCAGAGAAATTTATTGAGTTTTAAAGATATTTGTATCAATGGATACCATATTGAGACTATGAATGAGAAAGATATTGAATATCTATATATTACAAATGTTGAATGTGGAGAGAAATATGTGTTGGAAAGACTACTTGCCTTTTCATGAGGATTATATTATACACATATTAGTGCAATTGAGGCACATGTTACTACAAACTAGAAGTTTGTAGAACCACATACTTTTACTATTTGGCATGATCGGTTAGGCCATTTCGGATCTATTATGATGCGAAAAATAATTGAGAATTCAATTGGGCACCCATTGAAAAACCACAAGATTCTTGAATTCAGAGATTTCTCTTGTGATGCTTGTTCTCAAGGTAAACTTATTATTAGACCATCACCAACTAAAGTTGGGATTGAATCTCCCGCATTTCTAGAGCGTATTCAAGGTGACATATGTGGGCCTATTCATCCACCATGTGGACCATTTAGATACTTTATGGTATTGATAGATGCATCTAGTAGATGGTGACATGTATCCTTATTATAGACTCGCAACCTGGCATTTGCGAGACTACTTGCTCAAATGATTCGCTTAAGAGCACAATTTCTTGATTATACAATGAAAACTATCCGTTTTGATAATGCTGGTGAGTTTACATCCCAAGTTTTCAATGATTATTGTATATCAATTGGGATAAAAGTTGAACATCATGTGGCCCATGTTCACACACAAAATGGTTTAGTCGAATCGTTTACCAAACGCCTCCAACTAATAGCTAGACCATTGCTTACGAGAACAAAGCTTCCTGTTACAGCTTGGGGATATGCTATTTTTCATGCAACAGCACTTGTGCGCATTAGGCCAAGAAGTTATAATAAATACTCCTCATTACAATTAGCTTTTGGTTAGGAGACAAATATTTCCCATCTTAAAATTTTTGGATGTGCAATATATATTCCAATTGTTCCACCACAACGAACAAAGATGGGTCCTCAAAGGAGGTTAGGAATATATGTTGGTTATGAATCTCCTTCTATAATTAAATATGTAGAACCATTAACGGTAGATTTATTTACTGCACGATTTTTTTATTGTCATTTTAATGAAACAATATTCCTAACATTAGGGGGAGAGAAATATAGCTGGTAAAAGAAATTATATGGAATGTATCATCATTATCTCAATTAGATCCTCGTACGATTCAATGTGATTAAGAAGTTCAAAAGATCATACATTTGCAAAACATCGCCAATCAATTGCCAGACTCATTTACTGACTTAAAGAGAATTACAAAATCTCACATACCAACTGAAAATGCTCCAGTACGAATTGATATCCCAATAGGGCAAACTGTTAATGCAAACGAAATTAATCCACGGATGAAACGTGGAAGACCAGTTGGTTCCAAAGATTAAAATCCTCATAAAAGGAAAGGAGCAAATATTCAAGGTGAGTATATTATGGAGACAAATCCCCAAGAAGACGCTAATGATATAACTAATCATAATCATAAAATCCCAAAAGGGATTCAGGTACCTAAAAATGATGATAATGAGGAGATCTCAATAAGTTATGTTACTTCCGGGAAAAGATGGAACCGGAAAAATATAGTTGTCGACAACAATTTTGCATATAATGTTGCTATTGAAGTAGAAAAAAAAATGATGATCCTGAGCCTAAATCTATTGAGGAATGTAGAAATAGAAAAGATTGGCCAAAATGGAAAGATGCAATCCAAGCAAAATTAAATTCGCTTTCAAAACATAAGGTTTTTGAACCTGTAGTCCAAACACCTAAAGTTGTAAAGCCGGTTAGATATAAATGGGTATTTGTGCAAAAATGAAATAAAAAAAATGAAGTCATTAGATATAAAGCACAACTTGTAGCATAAGGATTTTCGCAAAGGCCCGACATTGATTATGAAGAGACATATTCTCTTGTGGTGAATGCAATCACATTTAGATATCTTATTAGTATGGCAATACGTGAAAAACTTGACATGCATCTAATGGATGTTGTTACAACATATCTATATGGTACACTTGATAGTGAAATTTATATGAAAATCCCTGAAGGATTTAAAATCCAAGAAGGATATAGAGTTTCTTGAGAAAATTGCTCGATCAAATTAAAGAAAAGTCTATATGGATTAAAATAATCTAGACTTATGTGGTACAATCATCTTAGTGAATACTTGTTAAAAGAAGGTTACAAAAACGATCCAATTTGTCCATGTGTATTTATAAAAAGGTTTGGATCAAATTTTGTGATAATTGTTGTTTATGTTGATGATCTAGATATTATTGGAACTCCTGAAGATCTCCAAAATACAGTAAATTATTTAAAGAAGGAATTTGAGATGAAAGATCTTGGAAAAACAAATTTTTGTCTTGGCTTACAGATTGAGCATTTAAAAGATGGAATTTATGTTCATCAATCAACTTATACGGAAAAGATTTTAAAGAAATTTTACATGGACAAAGCACACCCATTGAGTACCCCGATGGTTGTACGATCGTTAGATGTGGATAAAGATCAATTTCGTCCTTGTGAAAATGATGAAGAGTTTATTGGTCTTGAAGTGCCATATCTAAGTGTCATAGGAGCATTAATGTATCTTGCAAACAACACAAGACCTGATATAGCTTTCGCTGTAAGCTTGTTAGCAAGATTTAGTTCTTCTCCAACACGTAGACATTGGAATGAAATTAAACATGTATTTAGATATCTCAGAGGGACCATTGATATGAATTATTTTATTTAAGTGATTCAAAATCCCTATTAACCGATTATGTTAATGTTGGATACCTATCATATCCACATAAAGGTTGATCCCAAATAGGATATTTATTCACATGTGGAGGTACTGCAATATCAAGGCGTTCAACAAAGCAAACATTAGCTACCACTTCTTCAAATCATGCAGAAATAATTGTAATGCATGAGGTAAGTCGAGACTGTGTTTGGTTAAGTTTATTTACCCAACATATCCAGAAGATATGTAATTTACCTTTACAGGAAAAGATGTCAACTATCTTATACAAAGATAATGCAGCATGTATAGCTCAATTGAATGGTGGTTACATCAAAGGTGACAAAACGAAACATATTTCACTAAATTTATTCTTCACCCATGATCTTGAGAAAAGAGGTGATATAAATGTTCCTCAAATTCGTTCTAGTGACAATTTAGCAGATCTTTTTACTAAGGCATTGCCCACTTCAACATTTGAAAGACTACTACACAATATTGGAATGCGTCGACTCAAAGATGTAATGTAATGTTGCCGTTAGGGGGAGTCTAAATCAAGTTGTACTCTTTTCCTTTAACCGAAGTTTTGTCCTATTAGGTTTTCCTGGTAAAGACTTTTAACGAGGCAGCTTGTAATAGAAGATTGTGTACTCTTTTTCCTTCATTACGTTTTTATCCCACAGGATTTTTCCTAATAAGGTTTTAACGAGGCACATTATCTACAAATGGACATCTAAGGGGGAGTGTTATGAATATCTTATTAAATGGATGTCCATTAACATCAAGATCAAGATCAATATCAAAATAAGGTTTGGTATACCTTAAACTCTAATAGTTATTAGAAATAAATCTCTACTTCATTTATACTTCTTATGTATATAAATAGAGACTTTGGAGAAGCATTATAATTACTTCCATTGATCACTAAAAAATACGCTCTCTCGTTCTCTTATTCTCTTTGTTATTTACTCTGTCTCTTTATTTTATAATAATTTTCAATTAATTTAATTTTTTAATAATTTATCAAACAATATCTTAATTAAATTTTAATTTAATTATTTATAAAAAAAACAAACTAATCCAAGAAAATAAAATTTTGGATTAGAGAGTAACAACATCAATTCAAAAAATACATTAGACCAACCTCAGATTGAATAGGAAACAGAAATACTACTTAATTATTTATAAAATTAACGAACTATTTCTATACTTATTTTATTAGACCTGTTGGGCTTCTCTTTTGGGCTTTAGCAATTGAAAAAAGGGAATGAGTGAAAAATAGGAATAAAACAAAAATAAACGTGTCTCACATTTAATTTAAATAAAGTTTAAACCTGTTTAGACAAAAAAAAATTAAGTATAACTTAAAAAAATATAATTTAAGTATTAACTTTTCAGTTAAATTTTTTTAAATAGACTTGACGATTTAACTAACTGATGTAATAATTTGTAAAAGAATAACTTAAATATCACATGTGACAAAAATTTAGGTATCAAAACAAAAGAAATATAATTTATATATTAATTTGACTTGAGTTCATACTTAAAAAATAGTCATAAGAATTGCATGTTTGCTTTTTTTTTTTAAATATACTTTTTTAAAATATATATATTTAACTATTGGAAAATAAAATAAAATAAAGCAATGTTTAGAGCAAAATAAAATAATACTTGAAACTAGTGATGTTTGAATCGAATTAGATTTAAATTGTTTGATCGAGAATTAGTTGGAATATCAATTCAAAAATAATAAAAACTTAATTAACCACTAAACTAATATGGATAGATTGAATTAAGCTAAAAAAATTAATTGACTTGAATTTTATATTTTTTTTATTTTTAATAATTTATTTACTATAAAAATTAAATGATTAATCTGATTCTAAAATTATTGTTATTGTTAAAGAAAAAACCTAGGTCAAGAGTTCTCTCTCTAGTTTTCCTGGAGAAACAACAGAAGTTGTGGCCGGGACGGAGCAGAGAGGTGGTTTTTGGGGTTTTGCTGGGGAATGGAGAAGACGAAGAAGGATGAGATCTCTATGTTAGAATAAGAATTGATACAACTCTTGGTTAAAAGTTCTTCAGTCGTTCATACAGGCAAGCCAACTTTATTATGTACTGTATGGACAAAAAAATCTTATAATCCGAATAGTCTTAGGGCTCAATTACGATGTATTTGGAAAACGAAGAAGAAGTTCGAAATCCAATTGGCAGGACATAACCTGTTTATGAATCTTTTTGAAGATGAGGATGATTTAGAGTCGATCATGGGGGGAAGGCCTTAGTTCTTTAGAAGAAATCTCATAATTTTTGCTTGGCTCTCAGAAACTATGGAGAGGAGGAAAGTTAAACTAGTAAATTCCCCGTTTTGGCTAAAAATCGGCCCATGTCCACCTGAGAGCGACAAGAAGGATCTTATGCATGCGGTTGGTTCTACTTTTGGGGGTGTTTTACAATAAGAGATTAAAGGTGATTTTTGTCGCATTAGGGTAAATCTCAATGTAAAAAAACCCTTGAGGTGGGAGATTTTTGTCCAAGTGGAATCAAATGCGAAAGTATGGTTACCATTCAAGTACGAAACTTTGCTTATTTTTTGTTTTGGGTGTGGACACATGGGCTATAGTCTTAAATATTGTTAGGAAGTTCCAGATGGTGTGAAAGTTATGCCAGAGGACAATTTGCCTTCCTCTATTGAACTTAAAGCAGAGTCTAAATTGGTTGGTAAATTAAGTCAAAAATTGGGTTTTAATGCTTATAAATCTTTAGCATTAGTCTCGTATGAGGGAGACGAAGAGCATGGCGTATCCAATTCTGTGTTGTATAACAATACAAAGTCTCATACGTTACTTGCAACTGATATGACTACTTCAACATCGGTGAATGTTGAGTTTTTAGGAACGAAGACAACAAACGGTGGTGGCTTCAGGCAGATGGGATCTGCTTCAGTCCCATTGGCTGATAATCCCGCCCAAATTGGTACTGGTGCTGAAGAGACCCACTTGGACTCTAATTTCAAAACTCCTGTTGAAAAGTTAGAAAAATCCTCATTACTTAATTTACATGAGGAATATGTTACTCAAGAAGGTGCATTAGATGTTACTAAGTCTCAAAGGTGTGCTTATTAGAACAATGATGTGATGGATTTTGTGGAATATGATGGATTGGGCCCCAGAGTTAGGCTTACTTCTCTTTCGAGTGAGCTGAAGTGGCTTTTCCAATTTATCCAGTGAGTGGCCCACAGGTTCCAAGCAAAAGATAGAAGCGTTTAGCTAGAATTAGTAATGATAATGGCGATCGGAATGAAGAAACGCAATGGAAAAGAAAAGGTAACTGGGAGGAATCTGTTGATATAGTAGACCTGGAGTTAGCTTTGAAAGTTGGAAAAAAATCAAGAAGAGATATTGATGAAACAGATTGCGTGATGAGTGATGATGTTGATAATTTTTCCTTGGAGCAGGCTTTTGTTCCAATCCAATTAGGATAGGTGGCTACCAAGAGGCATGCCGACCTAACACAATGAAACTATTAAGTTGGAACATTAGGGGATTGGGGAATCCCCGAACTAAAAGAGGTCTGCTGCATATGCTGAAGACATTTAATCCCAAAGTGGTCTTCTTCATGGAGACCAAGATCAACAGTGTAAGAATGAAGAAAGTTCGAAGATTTTGTGGCTTTCTTTATGGCATTGATGTAGCAGCTGAAGGTTCTAGAGGGGGCTTGTGTCTAGCATGGAGAGGGGATATTTTTGTATCCTTAAGAAGTTTTTCCTTAGAACATATAGATGTTGAGATTGAGTAGTGTGACACAGGAAGTAAATGACGATTCACTGGTTTTTACGGTTCCCTTTACGCGGATGGTTGTGAAGAATCTTGAGAGTTATTACGACGGCTTGGATCTGATCCTCACCTCCCTTGACTTGTCTCTGGTGATTTTAATGAAATCATGTACGCAAGTGAGAAAAGAGGTGGGGTGCCAAGGGATAAGCGAAGGATGGAGAATTTTAGAAATGTTCTACAAGATTGCTGACTAATAGACTTGGGATATTCTAGTGCATGGTTTACGTGGGAAAAAGGGAACTTGCCAGGAAATAATGTACATGAAAGATTAGATAGAGGAGTCGCAAGTGCCGAATGGATGAGTATGTTCCCTAATGCTCTAGTTAAACATCTACCACACTCTATCTCAATTCATTGCCCTTTACTCATAGATACTGAAACATATAGTCATCTTCCTTCCCAAAAGAGTTTTCGTTTTGAAGCATGTTGGTTGCTTGAATGCACGTTTGAGAATATAGTGAAAGATTTCTGGCTAAAAGGTGACGAACCGCTTTTAGAGAAGCTAAGGGTGTTGAAGAAAAATCTTTTTCATTGGGATAATTTGGTATGGCGGAAAACAGTAGACCTTAAGAAGTGACTTATGAAAGAACTTGATGATCTTTCGCTTGATGAGGTAAATGATGATACCCTTGAAAACATTATTTATACTAAAATTCATTTAAACCTTGAAGTTGATAAAGATGAGAGATATTAGGAGCAAAGAGCCCGAGCAAACTGGTTAAAAGCAAGAGATAGGAATACGACTTTCTTTCACAAATATGTCTCACAAAGGCATTCGGGTAATCGTATCAAAACTTAAATTCTACTAAGGGAAAGGAAATTACTGATGAAACTGAAATGCATGATTTGGTTCATGAATGTTTTCCAAATTTATTTTCATCCAATAGTCCATGTGATGCGGCTCACATCCTAGAAGGGGTCAAGAGGGTGGCTACCCTAAAGATGAATAATACGCTATTAAAAAAAATTAGGGAAGAAGAAGTTTGGGAAGCCCTCAAAGACATGGGCCCAACAAAGGCTCCTTGGGATGATGATCTTCTAGCCATATTCTTTCAGAAACTTTGGCACATTGTGGGAGGAGATGTTTCAAAAATCTGTCTACAGATTCTCAATGAAGATATGAATTTCGAAATTATTAATTCCACAAGTATTGTACTGCTCCCAAAAATCCCCTACCCAACGAGTTTAGTGAACTTTAAACCAATCAGTCTATGTAATGTCCTTTACAAATTAATAGCTAAGATGCTCGTGAATCGTATGAAATTATTTATGGGAGCCTGCATGATCCTGTGCAAAGTGCATTCATCCTAGGTCGTTTAATCTCACATAATATTTTGCTAACCTATGAAGTCTTACATATTTATCGACAGAAAAGGATTGGTAAAAGAGGCTTTATGGCTTTAAAACTAGATATGAGTAAAGCTTATGATAGGGTGGAGTGGATATTCATCCAGAATATGATGTTGAGGATGGGGTTTGACGCCAAGTAGGTTGAGATCATAATGAAGTGTGTATCAATAGTTTCTTATTCTGTGGTTCTGAATGGTGTCAATAAAGATAAGTTTAAACCTAATCGAGGTCTTCGTCAAGGCGATCCTCTTAACCCATTTTTATTTTTAATATGCATCGAGGATTTGTCCTCTCTGATGCGTTTAACCATTCAAAAGGGTTCTCTAAAAGGTGCTAAGGTTAGCCGATATGACCCTCAAATCTCTCATCTACTTTTCGCAAACGATTCTATTCTATTTGGAGAGGCAACAATTCAAGGGGCTGATCTTCTGAAGCAAATTTTATTAGAATATGAACACTATTCTAGGCAGTGCATTAATTTCAAAAAGTCTATCTTGTTTTTTAGTTCAAATACTGATGGTGATGTTCGGAGATCCGTTTCAAATTATTTAGGAGTGAGATATGTTGTGGAACTAGAAAAATACCTCGATCTTCCCAATGTTGTGGGTAGAAGTAAAAAAGAGTAATTCTAGATTTTAAAAGAAAAATTGCTGAAGCGTGTTGATAGTTGAAGTATTCGCTATCTTTCGTAAAGAGGGTAAGAAGTTTTTATCCGATCAGTTTTACAGGTAGTCCCAATTTACCCTATGGCTTGTTTTTTATTACCTAAGTCTCTTTGTTCTAAGTCTGAAGGTGTTATGGCTAAGTTTTGGTGGCAAAAGGGTCTAGGGAAGCAAGGTATCCATTGGTGTTCGTGGAAACAACTTAGCGAACCTAAGGAGGTTGAAGGTTTAGGGTTTCGTGATCTATCTAAATTTAACATTGGATTACTAGCGAAGCAAGGTTGGCGTTTATTTACTTATCTGGATTCATCATTAGCCCGTGTTATGAAAGCAAAATATTACCCGAATACAGATTTTTTAAACTCTAATTTAGGGAATTTACCTTCCTATACCTGGAAGAGCATTTGGGCTGCCAAGGTTTGCTTAGTGCTGGGATGTGCTAGCATGTTGGATCAAGGTTGAAGATATTGGTCAGTCAAGATGCTTGGCTCTCCTCCAACCTATAAATTAAATGCATCGGTAAATGTGGGTGGGTTAACCAGAGTTTCTGACTTTATACTAGCTAAGCAAATGATATGGAACACTAAGTTAGTAAATCAAAGCTTTCCAGTTTAGATTGCAGAACGTATCTTTAAAATTCCTTTACCTCGCGAGGTAACAGAAGATGTTTTGGCATGGAGAGGTGAGCCATGGGGAGTTTTTTCAGTTCGTAGCGCTTATAAACTATTACATGAGGGGCAATTTCGTCCTAATTATACTAATTTAACTTCTACAGACTTTTATAAAAAATTATGGCAGTTACAAATCCCAAGAAAAATTAAACTACTCATGTCGAGAATTGTCTGAAATTTCCTGCCAACTTTTGTGAATCTCCACAGCTAAAGAGTCCGGAATGATACTTTATGTTCACATTGCGAAATTTCTTCAGAGTCCTTGTTTCATGTATTTCGAGAACGTGAGGTTTCATTAGAGGTATGAAATAATCTCAACCTAGCATGGATAGTAACAAACCCCGTAGTAAGGAATGAGGAATGGTTTACCCGGGTATTTGATAAATGTTTCGTCTTGCAATTGAAGAGGTTTGTTTGTGGAATATGGGGAATATGGATGCATAGAAATAAAAAAGTACATGAGAATATCTCAAGATCTGGAAAGCAGATAACTGAGTGGATTATAATTTTTTTGAGAAAACTAGATGAACTTGAGAAAGATTCACCTCAAAAACATATAGTCTCATTAGCTCCTCAGATCTGGTCTCCCTTATCGAACATGGTCACGAAAATAAATTTTGATGCACCGTATTGTCAAATGGAAGCAAGATCGGGTTCTGGAGTGGTTGCCCGAAACCATCGAGGAGAGATACTGGCCTCTAGACAATTTTTGCACTCCAATGTTGGCTCACTGTTTGCTGCAGAAGGGTTTGCATGTCTCCAAGCGATTCAAATGGGTGCACAACTCGGGCTCTCCTACATCATCATTGAAGGTGATGCAAAAACCATAATTAAAAGTGTCAATCCAGTGTAGAAGACAGATCGATAATTTGGGCTATCATTCAGAATATTAAAGACATGCAAAATCGGTTTCTATCTCTTAAGTTTAGCCATATTTTTCGAGATGCAAACTCTTTAGCGCATAATCTTGCAGAAAGTTGTCTAAAGATGTGTATGAATCTTACTTGATCTTTGATGTAGGGACGATTGAGGAAAGAATGCTTGAAGAACGAGGTGCCCTGAGAAGATGGGTTAGGGAGCCAGATTGATAGAATCTTTAGAGATAGTTTTCGTGTTGCAGCAGAGAAAATAGGAAAGACCTCTTAATTTTGTGAGAAATGCTGCCATTTACTGCCTGGTACCACAATTAATTACAATTTCCAAATTTTGATGTAGTGGAAGCCATCTTATTCTTGATTGGATTAATCTTTATTAGGGTTTCCTTTTGTTTATTGCGCCATTTGGTGATTTAATTTCTTTTCTTTGTTTAGTTAATCCTTTACAGTTTTTTTCATCTGTTTTTATTTTGGATCATCCTTGCTAGCCCATCAGTTGGGTGAATAGCCATTGGATTGGTCCCTGAACAGTTGTTTTTTTAAGTAATAAAAGTCCAATCAAGTTTATTTAAAAAAAAAAAAACTATTGTTGATAAGAATGAGAAAGGAAGAAGAAAAAAATTGTTGAACAAGTCACACTAATTTAGTTTTAAAATATTGAATTTTAATGATAGCTCCTCATTAAACCACATGAAAAATATCTTTCTGATCTTTCTTTCTTTCAATGTCTAGGAAATTTCTGTTCAATTTCCAGCCCAATACTTACCTTTCTATCTTACCTTCTCATTGTGCTTTTTATGAATATATAAACCCTTTTTCACTGTAAACAAACTATTCACTAATTGTTCCATGGATGCCTTCTTCCTTTCACCATCTTCCTTCTCCATCTTCTTCCTTTTAACTATTTTCCAACTGTCTTACGCCCAAGATGATGATTTCCACTTTGCTTCATGCCCTCCATTTGATTGTGGAAACATTCCTAATATTTCATATCCTTTCTGGACCGATCAAAATAATCGACCTTCCTACTGCGGCTTTCCTGATGAAGGGTATAAACTGAAGTGCAGGCAGAATCAGCCCCCTGTTATGACGCTCAGTTCCCAACAATTCCATGTGCTGCATATCAATCGGCCTCATGGTTTGTTGACAATAAAACGAGTGGAACTAAACAACACTTGTCCTCAGCTGATTTTGATAAACTATGCTTTTAATTATACTGAAACTGCTGAAAACATTACTCTGTTCTACGACTGCCGAAGCAGGGGAGGTCCGAATCGAAGTTTCAGTTGCAGAAAGGGTGGTAAAGAAACTTCCCTCATGTTCTTTAAGGAGGATGAAAATGAATGTCTTGGAAATGGTAAACAAGTTGAAATTCCTATTGGGAAAAAGGCCTTTGATGATCTCATTGGCGGAATCAGCACTGTGAATGAAAGTTTAGTCCAGCCCTTTGATATTAGATACCTTGCATACGATCGTTATTGCAAACAATGCAAGGATAATGGCGGAAGATGTGGATACAACTCAACTGTAACCTCTACATTTGCCTGCTATTGTCGTGATCGTCCTCAAACAATTAGATGCAACCAAGGTACGGTATACCTGCTTCTTTTAACTCTTCCTGAATCGTTGAATCATTGTTCAGAAACATGGAATCCAGTTGATATCCAGTCGTCTTTTTCTGCTGTTTATGACCCATAATTAACCCCAGCTTTCGGTTCTTAATTATCCAATCTTTTATATATCAATTTTCTGTATTATTGCCATATTTTTGATAGCCTTAGTCTGCAAACTCGCACTATAACCCCACTTATCGAGCCATGTCGTGATACATGATCAGAAATTGTTGTCTTTGGATATGAAATAGGCAAGTTTAGGATACCATGAATCAACTTTTAAGTGTGGGAACTAAATAATAATATCATTTCTTTGGATTGTCACATGTTTTGCTTCATTTTCTTGTTTTGGATATAGACGGCTGATAATTTACCCTTTGTAGGAATTAGGATTACATCTTTAGAAATGTTGAGAGTTTGGAGCAAAACAATATTTCACCAAAACAAAAAAAAATTAGCATAATAAAAATCCAACAAAATAATTAGATAGTAATACGTGACTAGTCACATGTATCTCATGATGATACATAAGAACTAGTTTTAAACCATAAAAATGATAGAATTTTTATCAAATACAATCTAACTTTTAATATAAAATCTTCTATAATACTTATATTTTTATTTATCTCATTTATCATATAACATATTCATTTAATTTCTCTAAAAATGGACATTTTTTTTATTTCAGGTCAGAGCGGTTTCAACTTGGGAAGCAAGATTGCAATCGGTAATATACTCCTCTGATTCTTTTAATTAGTTTGTAATGTTATATGTTTTACACATGATTTTTTTTTTTTTTTTTATAAATTATAAGAGAATGACAAACTCCCATTTTGCACATAATTTTATGTGTTTATTTTTTAATGATTTTTTAAATAATATTAAATTTAGTTTTTACTTAGTGTTTTAATTTTTTATTCAAATTATTGAATATAATTAAAATATATTAACTTATTTAATAGTTGAAATATAATGACAAAATTTGAAATTATAATTAAAGCATTTATACCATATTAGAAAATGGATATATTGTAAATCAATAATATTTTAATAACATTAAAAATTTTCAAATTATAATTAAAATATTCAATCTACAATATAGTTTAACTTTATTTAATTGATGCAAAGTAACATTCTTCAAAACAATAATTTATAAATATAATAAAAATTATTTTGATAATTTAAATATAACTCTAGTAAAAAAATTCCTAATCATCATTAAAAAATTTATATAAACTATAAAAAATAGAAAAATGTTTGATACATTGCTAATCGAATTTTTAGACTCCACAAATATAATTAAGAAATTGATAAATATTGAATATAATAAAATATTAAATAAATAAATATTTTTAAAAAGAGACACATAAAAATTTATTAAGGTGGTTTATAGAAAAAATACACCACCGATATACTAACCCTCAAAAATTAATATATTATAAATTATTGATATAGAGGTGTGAGCAGCTTTTAATTTTCGGCATTTTTTTTTTTTTGTGAGCAGTTTTTTATATCGGTTAAGTTTCAAAAAATTTTAAAGTTATTATAACGTAACAAATTTATTTATTTTAAAGTGATGCATGTGATATTAAAATAAGCTAAAATTGTAAAAAATAAATATCATTACAGGTATTTAATATTTTTAATAATTATTATTTATTAAAAATAGTTGTACCATTAAAAATATATTTTCATAATTTAATTTATTTATTAAAAAAATTATTTTTCACCTACAAAATATAGATCTAATACGTGGGTAGGCTTACTTCCAACTTAGATTTTCTTAGACTTGATTCAGTTCGGGCTCGAATCTATTACGAGCTCAAATTTTTTTGAACTTGGATCCTTTTGGACTCAGATTTTTGAGGATTTGGGCTCAAATCGAGTTGGACGGACTCTAACGAATTCAAATAATTTTCAATTTTAGAAGTTAAATATTTTAATTTTGAATGTAATAATTCATTTTATTTTTATACGATCAACACAATTCAATTTTACCTTATAAAAACATAAATTATATATATTTAATGAAGTTCTTTTATATAAAAGAATTAAAGTGTTTATTTTATGTAAAATTTATTATTCTATTATATTTAATGAAATTATCTTTTATTATTCATTATTATATTATATTTATAATTGAATATATTTTTTTATCTTTCTTATTAAATTTATAAACTTAATACTCATATTTTAAAATATTTATTCTAAAACTCAAATATATTATACTAAACCCAAACCTAAATAATACACTCATTATTATCCAAACTCAAAATGAATTAATTATGGTGCAATTCTCAAGTAAAATTATCGATATATGTTGATTTCAAAAAAAATTAGAAAAATAAGTTAAATTTCTAAATATTTAAGGAAATAAGCAAATTTAGTTAATTTTCTATAATTTTCTTTGTTAGTCTCCAAAAAAAAAAAAACTAAAATAATTTAACAAAACAAACATCAAAATTAAAAACATGAATGTTAAGCTAAAACTTTTCATTTAAGTTGAATGCTTCTACTAAAAAGATAGCTTGAAAGAGGTGGAAAAAAAAGTTCTCTGAATTTTCAATTAGAAAAAAAAAACAAAAAGAAAGTATTTGGTTGAATTTGTAGAAGAATCTAATATTAAAAAAAAAATTATATAAATATTCACTCAACTATAAAAAAATTATTTTAGGCACTCAAAATAAAAAATTTGTAATTTAAGTACTTATGTTACATAGTTCAAAATTTTTGTCACTTCCGTTAAAATCAAAAACAGTAAGTTGATGTGACGATTAAAAAATGAGTATAATAATAAATTTAATCCTCAACTTTTACATATTATATCAGTTTAATCATAATTATAAAATATTAACTTTCAAAATATAAAAATATTCTTAATTTGATCATAATTCTAAAAATTTTAAAGAAATAATACTATATGGATATAGACAATTTGGAATTAAATAATTATTTAAGAAAATTAAAATAATTTCAATTTGAATTGGGATTATATAAACTTTTGTTTTAGAGTGGGATTTTCACAACCTGTGTATTGATTTGATAGTCAAAGATGTTCATCGTTTCAAGTATAGCTTGGATTTGAGTTTGAATCGTATCAGTCATGTTATTGTTAGGGTTTTACCCTCCCCTTATAATTCAATAAAAAAAAATTTCTTCTGCGAGTATTAGGGATTTTCATTAATCTCATTTTTTTAATTTTTTTTCAATGTTTTATTAGGGTTTAAATTTCAAGCTTCATGTGTAGTAAATAAAAAAATTCTTCTTCCCCACTACCGGCCCCGTCCCCCACCCTTTCCCCCACCATCGTCCCTTACCCAACAGGGCAAGAGGTTTCTTCTGCTTTAACTGGTCTTGCTGATCCCTCGAAAATGTCAAATCCGGTTTTCCGAGGGTGTCATATATGAATTTTTTAGGAGAGTTCAATAAGTGGAAAAAAATCTAATTAGATTAGATGAGTAGAGTTAGATGAGAATCTGAAGGATTTGTTAACTCTGCATACTGCTTTAAATTTAACTTTAGAATATGATATATAAGATGGGATCCTCAACTTGTGGGGAGAGGGAGAGGGACGGTGGTGGGAGGTCCGGTGAGGGAGAGTATTTTTTATTTAATATTAATATAAATTTTAAATTTGTTACTATATTTTTAGAAAATATTTATTTATTTTTATATATTTCTTTGAAAATTTTAGAATTATAATCAAATTGAGAATATTTATAAATTTTGAGAGTTATTTTTAAAAAAAATTATGATTAAATCGAATAATAAGTAAAAGTTTAGGGTTAAATTTATTATTATATCGATTTTTTTAATTGTCACGTAGATAACCGATTATGAGTTTTAAGGAAGTACCCAAAACGATTGAACTATATAATTTAACTATTTAAATTGCAAACTTTTTATTTTACATGATTAAATAAAATTTTTTAATAATTGAATGTAATTTACTCTTTTAAAAAATATATTTTTTACATTTACATATTTATGACTTGTCTTGTATTTATGCCTTATCTTTGACTTTCTAATAAACCAATTATGACATATATATTTATTTTTAAAAGAGTAATTTATTTTTATTTAATATATAAATATACCTAATAGAAAATGAAATTTTAAAATTATTGGGAACGAATTTCATATATTTAATAACTAAATAAGTAAAACTATTTGTACTAAAAAAATATTTAAAATTGTGATCAATATCTACTTTTTTTTTTTAATGAATTTATAGAATGTTAAAAATTAATTATTACGTTCGTTTCGATAAATACATTGAGAAATAAAAAAAAAGAGTATCCCAAATATTAGGAGGTTGGGCACTCCTTACTCTTTAGTTGATCTACTTTGAATTAAATCCAACTCAAGCTCAAATAAGATCTTAAAAGTTTTATTTGTGTGATTACATGGTAGTATTTATTCATACTTTCAAAACCTTTTGACAACGCACATACATCTTGCACACACAAGTACTCGAACTCGGATCTCCTAAAATAAACAACATTCTATTTACCATTAGAGACATTCTATTTACCATTGGAGCCATTCATTAGGTTCATATATATATATATATAATTTAGAGAAATAAAATTATAAAATTTTGCGGACAAAGTTAACATTTTTATATTAAAAACTTAAAAAGGTGTTAAATTGAATGTTTTAATTTTTCAAAGGTTGAAAAGCAATATTCCCATTTAGCTAATGGGGCCAATGCCCTTAAGTGCTCCCTAGCTATGACCTTATATTTTGGTATTTCAAATGAAACTATAAGCGAGACATGAACTGTGATACTTATCAATAAGTTAATGAGTAGTCAATCAACTAAATCAGTCCACTTCAATTATTTTTTTGATAGTAAATCCTGCAAATATTTATATACTATTTTACTAATAGTTTTTATTATATTAGTTTTAGAAATTCTTTCATACCAAGCCTAAGATAACAAATTTCCCAAGGGCATTAATAGCCTTGATTTTTTTCACATGATTATGATATGACAGATTTTGGCGGAAGAGCAAGTAACCTGTTGATCACTTGGATCATCATCACACTCTATTTCAAAAGAAAGATGCCATGCATTAGAATAACAAGTTTTCTTTGGAAGTCTACAAAAAGTGATGCAAATATAGAGGCTTTCATAAGAAATAATGGGACCTTATGTCCCAAAAGATACAGTTACTTAGACGTCAAGAAAATGACAAACTCATTTAAAAAAAAATAGGTGAAGGGGTTATGGAAGTTTGTACAAAGGAAAGCTACTAGATGGTCATTTTGTTGCTGTGAAAGTGCTCAATACAACCAAAGGAAATGATCAAGAAATTATCAATGAGGTTGCAAGTATTAGTCGAACTTCCCATGTTAACATTGTCACCCTCTTAGGATTTTGTTTAGAGGGTCAAAAAAGAGCTCTAATTTATGAGTTCATGTCCAATGGATCTTTAGAAAGATTCATTTACAAAGAGGTTACCATGAAGGACTGTCAGCACTTATCATTGGAAAACTTGTTTGAAATTGCAATTGGGATAGCTCGAGGACTTGAATACTTGCATCGTGGTTGCAACACTAGAATTTTGCATTTTGACATAAAGCCTCATAACATTCTTCTAGATGATAAATTTCTCCCAAAAATCGCTGATTTTGGGCTTGCAAAATTATGCACCATGAAAGAGAGTATTGTATCAATGTTGGAAGCTAGAGGGACAATTGGTTACATAGCTCCAGAAGTATTTTGCAGAAACATTGGAGGCGTTTCGCATAAATCTGACGTTTATAGCTATGAAATGATTATTCTAGAGATGGTTGGAGGAAGAAATAACATAAATGTTGGGGTAAGCCAAACTAGCGAGATATATTATCCTCATTGGATCTATGGGTATCTTGTACAAGGCAATATGGAGCCTCAACTATTAGGCCTCAAGACTATAAAAGAAATTGAGATTGCAAGGAAAATGATATTAGTGGGGTTGTGGTGCATACAAACAAATCCACTAGACAGGCCTTCAATGAGTAAGGTGATAGAGATGTTGGAAAGAAGCATAGAAGTATTGCAAATTCCTCCTAAGCCTTACCTATCTTCCCCTCCAAGAACACCAATGGATTCTACCTTTATAACATTATCTTGATTTACTTGTTAGTGTGTGCCTAAAGACCAATAACAAGATGATTGTAATACATATTAGTATTTTTCAATAAAAGACATTTCCATTATTATGTTCTTTTTTATTTTTGTATATAAACTAAACTGAATAATAATAAAACCCTTAGAATAATATGATTATTTTTAAATTGTCCTTAGTAACATGTTACTAAGGTCAAGAAAACAATAATATGTTGGGACTAATGTAGGGTTTGTTGATGATAAAGTATTGTCATAGGTATGAGATATTGACTGCTATCACGCAACAATTTTATAAAACAACTTTAAAAGGGTGATTTTAACTGCAAGTAGACAATATCAATTGTAATATTTATAGTATTCGATGGAACACTTGAGTATTCCAAGGGGTTGAACACAAAGGAGTTGGTGATTAAGTAATTCCTAAACTATAAACATGTAACTAAAGAAGTCTAGCTAACTACTCACTAGGTACTATATTACGATAGACCATTCACAAGTTTAATTACCTAAAAATAGTGAAGGACTAAATTGTAAATGAAATCGAATACAAAACTAGCAAATTCGTACAAATAGGATAATAGGTAGTAGTTGATTGATGTCCATGTTGTTCACTAAATTTTGAATTAGGGATCTAAATTGGTAACACTTCTAAATTTGTTCCATTTTACCTCTCAGTCTCCACTTTACCAAATTAGATAAATTAGTTTAATTTATCTCTCGACCTCACCCAACTAACCTGAGACTAATGAATTTGTGCCCAATAAGATTACCTCTTGATCTCACTTATCTTAATTTTCCTATAGGGACATCAATCTTAAGTTTTGAAGTTTATTCAATTTAGTCTATATTTGTAATTTAATCCCTAAACCCAAAAATTAATTATCCAACATGAACAAAAAAATAAAGATAAAAACACAAAAAACAACAAATGAATAGGTAAAAGTATCATTAACTTAAACTTGAAGCAAAATGAGTAAAAACCCAAGCTTTCTAAAAAAAGCTTAGAGAAGACAACAATGACAATAAGATAGATGAATAAAAATACTAAAGTAATGAATTTTAACATGTAAGAGAAAACAAAGCTAACTAATATTAAACTAGGATTAAAATGTGATTACAAAAGAGTTTAAGGTGCTAAACATGTAAATAAACTTGAGCTATAGTAATAGCTAACTTAACTCACTAAGAAAATACAAAGAAAACCAAGAAATGCGAAAAAACTAAACCTTACAATTATGAGGAAGACTAAACCCTAAAAAGATGAAGAAAAAACTAAGAAAACTAAGCTAAAACTTATATATAAAATGTGTGTTTTGTGTGTCTTCTCTCTCCAACCAAACATTGGCCTTTTCTTACAAGCATCAAACCTTATTTTTATTGACCACAATGCCACTCAACGTGTGTTTTTTACTGGTGTTGAAGTTAGGCAAGGACTACCCCTACAGTCATTTTTTCCCTCTCACGACAATTGTATCGCGATATCCATGGTCTAGTATCGCGATACCCTCGTCAATCTTGAAATGGGAGGTCCTTGGGAGGTTAGGTATTGCGATACCACTATAGATGGCCTCAATCCTCTTTGTTTCAGCACTGTCAGGGGTATCATCACTTCCATGCTTCGATATCGTGATACCCACTTCTAGGTAATGTTTTTACTCATGTTCGGGCCACCGTTGACTCCTTATAACACTCAATCAATTGTTAGGTTCCCTATGACGCATTTGGCCATTTTGGGTCTAAAAAATAGCATAAAACACCCTAAATAACTTCTTAAAGAAAAAAAGCAAAAACTAATTAAAAACATGATAAAAACATTCAAATTGTTCGAGAATAAGCTTGCTAAGTATAATGAAGAGCCTAATTTGATATATCAAATTACGATAGATCATATATCGAGCCAACGTATGAGAACATGTTAGAAGAATAGTGTACTGGATTAATCTATCATGAGAATGCTACTGGATTATTATGTACAAATCACATCAATTATCATAGTGATAATGTTGTATGTGATCCTTATACTTGAAGTCACCACATTTTTCAACATTGAGAGTCACGTGTTATAATGCAGTTAAATGTCTTTTGTAATTGGATGTGATATAAAAGTTGTTGTTGGATATACCACAAACTATGTAGTGAGATATGAGTGGTTAAGATATGATTTTCTCATCCTACTTAATAGGAGAGATATCTTGGGCCTCTAATAAAAAGAGATTAGAAATACATAGTAATTCTCAAATAATTCGATATGAGATATCAACTCATTTGTATATTTAAGTTTATTAAGAAATCATGAAATAAAATATTGTACTATACAAGTGTTTATTTAATAACTTGTGCTCAATCTAGATATCATGGACAAAAGGATAGACTACATAGTACCATTATCATGGAAAGGTTTTATTAGACCATAACTTTTTTTTATCACACCCAAATTAAGCGGATCCAAGATTTGGACATATTCTAGTAAAGTAATTTGTTTTAGTGCAGTGTTATCTGCCTAATTGTTTTTTTTGGCGGATAGGATGGATGTATACTAAGTGAAGATTTTATGTTAGATTACTCTGATAGTTGGAGTGAAGTAACTGCTAAGTGAAAAGGTAGTTATGATATGAGTTTACCCCAAAGGTATAGTACTCCTGATTGTCTAAGTATTATGTTAGTTGGGCTGTAAAGTGATTTGGTTCAGAATCAACTGAGTAGACTGGTCCAATATTTACTATACATATTCTTATTTATGTTCTTCTTAGAATGTGAAGGCCATAAAGAAAGACAAGTTCTGAAAGAGTGTAACATTTGTCAAGTTTCACTATGAGGAAATAGGTAATATATATTTGTGGAAACAGTTCTATGAGGGGGGAATCCTTTTTCCTTGACTTTGTTGTTCTTTGATTCTTCATTTGTAATCCAAAAGTATTTATTTGTAACACCATCAACCCAATTCGATTAGCTGAATTTGAGTTTTTGGGTATTACCACACGAGTACATCTAACAACTTAATCTAATACCAATTACAATTAAGTTAAACTTTAATACACACATATTCAAACCAAATTACATATGGATGTACAACAGGTAAATACAACTTCAAAACATGGAAATATAATTATAATAATATCTAAATTGAGATCCTAGTCTAATACAATTATCTTAAGATATGGAGTTCTGTGAACATTACAGACTTTGAACATGTCACCAAACTTACTCTGTAAGCATAATAACCCAATACGCCACCCTTCTTGGTGTAGTCCTAATGTCGTCCCTCCTAGCATAGACCCTTATCAACTTACTTGTAACATAACATGCATAGATAAGTTAACATGCATAGATAAGTTCGCCTTCTTGATTTCCATTCTCATTTCTCTAACCATCGTGTAACTCATTCTCAGATAATTTCCTTTCCCTTTAGGGTATCTCTTATGTCATGCACATCCTCATATTTGAACCTTTGTGAATCTATGTCCATTTCCCTTTTAGAGATTCATACAATTGAAACATCCTTACATGCATACTTAACTTTAAACAATTCCTTCATCATAACTCATGGATGAATTCATACATTTTTTTACAGATGCCATCTTCAGCCATACAATGATCCTTATTCAAAACACACTTTTTTAATATAGACCATTACTTCTTTATCTTTTGGATGCGTTGATTCCAATCGAGTCATAGTCTTATACAATTACTTACAATATAGTCCATATATATATATATTTCCCTTTTTGAATACATTTAAGAATCATACAAAATATGTCGATCAATATCGTACAAAACTTACCAAAAGAACATCCTTCGCGGCACACCATTGAGAGCTTCATGATAATGTGCCACATAATAGTCCATTTCAAGTTCGCCACGAAGATTGTCCTTTTAGAGTCCGCTTCTAATGCGTTTCCTTTCAGAGTCCGCCACAAGGGATACTCGTTCAAGGATTTCCATAAAGGCCATTCATTCTAGAGTTTGCCACAAAGGCTATATTTTTCGAAATTTGCCACACAGTATATTCTTTCAGAGATTACCACAAAAACGGTTATTAGAAGTGCATCATGAAGACATTTATTTTCAGGGGTTGCCACAAAGGTATTTCCTTTCTTGACGTGTTTACAATATGGAATTTCCTAAACTCACAAATCGTAAGGTTTGCCCATCATCATTCTAGGACACGCAAAAAACTCCATTGTGTAATCACCATCCTTTAGTTCTTTTCAGAAGGTGTCATGGCCATGGGCTTTTCCTTTAGAGATTCATATCAAAGATTATACTTTTAGTCTTGAGGACCCCTTTAGATTCCATCACGGTGAACAAACATAGACTTACTTGACAGACCTCCTTCATGCATTGACACCATTCAAGACTTTGATAATATAATTCACTGTCATACTACTAAACTAACATATCTCATTGTATATTTTCTAGACTCTTTTATGTAAATTATTCAAGTAAAAGTATACATATATATAGAATAATGATATCTACCGTAACTGGTAAGTCATATATGTTGAAAAGAATGTTCATTGATGAGCATGCAGGTAAAGTCTAATATTCATAGAATATGAATTAGTTAGAAATGTGAACGAATCTGGGTAAGTGATGCTGTAAAAATGTTCTTCTGTGAAGCCACTAGTAGGGCAACTACATTGCTAATCGGACTGGCAAGTCACGATATGAAAGTCTATGTAAGACCATGAGGTTAAGACCCATGGAAAATTATGATAAGAAACCTTTCATGGTGTAGCCTCCAGTAAAAGGAATATTGGAATGACAGATCGCGATATATGAAAGTGTGTAAATCCATGTGGTTGAGACCTATGGCACGATATGATCTAAATGGTCATGGTGTAGCCTTCAATATATGTGAATCAAAATGACAGATCATGAAACATGAATATGCATGTAAGTTCATAAGGCTGTGACCTATGGCAAGATATGAAAAGATTTTATGAGTATTCATGGTGTAGCCTTCAATAGTGTGAATATCAAATTGGCAGAGCTTGGTACATGAATATATGTCTAATTCCATAAGGAAGAAACCCATGACACTTTCTGTGAAGTCTTATGGCGTACTCTGTATGATTCCTTATGGCGTATTCTGTATGACTGATAACATTAGAAATGTCACATAATTTCTCCTTAAATTAGTGTATAATTTGATCATTTTGTATCATATTTAGCATGCATTATTAGAATTTCATGCTTAGTATTTACATTTTCTAACTCAGTGTTGTTTGATCTTAATTTATTTCATTTTATCTCTTTTGTGCTACTAATGTTGCTGTATTTAGTACTAGTTTTGCGTTTAAAGTTGTCAACGTAGAAATTTGCCTGGGAAGATCAGAGTAGGAAAACATTCAAAGTTACGAACACAAGTTGATCCAGAATTGCGACCGAATATGTCATCACATAAATGCTTCTACATTTCTATCAGGAATTTCACGCTGATAACATATCTAGAAGCATTAGCGCAAGAGAATGACAAATTGTCACAGCAAATTAAAAATCATAATTTGGTCTAGAAATGTCGCGACAATCTGCAACTGCTCAATGAATACACCAGATCTGCTTGAGTGCATAGCTGGCAATAACAACTTTTACAGCTGCATCAAAGAGTTAGATCTGAAAAGGAAGAAATATTTGGAATGACCAGTGATTATAAATAGAAGGATGAAAGAGAAGATGGGTCATCAATGTGTAAAGAATTCAACACTAAAATTTCTCTTATTCATTCTTGAAGAAAGCTGCCATGGAAGCTTAACCTCAGAGGAAGGTGATCTGGTGCCACAAGGACGTAACAGCTTCTGACGAGAAGTGCTTGGTGCGACGCAAGAGGAGCGATTAAGGAAGAATTCTAGTAGACTAGGAATAGGTTGCTTCAATTCATTTGCTAATCCCTCTTAAATGCCAATGAATACTATTGACAATTGATTGAATACGAAAGTATCTTTTAATGTTAGATTTGCTTTGAGTTCTATTCAATTCTTCTTATCTGTTTATATTTGGATTTAACTGTTTTGACCACGAAAGTGCGATTGCAGTCACAGTCACTAGAAGATACGGTGACAAGTTAGATTAACAAGCAAGACAATGGAAGTTGCTTGAGAGTAGGAGGAATTCTGGTCACTTGTTCTTGAGTGCTCAGCATTACCAACACTGAAAAGTGTGGTAGTTGTGGGTACTTAAGTCTTTGTTAAACAGAGAGTTGATATTAATGCGATCTTATTGAAACATAATTGCGGTGACAATTCATCTATAAGTTACCTTGTAGTCACATTTAGTATTGTTACTTGTGAAGTCAATAATCCTCTCCACTTCTTTACACTTGATCTATTTCTTTTATATTTCTGAATTTACATTACAACATCTCAACCATCAATTCATTTTTATTAATTTACTTTGACATTTTGTATTACACTTGCACTGATAATTTTTACTATTGACCTGTGTAGTTTTAACCAGTTTGCATTGACATTATTACTAACATTTCTTATCATTTTAAACTCAATTTGCTTCGACAGGTTTAAATATAAACAACCATCTCCGTGGGATCGATATTCGATAGATTCATTTCTGTCTACTATACTTGCATCGATAGTGTACGCTTGCACATTATTACTGTAACGTTTATAGTACGATCAAGTTTTGGCGCCGTTTCCAAGGATGGCGTTTATTTGATGTTTATTTTTGCAGTTGCATTTACTATTCTAACTTTTAGTGATAAACTAATATTTTGTTGATTTCCTTTTAAATTTTTCTTTGTTAGGTGTTTTATGTCGACAATGAGAAATCCTATCAACATTGTTAGTTTTGATCCAAAACTTTAAAGAATAATTCGGAGGAGAAGACAAGAGCAAAGAAAAATGGCTGGAAATAATAATGATCTACCACCATTGATGCCACAAAATGTTGTTCCTCTAGTGCAGCCAAAAATAATCAACAATATACCGCTGCCAAAAAGGGAACAAATTCCTAACAAGACAATAAGATAATGAAGTCGTTCGAATATTAGAGAGGATTGTACAAAATGATTATCAATACTCGATCTCTCGTTCTGCTCAAGTTAAAACAAATCCTAAGGTTATGGAATTAGACGCCATTTCAGCTCTAAGTACACAGGTATCCTCACTGATGAACAAAAACATGAAGAGAATAAGTGATGTTGCCCCTATTCAAGTAGCCCAATAAATGGATGTCTCGACATTTTCCTATGAAATTTGCAACGACAACCATAGTTATGAGGATTGCCCACAGCATGCTAAAAATGCATTTTATGTTAATAACATCTGTGGAAATTCATATAGTAACTTATATAACAGTTCAAGTAGAGCTCAACAACCTTGGGGGAGTCAGAAAATGTCCACACACAGATATGAAAATTCCTCAAATCAAGGTAATTTTAGACAAGAGAGTTATAATCAATAGCAGCCGAATTATAATCATAATCCACAAATACATATGCAACCTGACTAGATGCGATCACAGAGTCAGATGTAGTCACATACTCAGATACAACCACAGATTCGAATGTAACCACAACAAAATGCAATACTAAATATGCAAGGACAACATCAGCAACAGCAACAACAGTATCATCAATCAAGATCAGATCCATTGGCTACTTTTGAAGCTTTTATGTGTGAGCATATTACCAAAACAGAGGCAATTGTATGAGGAAATTCATTTTCCATCCGAGCGTTGGAAGCGGAATAAGACAACTGGCTTCTAACATGAGCACACGACCACCAGGTGCTTTGCCAAGTGAAACTGAAAATCCAAATAAAAAAGGAAAGGAGCATTGCAAGGCTATCACATTACGAAGTGGAAAGCAAACTGCATAGCAAAGTAGCAGCTCTAACCAAGCACCTATCGATGCAAACGAACCAAAGCAACAAAGAGAAGTTGTAGATGAAGAAGACACAATAGAAGTAGGTGAAGAGGAATCACCAATAGTTACACCCATGTCGACCATTCATCCTAAAAAATTGTTAACGCAACTACCTATGTCGACACAACCGGTTACAATAAAACCCACTGTAAACATACCTTTGCCATTTCCACAGAGATTCAAGGAGAAAGAACATGAAAGAGATTATCAACAGTTTGTATCTACCTTCAGTGTTTTCGAAGCATCTCCACCACGTAGTAAGGAACAATGTCATCACATTGATGCTCTAGACGAGCTAATTATAGAGGAATTTAATGAACGAAGCTCAATACTGCTAGAGGAATATGTTGTCACATCTGACGATAATATCCCACCTGAATGTGACCATACAATTGAGGCTAATGTTTGTGAGCTGAATGTGACCACACAATTAAAGCCATTGCTAGTACACCTGAAATATGTTTTCCTAGGTGATAATGATACATTACCTGTAATTGTCAGCACAAGTCTCGACGCGAGCCAAGAAGAAAAATTAATCGAATATTGAAGCAGCATAAAAGAGCTATCGCTTGGAGCATAATGGACATCAGAGGCATTAGTCCCTCTTTCTGCATGCATAAAATTAGGTTGGAAGATGAAAGCAAAACAGTCAATTGAGCAATAACGAAGACTGAATGAGAAAATGAAGGAAGTAGTGAAGAAGGAGATTATCAAATGGTTATACGCAGGCATAATCTACCTTATTTTAGACAGTACATGGGTGAGCCTGGTCCAATATGTGCCTAAGAAGAGTGACATCACAGTGGTAAATAACAATAAAAATGAACTAATCCCTACTCGCATTTCTACAGGTTAATGAGTGTGTATGGATTACTATCGTTTAAATGCGGCCACAAGGAAGGATCACTTCCTACTTCCATTCATTGATCAAATGCTGGATAGGTTAACTGGAAAGGCCTATTACTGTTTCCTTGATAGGTACTCTAGATACAACCAAATTGCAATTGCGTCAGAGGATCAAGTAAAGAAAACTTTCACTTGCCCATTTGGAACCTTTGCATTCCGATGAATGCCATTTGGTTTGTGCAATGCCCCAGGTGCATGATGGCCATCTTCTCTGACATGATTGAGGATTCATTAGAGGTAATTATGGATGATTTTTCTGTGTATGGGCAAAGTTTTGATATACGCGCTGACAATTTATCAAAAGTATTGAAAAGATGCGAGGGCACCAACTTGGTTCTAAATTGTGAAAAATGCCACTTCATGGCAATCGAAGGAATTGTCCTTGGTCATCGAATATCTTGTCAGGGCATTAAAGTGGATAAAGCGAAGGTGAAAATCATTGAAAAGTTACCTCCACCGAATAATGTGAAGGGAATAAGGAGTTTTCTCGGCCATGTTGGATTTTATAGAAGATTCATTCAAGATATTTCCAAAATAGCAAAACCACTATGCTCCTTGTTGGAGCAAAATTAAAAAATTTTGTTCGACGAAGCTTGTTTAGAAACATTTTTGAAGATTAAACAACAGCTAGTACAAGCACCCATTGTCGTCGCACCAGATTGGTCGCAACCGTTTATAGATAATGTGCGTTGCAAGCGACTTTACTGTAGGTGCTGTGCTGGGACAAAAGAAAGATAAGGTATTTCATTTAATATATTATGCTAGTAAAACTCTAACTGAAGCACATGTGTATTATACGACCACTGAGAAAGAGTATCTGGTAGTAGTTTTTGCATTTGTCAAGTTTCATTCATATCTTGTCGACGTAAAAATTACAGCGTACACTGATCACTCTACTTTGAGATACCTTTTTGCTAAGAAAGATGCAAAGCCAGGTTGATTAGATGGATCCTTTTATTGCAAGAATTTGATATCAAAATTAAAGACAGAAAAGGATCAGAAAACCAAGTAGCAGACCACCTCTCTCGTTTGGAAACTAGAAGTGAAGATAGAAATAAATCACAAATTGTCGACGCATTTCCAGATGAAAAATTATTCTTTGTCGACGCATCTTCATGGTATGCAGATGTAGTCAATTACCTAGTCTGTGGAAAGCTACCATTGAGTGCAACAGGTCATAGGAAAGTCAAATTTCTCAAGGATGCTACTAAGAGATTATTGGAATGAGCCATTCTTGTTCAAGGTATGCGTTGACAACATCATTCGTCACTGCGTTCTTGAGAAGGAAATGTTATCTATCTTGAAGCATTACCATGATGCTCTTTATGGAGGCCATTTTTATGGTGTTAGGACTACTATAAAGGTCTTGCAATCAGGATTTTACTAGCCTACATTTTTTCGAGATGCACACAATTTTGCTCAACAGTGTGACAAATGTTAGCGCATCGTTCTATATCTTGACGCAACCAGATGCTTCAACAACCTATCATGGAAGTTAAGCTCTTTGATGTGTGGGGTATAGATTTTATAGGACCATTTCCAAATTCCTTTGGGAATGTGTATATCTTGGTAGTTGTTGACTATGTCTCCAAATGGATTGAAGCAATCACTGTTCCAAAGGATGATGCTTGGACGGTGTTAAAGTTCTTTCACACATATATCATTACACAATTTGGAATACCTCGAGCATTAATAAGCGATCAAGGCACTCATTTTCGTTATAATCAGGTAGCAACAGCTTTGAAACGTTACGGTGTTAAGCATCACATGGCAACCAAGTATCATCCGTAATCGAATGGACAAACGGAGGTCTCTAATCAATAAATTAAAAGTATTCTTGAGAAGGTGGTTAACCCATCTAGACGGGATTGGTCCTCGCGATTACATGATGCGTTGTGGCCGCTTCGTACCGCTTACAAACTCGATTAGGAATGTCACCATATCAGCTGGTGTTTGGAAAATCATGTCACTTGCCTGTTGAACTTGAACATAAGGCCATGTGGGCAATCAAGCAAGTGAATATGGATTATGATGCTACTGGACAGAAAAGATTGTTGGACATTTCAGAGTTGGAAGAAATTCGGCGCAATGCCTATGAAAATGCCCAAAATGTCTCTTCGCATTTATTGTGTAAATAAATCCCCAAAACGTTTTGGGCAAGAATCAGCCGATTGATTCACCTCATTTGTCGACATAAGGCCCTAGCATTTATTGGCTACAGGCACAGTATACTCTCTGCTATCATCACGTCTCTTCGCTTCCATCATTTATAAAACTTTATTTTTGTGCCAATTGCTCTCTCACACTCACAACCTCTATTGTTGTTGTATTCTCTTTATCTTCAACCTTCTTCTTTTTCTACTAGATACTTTCACTCTCTCTATTTCAGTCCTCATGGCAAGAACTCACGGAGTAAAAACACCATCTAAATCGATAGTTGAATCCTCGAGTGCTATGGTCAAGAATGTTGACCAATCACAACCTAAAGAGCCTGCTCTGTTCCTATCAAAAGCGGTGAAGGACCACTATCATGAAGTTATACTGAAGAGGAACTGTCATCCTGAACAAGGATCTCAGTTGTCCCCGCATCTGACTCTAGGGAAACAAGTCACCAGAACAATCACTATTTGGGATGGGAACAGTTTTATGACCATCGAGCCAAGTACTCTCCCTCTTTGGTAAGGGAATTTTACGCTAACCTAGTGGACTTCGAATAGGAATTCATATTTGTTCGTGAAGGGTTGGTGCCCTGGAGCGCCGACCACATAAACACTCTCTTTCATATTGTTGAGGGAGAGGATGAATACATCGAGTTCTTGGAAAATCTGACTGAAAAAGGTACCCAACTTTTACTAAACGATTTATGCTTCAACGGTGTAGTTTGGACTAGCAACAATCCAAACAACTATACCATGCACCGTTACTTTCTCATTGTTCAAAGTAAGGTATGGTTCCATTTTATAAACTGCCGCCTACTGCCATCTACCCATAGCACCACTACAACACTAGATAGAATGTGCCTGTTGCGTTCTATATTGAAGGGACACAAAATTTATGTCGGTGCAATCTTTCATCAAGAAATTGTTGAGGTCACCACCAAACAAACAGGTATCCTACACTTCCCTTATTTGGTAATGTTATTGTGTAAATAAAAAGGCATTGTGCCTCGTGAAGGGGAGGAAACTTTGGAAAATAAAGGCCCAATCAATGATGTTTCGGTTGAGAGGATGATAAGGGCCAAGAAATCCCTTTGATGAATGAGGTCCCGCCAAAGAAAGAAAAGGGAAAAGGGAAAAGGGAAAAAGAAAGCCGCCCAGACCAATACGCCCACAGATCCTCTGCTTTAGAGAAAGCTTGATGAGATTGAAAAATTTGTTGATTGGATGAGTAGCAGACAAATCAAACTTGTCGACGTAGTGGAAGAAATGCAAGACAAACAGAACTTATTCTATGCCTATACTAGGGCATGGAATACTGCTATTGTCACTATATTGCACAACTTGAGCAAGAACCCGATGCCAGAATTACCTGTGTTTCCTCCCATTATCAAGGAAGCTACTCCATCCTCCAAGCGGCATGCTTCAGAATGAAAAACCCAATCTGTCCAGTCCCCAAACAGAATCCACATCTTTGATGATGAGGAGCAAGAGGTGCAATCTAAGGACATGGAAGATTGCTTTCGAAACATAGCCAGCCTCTTTGATGATAAACTTTCGAATAGTTTTGGAGCCAATATGGCGGAACAAAGGGCTACTGCGGTGGAGGACCATACACCAAATGTTTCTATGGGTATTGTAGTAGAAGAAGAAGCAAGAGAAGAAGAGAGAAAAGAAGAGAAGAAGAAGAAGAAGAAGAAGGAATTGCCTCGACAAATTTATCTGAGAAATTTGTCGACGCACCTACAAGTATGGGTGCATCTGTAGAACAACTGGCTCCAACTAGGGAGAGCTGGGCTGAAGTGATCACATCCGGAAATGAGGATTCCAATCCTTTAGCTATTGTGCCATATGTGGCATCACTTGTTAAAATTCATCCATCAGACGTAACTGTCGATGAAGCCAACATTTAACCAGCAATGGAGGAGCAATCTACTCCACCAGTTGAACAAAAAGAGAAGAGGCGCAAATGAAAGGCAACGAAGAAAAGCAAAGAGCAGCGCCCAAAGAAGAAAGGAAGACCAAAGCAGCCACATCTGAGGCTGCAACACACTGAGTTAGTTTACTTTTTCGTAGTTAGTTGCATGCATTTCTTTTAATTGTCATTGCATTTTTACTGACTCTACATTTTATTTGTTTCAGCATTTATATTGTAGTTGCATTTCAATTATAATTTGTATAGTATTGTAAGTGCATTGGGGATAATGCAGAGATTAAGTTTGGGGGGAAGTATGGAATGAAAATGCAATTACACCCACAAGTTTATGAATATATTTATTTCTTTAGTTGAATGAAAGTATGCAAAGTTAAGAAAAAAATGTGACCACAATTTTTCATTTGATGCGTGACTCTTGAATTATTCGGAATGCTAATGCGTGAATTAAATGAATATGATTGAATGTTGAATCCTACTATTTTTGGATGAATGGTTGAGATTGCATTAGTAATAAATGAGTAGTATCATTCTTTAAATATTGAATTAACTTACCATCTTGCAGCTATGTTTATAATTATGTTTACTAAATAAAAGACACTTCAATGTGGGTGCATTGTGACTCAACAAGGGGGAACACTCCACTATAAGTGTTAGAAAAATTATCTAGCCAAAGATTGTCACTGCAAGAGTTTGTGTCGACGTAATTACATGCTCTTTGAGGGTTTATTGCACCCCATCGTTACTGTCCAAGAACAAGAGTGTAATAATGCAATGACATCTCTCAGTCACATAAAAGAAAACAAAAAGAATTAAAGAAAGAAAAGTTGATGAAAGAATATATACATATATATATATATATATGTATATTATTATACAATAAATATTGTATTGGTTAAGAAGATTTAAGATTTAAAGCATGATGCTAGCATTAGTGAAGTTGCAATTTCGATTATTCATACCTATAAATTGTCGGTGGAATATTCCAACATATGAATACAATTTATACATTAGGGTTTTAGAGAATATAAGTTGCTAGAATGAGAAATATTGTGACAAGAATTTGGATATAACTTTGCTAGCTTTTATTTACTTGAGGACAAGTAAAAACTCAAGTTTGGGGGTATGATAGCATTAGAAATGACATTTAATTTCTCCTTAAATTAGTGTATAAATTGTTCCTTTTGTATCATATTTAGCATGCATTATTAGCATTTCATACTTAGTATTTACATTTTCTAACTCAGTGTTGTTTGATCTTAATTTCTTTCATTTTATCTCTTTTGTGCTACTAATGTCGCTGTATTTAGTACTAGTTTTGCATCTAAAGTTATCAGCGTAGAAATCTGCTTGGGAAGATCAGAATAGGAAAGCATTCAAAGTTGCAGTCACAAGTTGATCCAGAATTGCGGCCGAATATGCCGTCACATAGATGCTTCTACATCTCTATCAGGAATTTCACGCTACTAACATATCTAGAAGCACCAGCGCAAGAGAATGACAAATTGTCACAGCAAATTAAAAATCATAATTTGAGTCTAGAAATGTCGCGACAATCTGCAACTGCTCAATGAATACACCATATCTGCGTGAGTGTATAGCTGACAATAACAACTTTTACAGCTGCATCAAAGAGTTAGATTTGAAAAGGGAGAAAGATCTGAAATGACCAGTGATTATAAATAGAAGGATGAAAGAGAAGATGGGTCATCAATGTGTAAAGAATTCAACACTAAAATTTCTCTTATTCATTCTTGAAGAAAGCTGCCATGGAAGCTTAACCTCAGAGGAAGGTGATCTGATGCCACAAGGACGTAACAGCTTCTAACGAGAAGTGCTTGGTGCGACGCAAGAGGAGCGATTAAGGAAGAATTCTAGTAGACTAGGAATAGGTTGCTTCAATTCATTTGTTAATCCCTCTTAAATGCCGATGAATACTATTGATAATTGATTGAATACGAAAGTATCTTTTAATGTTAGATTTGCTTTGAGTTCTATTCAATTCTTCTCATCTGTTTATATTTGGATTTAACTGTTTTGACCACGAAAGTGCGATTGCAGTCACAGTCACTAGAAGGTATGGTGACAAGTTAGATTAACAAGCAAGACAATGAAAGTTGCTTGAGAGTAGGAGGAATTCTGGTCACTTGTTCTTGAGTGCTCAGCATTATCAGCACTGAAAAGTGTGGTAGTTATGGGTACTTAAGTCTTTGTTAAATAGAGAGTTGATATTAATGCGATCTCATTGAAACATAATTGCGGTGACAATTCATCTATAAGTTACCTTGTAGTCACATTTAGTATTGTTACTTGTGAAGTCAGTGATCCTCTCCACTCCTTTACACTTGATCTATTTCTTTTATATTTCTGAATTTACATTACAACATTACAACATCTCAACCATCAATTCATCTTTTATTAATTTGCTCTGACATTTTGTATTACATTTGCACTGACAATTTTTACTCTTGACTTGTGTAGTTTTAACCAGTTTGCGTTGACATTATTATTAACAATTCTTATCATTTTAAACTCAATTTGCTTCTACAAATTTAAACATGAACAGCCATCTCTGTGAGATCAATATTCGACAAATTCATTTTTGTCTACTATACTTGCATCGATAGTGTACGCTTGCACATTATTGCTTTAACGTCCATAATGCGATCAATGACGTCTTATGTTGTATCCTATTTGATCTCTAGCATGTTCAAATAAGACAATAAGGTATACGGTATTTGACTGCCGTGTAGTAAGTACGGTATGAGCTGTGTTTATGAAACGATAAGGTTAGGATATAATGAAAGTAATGGATTGAATTAAGACTAGAATTGTAATTGAATGAGATTGAAGAAGATAATCTTGAATAAAGGTGTGAATCTGTATGTACGAAAAAGGTATTTGCTAATTCTAATTATACTCTGACTTACTCTGATATATTGAAGTGTGTGATTGATTCTGACTTTAAGTACAAAGTTATGACATTGCAATGTTTATATAAAGCTCTGTTAGTATGATCTAATATTGAGGTCGAACACGATATGGACTAGTTTGGTAAAGTGATCGTATTTGAGAGTGAATGGGAGTTAGCTAGTTGCATATGTATCTACCAAAGACTAATAATTATGAACAACCCTTCTGGATTAAGAATGTGTATGGAATGAAAGTCTGTACGTATTAGTCTTCAAAGTCACTTTTATGGAAATACGATTAGGAAGAGTTCAAAGAGTGTTTCGAAAAGTTTGAAATCAGTAGTTAGAAATAGAGAGATGGGTACGACTATGAGTGTGTTAGTTGGTGTATACAAATAAGTCTGATACTTGAGATGTTTAAACAATAGGACTAACATTTTTAGAATAATAATGAAAGATGATTAAAATAATATGATTGTCAACTGTTTAGATATTTCGTTAAGGAATCACGTGTAGTAATACTTGAGATCCAAACACAACGAATCGGTTCAGGTTGAAAGCGTTACATTTTTGCAACTCAGGTAGAAATGATGCATTGCTATGTATCACTTATCGTTTATTAAATTAAAAGTGTGTTAATATTATTGCCAACGCTATAGAATCTTATAAGGTTGCACCTTATGATCGAATAGATTAGAATGCGAAGAAAATTAAGGTTATTATTGAATGTAGTTTTGAAACTTATCACATATGTTAAAATAATTATATTTAAATTTTTGTATAATTAATTTAATTTACTTATATATGATATTCTCCAAGTTAAATTAAGAGACATTTTATGCATGCTTGACAGATAGATGGAATAATCTAATTGAAATCATGTGAAAACTATTTCACTAATTTTAATTAGAGTAAAATAGTTTATTTTAATAATTTAATCAATAATATATTTAGATAAATATGTTGGAAAAAATTGATGAGGTAAGTTTTGGAAATGGTTGATGGAAGTTCCCACTTCGGTCAACACAATGCTAGACACATAACTTTCATTATTTGTTGGTATGTTTGACCAAAATATTTTTCTATTTTGCTTGCATATTTTTAAGGATTTTTTGCATCAAATATCGTGTTTTTTATTAGCGAAGAGATTGAATCAAACAATATTAGTTTTCAAGGATTCTTATGTGATCTATACTGAGATATGCAATTGATCTGTTGTAATTCAACCTAGCAAATTAAACTAGTTTTCACACTTTAGGAGCTTGAAATTAAGTATTATTGTTAAATTTTAATTAGAATTTAGTATGTTTTAAGTAAGTTAATTAGATGTGTAAAATGTACAAAAATGAGTCTTTTATTGACCTTATGGCCGATTGAGGCCAAAAGGTTGTGTAATCAACTTAGTGAGTGTGTAAGAGACTTTTAGAAGGCAAACCATACCAAGACTGATCACTATGTCACGACACGGGACCATGGATGTCGTAACATAAAGACTAAACCCGACACAAGGGTACATTGCCTATTATGTCACGACACAGAACCTGAGTGTTGCGACATTGATTCCTGGATACAGAAACACACTGAGTGAGGGGAATTTTGGTCTTCACAATGCATGATTAAGTTTGAGAATGACAATTGACCTAGAGTTAAGGAGAACGACCATCAAAAGGCTATAAATAGGCCCCTTGAGCCTCCATTTTACACACACCATTTTCATTGGACACTTTCTCCTTTCTTAAGATTTAGGCTTTTAGTTATTTCTCTCTTAGGCTTTAGTTATTTCATTTTGTTCTTTTGTTTGAAGACGTGATTTGTAGGCACACATAAATGCTTGTGGATTTCTTTTAAGATCTTAATACTAATCCCTAGGTTTTCTTTACTTACATTTTAAATCCAATCTTTATGTTTATCATTTGCATTGAATTTATAATGTTTCAAGAAGCCATGAGGAACTAATCCCTTTATGGGGGATTAGCGGATGGAGGTATGATAATTTAACTATTGTGTAGGCTTTTTCAGCGGATCAACTGTTTAGGGAGGGAAGAACAAGAAACAAACCCTAGGCCTGACAACCTTGGGAAGCCATCAAGGTCAGAATTAACCCAAAATTGATATTGCCCATTCGTGAACACCTTTACCCCAAACCAATCTAAACTGTGAGGTCAAAAGATAATTAGTTCTTGTTTACCCGTTATGTTAATAGAAGATTGAAAGATCCTACTAGGATAACAACTAGTTCATTGACGAAGAACCTAAAGCAACGGTTGATGAAAACACACCAAAGCAAGCTAATTCCCCATGTTCAGATTTATCGACTCTCTTATTTATCTCATTTTTATTTCTTTTTATTTATTTATCTTTTCTAAGCATTTTCCTTAATATTAAGAACTCCAAAACCTTTTATTACATTTTGTACTATAAACCTAAATAAAGTGTTAATTAGATCTTATTTTTCAGGAATTTGAAATGTTAGTTCTTTGCCTCCCTTAGGTATGATTCTCGGAGTACTCACATACCCTATCATAATTATATTACAATCTATCCTGTACACTTGCGAAAAGCCCAAAAATACACTTTGGACAGTAGTATGTTCGGAGATGGTCAGCAATCTAAGAAGATATGGGTTGGCTTTATGATCTTTTGCATTCTCATATTAAGGATGATTGGTTTGATGAGATTTGAGTAGATGAAGATGGATTAAAGCTTACTTTGTGAAGATGGATTTGTACTTTAATATGGAAGGCATGATAAACTTTAATAAAAGCTTTTTTAGGCAAGTGTTTTTTGAAGTGGTTGTCGAAGTTCCAACGAAAGTGGCCACTTCATCCTTGCACTTTGACAAACACATAATTTGCCTTGCACTTTGACAAGCACATAATTTGCCTTATTTTGTGGACGTGTGCTGACCCATATTTGATTATCCATCTTGTGAGGCAACAAACGTTAGAAGATTAGATTAGATCGGATCAAACAATCAAATCCCTTAAAATGAGATTAGATCAGGATTGCATTGAAGGCTTATCTACAAAGACCTTACTTTATCTTGGACTTTATTAGTATATTCTATCTTGCTATTTATTAGCTTCTATTTAATAGGGATTTGAATTGTAATTGATCTTTAGTTTGTTAGCATATAACATCCCGCCTGATGAAGTCTCAATGATCAAATGATGTTCATGGAAGAATGGCACAAAGAGTAAGTTTTGAACATGTAAGGCATAAGGATTTGGCTAAGCATAAGAATTTCCTCGCAAATGCCTATATGTCCTAGCTCAGCGAATTTTGAAAGAAAAGTTCTATAAGAAATATTATGGCTAACCTCGTATAGTAAAAAAGTAAGAACATAGAAGCTAGAGTGTGCCAGAGTATGTGGCGAACCAAGAGTAATACGTTTGTAAGGCCCTCTATAACTGGAATGGTTAAGGAAATCATGAAATGACAAAATGAAGTAATGTGAATCAAGTATTGAAGATGGAAAAAGGGTAAATCATGAGAAGGAAAAGGTATGAAAAATCAAGGAATAATTGTATGAATATGTATATATGTATAAGAATATGGTGCTATGTCATAAAGAAGTATGATTGGTGATCACTCTATGAACGTCACAACAATTGTGCAAGCGAACACTTGTCGATGCAAGTATAGTTGATAGGTGTAAAGCTATCAGATATCGATCCCACATAGATGGCTGTCTATGCTTAAATTTGTCGATGCAAAAGAGGTCAAAATAAGAAGAATTGTTAGGAATAATGTCAACGCAAACAGGTTAAAACTACACAGGTTAAGAATATAAAATGTCAGTGCAAATGTAATATAAAATGTCAGAGCAAATTAATAAGAGATGAATTGATTGTTGAGATGTTTTAATGTAAACTCAGTAATATAGAAGAAATAAATCAAGTGTAAAAAAGTGGAGAAGATCACTGACTTCACATGTTAGCAACGCTCAATGTGACTATAAGGTAATTCATAGATGAATTCTCACTGCAATTATGTTCCAACTAGATCGTACTAATATCAACTCTTTGTTTAACAAAGACCTAACTACCCACAACTACCACACCTTCTAGTGATGGTAATGCTGAGCACTCAAGAACAAGTGATCAGAATTCCTCCTAGTCTTAAGCAACTTTGCTGTCTTGCTTGTTAATCTAACTTGTCACCGCACCTTCTAGTGACTGTGACTGTAATCGCACTTCCGTGGTCAAAATAGTTAAATCCAAAGATAAACAAATGAGAAGAATTGAATAGAACTCAAAGCAAATCTAATATTAAAATATACTTCCGTATTCAATCAATTATCAAAAGTATTCATCAACATTTTAAGAGGGATTAACAAATTAATTGAAGCATCCTATTCCTAGTCTACTAGAATTCTCCCTTAATCACACCTCTTGTGTTGCACCAAGCACTTCTCATCAGAAGTTGTTGCATCCTTGTGGGATCAGATCACGTTCCTCTAGAATTTAAGCTTCCATGGCAGCTATCTTCGAAAATGAATAAGAGAAATTATAGATTTGAAATCTTCACACATTGATGATTCATCTTCTCTTTCATCCTCCTATTTATAATCACTGGCTATTCCAAATCTTTCTTCCTTTTCAGATGTAACTTCTTGATGCAAATGTAAAAGTTGTTATTTGCCAGCTATGCACTCACGCAGATTTGGTCAGTTCTTTGAGCAGTTGCAGATTGTCACAACATTTCTGGACGCAAATTATGATTTTTAATTTGTTGCGACAATTTGCCATTCTCCTGCGATGGTGCTTCTAAATGTGTTAGTAGCTTGAAATTCTTGATAGAGATGTAGAAACATTCAAGTTACGACATATTCGACCGCAATTTTGGATCAACTTGTGACCGCAACTTTGAATGCTTTCCTACTCTGATCTTCTGATGGTATTACAAATGACATATATTTTCTCCCTAAATTTGTGTATTAATTGTCTCTTTTGTGTCATATTTAGTATGCATATTAATAATTTCATACTTAGTTTTTATATTTTCTAACTCATTGCTAGTTGGTTTAAATTCTTGTTATTTTTACCTCTTTTTGTACTAATGTCGACACAATCAGCCGATATATTGCGCCTTAGAATTGTCAGCGCAGGAATCAGCCCAGGAGCTCAATTATGGAAGAAGAATGCAGCCATAAGTATAGCTTGGAATTGCGACTAGGGATGTCGATGCATTGAAAGCTTTATTTTGTTTGAGTGAATTCAAGCCACAAGCACATCTGGAAGCACCAGCGTAGGAATTTCACACGTTGTCGCCGCAATTAAAGATTTTAGATTGCAACCAGAGATGCGGTGACAATCTGTAGAGTTATAAAGATCACATCAGATCTGCGTGAGTGCATAGCTAGAATTTAACTAACCGTGACATCTGTAATTAGATCTGGATCTGAGAAGAGATGTCCATAATTGCGCCAACATTCTGCAACAGTCCAGTAAATAAATTAAATCTGCATAGCTGTCAATAACAAACTTTTATTGTTGTACAAAGTGGTTAGATCTGAGAATGGAGAAAATCTACAATTTCTTAAGCTTATAAATAGAGGAAAGAAGAAGGAGATAAATATCAAGGAGTGAAGAATTTAAATCCAAAAATCTTTCAAATCTTCAAGCAAGATACCATGGAAGCTTGACGTCGGAGGAGGGTGAGCTGATGGAGCAAGTGTGTAGCAACTTTTGACGAGGAGTGCTTGGTGCCGGGCAAGAGGAACAATTAGGGAGTAAGCCTAGTAGTCTAGAGATAGTAAACTTCGTTGTACTCGTAAATTCTTCTTAAACGATGATGAATTCTAATTATGTTAAATGAATACGAGAGTATCTTTTAATCTTATATCATTTTGATTCTTACTTTACATTACTTATCTGTTTATTCTTGGATTTAACCGCTCTAAATACAAAAGTGAAATTGCAATACACCGACATCGAGAGATGCGGTGACAGGTTAGATTAACAACTTGATTAGGCGAGAGCTGCTCGGGACTGGGATAGACTCCAGTTACTTGTTCTTGGATACACATAATTGCTAGCACCGAGAGATGGAGTAGTGTATTTGAGTCGGGATTATCTATTGTGGGTAAGAACTCGAATGAACTTCATTGCAGCGACATTTCATTTATATTTTACCTTGTCGACGCATCCAGCGTTGCCACTTAGCGAAGTCAGTGATCCACTCCAATTCTTCACACTTGATCAAACATTTACTTTTATGCATTTAAATACTCAACACTTCAACAACACTTTGATTTACTTTCAGTTGCTCTGAAAATTAACCTTGATTGCATTGACAATACTGATTATTTTAGTGTGTAGAATTAACGTATTGCACTAACAATAGTACTCACATTACATTTAATTTTAGTATTGATTGCTCCGACATTTAGACATCAAGAACCCATTCCTCGTGGGATCGATATCCGATAGATTTATCTATCAACTATACTTGCATCGACTTGTGTACGCTTGCACAATCTTTGTGTCGTAAAAACACCGATCATCTTCCTAGGTAGATTTCTGCGTTGACAACTTTAAACGCAAAAACTAGTACTAAATACAGTGACATTAGTAGCACAAAAGAGATCAAATGAAAGAAAATAAGATCCAACAACATTGAGTTAGAAAATATAAATACTAAGTATCAAATGCTAATAATGCATGCTAAATATAATACAAAAGGAACGAATTACACATTAAACTAAGAAGAAATTAAGTGTCATTTCTAATTCTATCACACCCCCAAACTTAAGTTTTTACTTGTCCTCAAGTAAATAAAAGCTACCAAAGTTATATCCAAATTCTTGTCACCACATTTCTCATTCTAGCAACTTATATTCTCTAAAATCCTAATGTATAAATTGCATTCATATGCTGAAATATTACGCCGACAATTTATAGGCATGAATATCAAAATTGCAACTTCACTAATGCTAGCATCATGCTTTAAATCTTAAATCTTCTTAACCAATACAACATTTTATTATATAATAATATACATATATATATAAATATATATTTTCTTCTTTCATCAATGTTTCTTTCTTTAATTCTTTCCGTTTTCTTTTATGCGACTGAGAGATGTCATTGTATTACTACACTCTTGTTCCTGGGTAGTAACGATGGGGTGTAACAAACCTCTAGAGAGCATGTAATTGTGCTGACACACACTCTTGCAGTGACAACCTTTGGCTAGATAATTTTTCTAACGCTTGAAGTGGAGTGTTCCCCCTTGTTGAGTCACAATGCACCCACATTGGAGTGTCTTTTATTTAGTAAATATAATTATAAATATAGCTCCAATATGGTAAGTTAATTTAATATTTAAAGAATGATACTACTCATTTATTACTAATGCAATCTCAATCATTCATTCAAAAATAGAAGGATTCAACATTCAATCATATTCATCCAATTCACGCATTAGCATTCCAAATAATTCAAGAATCACGTATCAAATGAAAAATTGTGGTCACATTTTTTTCTTAACTTTGCATACTTTCATTCAATTAAAGAAACAAATATATTCCTAAACTTATGAGTGTAATTGCATTTCCATTCCACACTTCCCCCCAACTTAATGTCTTCATTGTCCCCAATGCATTGACAATACTATACAAATAATAATGGAAATGTAACTACAATGCAAAAATGAAAACAAATAAAATGCAGGGACAGTAAAAATGCAATGACAATTTAAATAAAAATGCAACTAACTACTGAAAAATAAACTAACTTAGTGTGTAGCAACCTCAAATGTGGCCGCTTTGGATTTCTTTTTATTCCTTGGGAGCTCCTCTTTGTTTTTCTTCTTTGCCTTCCGTTTGCACCTCTTCTCTTTTTGTTCAACTAGTGGAGTAGATTGCTCCTCCATTGCTGGTTGAATGTTGGCCTCATCGACAGTCACGTTCGATGGATGGATTTCAGCGTGGTGTTTCATATGGCACAATAGCTAGAGGATTGGAATCCTCATTTTCGGATGTGACTGCCTCAACCCAACTCGCCCCAATTGGCGCCAGTTGTTCTATAGATGCACCCAAACTTGTAGGTGCGCCGAAAAATTTCTCATATAAATTTGTTGGGGCAACATCTTCTTTTTCTTCCTTCCCTTCTTTTTCTTCTTCTTTTCTTTCTTCTTCCTCTGCCTCAATACCAACAGAAGCAACTAGTGTATGCTCTTTCACCACATCAGCCTTTCTCTACGCCGTACTGGCCCCTAAACTATTTTACAATACATCTTCAAAGAGGCTAGCTATGTTTTTGAAGCAATCTTTCATTTCTTTGGATTGCACCTCTTAATCCTCATCATCAGAGATGTGGATTCGATGTGGGTGATAGCATTACAAATGACATATATTTTCTCCCTAAATTTGTGTATTAATTGTCTCTTTTATGGCATATTTAGCATGCATGATAGACATTTCATACTTAGTTTTTATGTTTCTAACTTATTGTTGTTTGGTTTAAATTCTTGTTATTTTATCTCTTTTTATGCACTAATGTCACCACATGCAACATATATGTATCGCGTCTAAAAATTGTCAGTGTAAGGACGCATCTCAGTAGATCAAGGCTAAAAAGAACTCAAAATGCAGGCACAAATTCAGCTTGAAATTGTGAACATAGATGTCGCTGCATATGAATCTTTACGTTGGAATGAGTGAATTCAAGCTACAAGTATATTTGGAAGCAGCAGCGCAGGAATTTCACATGTTGTCATCGCAGTTAAAGATTTCAGATCGCGACTAAAGATGCGGCGATAATCTACAGATTTATGAAGATTACACTAGATCTGTGTGAGTGCACAACTGGACTTAACAAACTTTGCCAGCTGCAAATAGAATTGGATCTGAGAAAATATGAGATCTATCATTCTTGAAGCCAGAAAGCATTCAGAGTTGCGGCCACAAGTTGATCCAAAAATGCAGTAAATTGTCGCCGTAAATTATAATTTGCACCAACATTCTGCAACAGTCCAGTAAACAAATTAGATCTGCATAACTGTCAATAACAAATTTTTATAGCTATACAAAGTAGTTGGATCTGAGAATGAAGGAAATCTGTAATTTCTTGAGCGTATAAATAGAGGAGAAAAGATGAAGAAAAAATATCAAGAGGAAAGGAATTAAGTTCTGCAATTACTTTGTGTTTTTGAGATTTATTTGGAGATCAATGAGCCAACTGCGTAGAAGAGCAATAACTCTTGACAAGGAGCGCTTGGTGCAAGCACAAGAGGAGCGATTAAGGAATAGTCCCAGTGGTCTAAAGATAGTAAGCTTCGATTGTATTTGTTGATCCCTCTCTTTATGTTGATGAATTACTCTTGCAATTGAATGAATATGAGAATATTTTTCAGTGTTATATTACATTGATTCTTACTTATTATGTCTTATATGTTTATTCTTGAATTCAACTGCATTAAACACAAGAGTGGAAGAGTAGTCTATCGATATCGAGAGATGCGATGACAAGTTGAGTTAACAAGCAAGTTAGGCGAGAGCTGCTTGGGATTAGAAGAGATTCTATCACTTGTTCTTAAGTGCACAGTGTTGTTGCCTACATCGAGAGATGGGGTAAGTGTGAGTACTTGAGCCTCGATTAAACAGAGAGTGTAGTTGGTAATATTTCATCGGAACCTCATTGCTACGACAATTCATCTATACAATACCTTGTTGACGCATCCAGCGTTGCGAGTTAGGAAAGTTAGCAATCCACTCCAGTTCTTTACCCTTTATCATATTTTACTTTCTTGCATTTAAATACTCAACACTTCAACAACACTTTGATTTACTTTCAGTTGCTTTAACAATTAACATTGATTGCATTGACTTAATTGTGCTGACATCTTTACTCATATTTCATCTAATTTTAGTATTAATTGCTTTAACAAATAGACATCAAGAACCCATTCCCTGTGGGATCGATATCTGATAGAATTGTTCTATCAACTATACTTACTTCGACGTGTGTCCGCTTGCACATTGCTGTAACATTATAGACGCGACCAAGTTTTGGCGTCATTGCCGTAGAATGGTGTTTATTTGATGTTTATTTTTGTCGTTGCATTTATTCTTTATTATCTAAATTTTATTCGTCACTAACTTGTTTCCTTTTTGTTGTTTACTTTTACATTTTTCTTTTAGTGAAATATGGCTAGGAATGAGGTGTATAGAAACTCAAGATGTTGGACTGACATGAGTGATGCTGTAGAAATAGAGCTCGATGCCATAACCACCCAAGTATCTTCTTTGACTAATATGAGTAATTTAATGCAGAATGCTACAGCAATTGCAGAATGGAAATTTGTAGTGACAATTTCTAATTATTGTGGGGCAACCATGATCAAATATAGCAAATGTGTACCAAATGGGGAATTTTTATTGAAATGAAAATTCATATTCCAACATTTACACGCCAAGGTAGGAGTAACATACAAATTTTTGTTGGAACAATCAAGACTTTGAAAGTATAGACAATGATGTTAGATCTGAGTGGACATTGCCCAATTATGATCAACCTTTGTTAAGGCAAAATATCCAGGAAGACGAAGCATCATAGTTTTCATCAATTGAAAATTTGTTGAGACAATATATTGCCAAGACTAATGTTGTGCTTCAGAATCAAGCAGAATCCATACGAGCTCTAGAATATCAATTTGGCCAAATTGTGGGCGAAATAAATTTGTTACCACAAGAAAATTTGTCGGTTGATATTGAGAATTCGATATCACAAGGGCAAAAGCATGATGAGGAAATTATTCCCAGAAGTGAAACTCAACTAAATGAAATTGTTAGAGATGCTACAGCAAAAGAAGATAATTTAAATCTCAACAATGGAAAGATGTCAACACAATCTGAAAAGCAAACTGCAACTGAAGAGGTTAAACAAAATATTGCGGTAACAAAATTAGATCACTTTGTCGCCACAAATGCTACAGCAAAACAGCCTCAGAAACTTGAAGACACATTGTCAAAGAAGAGAAGATTGGGAGATGTCGAAGCAATTGCACTTACTGAAGGGTTCATTGTCATGACAATTAAATTGCTCCAAGAATTTAAGGACCTCAAGAGCTTTTCAATACCCTATTCCATTGGTGATTGGTATATTGGAAAGACATTATGTGATTTCAATGAAAGCATAATTTTGATGCTATATTCGTAATTAAGAAGTTATGGAATTAGAAAAAACGTAAGAAAGAGTGAAAATTTTTCGGGACCGTGTGGAGAATAAAAGAGTACGAAGCACTTGATAGAAGAAGAAACACATATTATGTCTGCACCAATTGAGGAATAAGTAAACACTATTTTCGGCACATTAGGATATATTATCAATGTAATTTTGTACAGTTGTACTGCACCTACTGACTTAATGCTGAAAACGGATGAAGTTCAAGTGAAGGAAGAAAAAGATGAAAAAATAGATGTCGAGGCAAATTTAGCTAAGAAATTTGTCCTTGCACCTGAAGTTATGGGTGTAATAATTGAAGGCTTGGCGCAAGATGGAGTGAGTTAGGAGAAAGCTACTGATGAAAACCTTTGAGCGATAGTGGTCTATACTAGATCAACGAATGAAGCAGCTGATAATGCTAGAGCAGAGATAGAAACTGAGGAGTAGTCCACAGATCATGTGAAGCTCAAACAAAAGTAAAAGGAGAAAGAAGAGAAGAACTTGATGTCATGACAAATTCGGCTGAGGAATTTGTCACTGCACCTGAACTTGTGGATGCATCATTTGATCATTTAGCGCCACCTAAAGTGAGTCAAGCGAAGGTTGTGATGCCTGCTATTGAGGAGCAATCCACAAGTCCGGCCAAGCCAAACGAACAAAGGAGGAAGTGCACCAAAGACAAGAAGCAATGCAACGAGGAACAAAAGTGTAAGAAGAAGAAGAAGACCAATGCAGCCACATCTTCGGCTGCAACACACTGAGTTAGTTTTTATTTTTTAGCACTTAGTTTAGTTTTCATGCATATCATGTAGCTGTAGTATAATTGTCTCTGCATATTAATGTCATTGCATTTTTATTTTTGCTTCATCTACATTGTCATTGCATTTCCATATATATATTTATTAATGTCAGTGCATTGGGGACAATGCACACTTTAAGTTTGGGGGAATTTTTGTGAAATGGAAATGCAATTACACCCATATTTTTTAATTTTATATGTTTCTTTAGTTAATGAAAATATACAGAATTTCAACAAAAATGTGACCATAATTTTTTTATTTTTATGCATCATTCTTGAATTACTTGGGATGATGATATGCAAATTGGATGAATGTGAATGAATAGTGAGTCTTCTATTTTTGAATGAATGATTGTAATTGCTTCAGTAATGAATGGATAGTGTTAATGTTTGAATCTTGAACTAACTGACCAGTTGCAACAACATTGTATTAATAAAAGACACTCTAATATGAGTGCAGTGTAACTGTTCAAGAGAGACACTTCGCTGCAGATTTTAGAAAAATCATCTAGCTAAAGGCTGTCACTGGAGTACGTGTCAATGCAATTACATACCTCCTAGGGGTTTGTTACACCCCATCATTACTACCCAGGAATAAAGGTAGAGTAATGCAATTACATCTCTCAATAACTTGAAAAAGGAAATTGAGAAAAAAAAAGAAAAAAAAAGAAAAGAGAAAAGAAAAGAAGAAAAAAATGTTTGCTATAAATGTTGTATTGGTTCAGGGAAGATTAAGATTCAATGCATAATACTAACATATGAATACAATTATCAGCGCCTATAAATGTTGTATTGGTTCAGGGAAGATTAAGATTCAATGCATAATACAATTACATCTCTCAATAACATTGTATTAAGATTCACGCCTATAAATTATCAGCGCATTAATCTATCATATGAATACAATTTGTGTATTAGGATTTCAAGAAATTCAAGTTGCGAGAATAATGATTGCGGTGACATTTTGCTTGTGACTTTGCTCATTTTTGTTTACTTGAGGACAAGTAAAAGCTCAAGTTTAGGGATGTGATAGCATTACAAATGACATATATTTTCTCCCTAAATTTGTTTATTAATTGTCTCTTTTATGGCATATTTAGCATGCATGATAGACATTTCATACTTAGTTTTTATGTTTTCTAACTCATTGTTGTTTGGTTTAAATTCTTGTTATTTTATCTCTTTTTGTGCACTAATGTCGCCACATGCAGCATATATATATCGCATCTAAAAATTGTCAGCGCAAGAATGCATCTCAGTAGATCAAGGCTAAAAAGAATTCAGAATGCAGCCATAAATTCAGTTTGAAATTGCAACCATAGATGTCGCCGCATAGGAATTTTTACGTTAGAATGAATGAATTCAAGCTACAAGTATATCTGGAAGCACCAGTGTAGGAATTTCACAAGTATATCTGTAACAAACTTTGCCAGCTACAAATAGAATTGGATCTGAGAAAATATGAGATCTATCATTCTTGAAGTCAAAAAGAATTTAGAGTTGCAGCCACAAGTTAATCCAGAAATGCGATAAATTGTCGTCATAAATTATAATTTGCACCGATATTCTGCAACAGTCTAGTAAAAATATTAGATCTGCGTAACTGTCAATAACAAACTTTTACAGTTGTACAAAGTAGTTGGATCTGAGAATGGAGAAAATCTGTAATTTCTTGAGCCTATAAATAGAGGAGAAAGGATGAAGAAAAATATCAAGAGGAAAGGAATTAAGTTCTACAATTGCTTTGTGTTTTTAAGATTTATTTGGAGATCGGTGAGCCAATTGCGTAGAAGAGCAACAACTCCTGACAATGAGTGCTTAATGTATTTACAAGAGGAGTGGTTAAGGAATAGTCCCAGTGGTCTAGAGATAGTAAGCTTTGATTGTATTTGTTGACCCCTCTCTTTATGTTGATGAATTATTCTTGACAATTGAATGAATATGAGAATATCTTTCAGTGTTATATTACCTTGATTCTTACTTAATATGTCTCATATGTTTATTCTTGAATTCAATTGCATTAAACACGAGAGTGGAAGTGCAGTCTACCGACATCAAGACATGCGATGACAAGTTGAGTTAACAAGCAAGTTAGGCGAGAGCTACTTGGGATTAGAAGAGACTCTATCACTTGTTCTTAAGTGCACAGTGTTGCCTACATCAAGAGATGTGGTAAGTGTAAGTACTTGAGCCTCGATTAAACAGAGAGTGTAGTTGGTAAAATTTCATCGGAACCTTATTGCTACAACAATTCATTTATACAATACCTTGTCGATGCATCCAGCGTTGTGAGTTACCAAAGTTAGCAATCCTCTCCAATTATTTACCCTTCATCATATTTTACTTTCTTTCATTTAAATACTGAAAACTTCAACAACACTTGGATTTACTTTCAGTTGCTTTGACAATTAACATTGATTGCATTGACAATATTAACAATTTTAGTGCAACCTGACTTAATTGTGCTGACATTTTTACTCACATTTCATCTAGTTTTTAGTATTAATTGCTTTGACATATAAACATCAAGAACCCATTCCCTGTGGGATCGATATCTGATAGAATTGTTCTATCAACTATACTTGCTTCGACGTGTGTCGGCTTACACATTGCTGTGACGTTACTGACGCGACCATGAGGATTGGACGAATTGGGTTCTGCCTTCTAAACCAAGCTGCTTCGATGATGGAGTGGCTTTAGTGATAATGGGAGGGAACACAGGAAATTCTGGCATTGGGTTCCTGCTCAAGCCACGCATTGTTGTGACAATAGCATTATTCCATGCTCTCGTATATGCATAGAATAAATTTTGTCTGAATTGCATCTCCTCCACTACGCCAACAAGTCTGATTTGTCTGGTACTCATCTGATCGAAAAACTTTTCAATCTCTCCAATCTTCCTCCAAATTTGAGGGTCTATGGGCGTATGGGTCTAGGCGGCTTTCATATTTCCTTTTCCCTTTTCTTTCTTCTGCGAGACCTCTTTCACCATAGGGGTTTCTTGCCCTGTTGTCATCCTCTCCACCGAAACATAGTTGATTGGACCTTTATTTTCCAAAGTCTCCTCCCCTTCACGAGGCACAATGCCTCTTTGTTTACACAACAACATTATTAGAGAAGAGAAGGGTAGGATACCTATTTGTTTGGTGGCGGCCTCAGCAATTTCTTGATGAAGGATTGAACCGACATCAATTCTGTGTCCTTTCAGTATAGAATGCAACAAGCTAATGTTGCAATGGTGCTGTAGCTAGATGGCAGTAGGCGGCAGTTTATAAAATTGAACCATACCTTACTTTGAACACTGAGAAAGAGACGATGCATGGTATAGTTGTTTGGATTTTTGCCAGTCCAAACTACGCTGTCGACGTATAAATCGTTCATTAAAAGCTTAGTACCTTCTTCAGTCATATTTTCCAAGAACTCGATGTGTTCATCCTCTCCCTCAGCAATATGAAAGAGAGCGTTTATGTGGTCAGCGCTCCAAGGCACCAACCCTTCACGAACAAATATGAATTCCTGTTCGAAGTCCACCAAGTTAGCTTAAAATTCCCTTACCAGAAAGTGAGAGTACCCGACCGGATGGTCATAAAACCGTTCTCATCCTAAACGAGAGATTGTTCTAGTGACTTGTTTTACTAGAGTCGGATGTGGGGAAAATTGAAATCCTTGTTCAAGATGACTGTTCCTCTTCAGCATAACTTCATGATAACGGTCCTTCGTCTCTTTTGATAGGAACAGAACAGGCTCTTTGGGTTGTGGTTGGTCAGCATTCCTGGCCATAATAATCGAGGATTCAGTGGTTGATTTAGATGGGGTTTTCGCTCCATGAGTTCTTGCCATGAGTGCTAAAATAGAGAGAGTGAAAGTATCTAGCAAAAAAAACAAAAGGTTGAAGATGAAGAAAATACAATAACAATGGAGGTTGTAAGTGTGAGAGAGCAGTCAGCTCAAAAAGGATGTTTTATAAACGATGGAGGCGAAGAGATTTGATGGTAGCAGAGAGTACACTGTGCCTGTAACCAATAAATGCTAGGACACAGATCGTACTTTTTTAGGACGATCCAATGGTTAGGGATTGGAGTGAATCAATCGACGTGATTCTTGCCCAAAATGTTTCGCTAAGTCATCAAAGAAATGCACTGACAAGTCGTGCTTTGTGTGTGTTGAAAAAAGGAGATATTTTATTCCTGCATAAAACTAAAGGAAACGAATTAGAAGAAAATAAAATACAAAAAGTAAATATAAAAAATTACAATGACATTATTAAGTAAATGTGACCAGGTTAATGGTCTCGTTTTGTTCGTTGATGCCTGGGCTGCAATAATGCTTCAATCATTGGCCATTCACTTTAAATTGGTGCCCATCATTCAAATATTTAAATGTCATTGTACCATGTGAAAATGCTTCGACAACTTCAAAAGGTCTTGACCACCTTGAGCGCAATTTTCCTGGATGCAATTTTAAACGTGAGTTAAATAAAAGCACTAACTGACCAGGAGAAAATTGCCGCCGCAAGATGATGTTGTCGTGTTATCTCTTATTTTTTTTCTTTGTAAATGGTTGCATTTTAATAAACATTACGTCAAATTTCTTCCAGCTCTAAAATGTCTAACAATCTTTTCTGTCCAGCAGCATCATAGTTCATATTCACTTGCTTGATCACCTACATGGCCTTATGTTCAAGTTCGACAGGCCAGTGACTTGATTTTCCAAACACCAGCTGATATGGCGACATCCCTAATGGAGTTTTGTAAGTGGTACGAAGTGCCTACAATGCATCATGTAACCGCGAGGACCAATCCCGTCTAGATGGGTTAACCACCTTTTCAAGAATATTTTTAATTTGTTGATTAGAGACCTCTGTTTGTCCATTCGATTGTGGATGATACGTGATTGTCATGCGATGCTTCACACTGCAACGTTTCAAAGCTGTTGCCACCTGATTGCAATGGAAATGAGTGCCTTCGTCACTTATTAATGCTCGAGGTGTTTCGAATCGTGTAAGGATATATGTGTGAAAGAACTTTAACACCGTCCGAGCATTGCCCTTTGGAACAGTAATTGCCTCAATCCACTTGGAGACATAGTCAACAGCTACCAGGATATACACATTCCCAAAGGAATTTGGAAATAGTACCATGAAATCTATACCCCACACATCAAAGAGCTCAACCTCCATGATAGGTTGTTAAAGCATCTCATTGCATCAAGATGGAACTGATGCGCTGACATTTGTCATACTGTTGAGCAAAATTGTGGGCTTCTCGAAACAATGTAGGCCAGTAAAGTCCTGATTGCAAGACCTTTGCAACAGTTCTAACTCCACCAAAATGACCTCCATAGGGAGCATAAAGGAAATGCTTCAAGATAGATAACATTTCCTACTCAGGAATGATGTTGTCGGTCAATACCTTAAACAGTATGGCTAATTCCAATGATACTTAGCAACATCCCTGAGAAATCTGGCCTTCCTATGACCTGTTGCACTTATTGGTAGCTTTCTACAAACTAGGTAATTGACTACATCTGCATACCATGGAGATGTGTTGACAAAGAATAATTTCTCATCTGGAAATGCATCGACAATTTGTGACTTATTTCCATCTCCATTTCCAATTTCCAGACGAGAGAGGTGGTCTGCTACTTGGTTTTTCGATCCTTTCCTATCCTTAATTTCGACATCAAATTCTTGCAATAACAGGATTCATCTAATCATCCTGGGTTTTGCATCTTTCTTAGCAAAAAGGTATCTCAAAACAAAGTGATCAGTGTACACTGTAATTTTTGAGCCGACAATATATGAACGAAACTTGTCAAATGAAAAAACTACTACCAGAAACTCTTTCTCAGTGGACATATAATTCACTTCTGCTTCAGTTAGAGTTTTACTAGCATAATATATTGAATGAAATATCTTATCTTTCCTTTGTCCCAGCACATCACCTACAGCAAATTCGCTCGCATCACACTTTACCTCGACCGATTGCGACCAATCTGGTGTGACGACAATAAGTGCTTGTATTAACTACTATTTCATCCTTAGAAATTCTACGAAGCAAGCTTCATCAAACAAAAACTTTTTATTTTGCTCCAATAATGAGCAGATGGTTTTGCTCCAACAATGATGGTTTTTCTCCAACAATGAGCAAAGTGGTTTTGCTATTTTGGAGAAGTCTCGGATGAATCTTCTATAAAATCCAGCATGGTCGAGAAAACTTCGTATTCCCTTCACATTGTTCGGTGGAGGTAGCTTTTCAATGATTTTGACCTTCGTTTTATCCACTTCAATGCCCTGAAAAGATATTCAATGACCAAGGACAATTCTTTCAGCTTCCATGAAGTGGCATTTTTTCCAATTAGAACCAAGTTGGTATCCTCACATCTTTTCAACACTTTTTCTAAATTGTCAGCGCATATATCAAAATTTTGCCCGTACACAAAGAAATCATTCATAAATACCTCTAATGAATCCTCGATCATATTCGAAAAGATAGCCATCATACACCTCTAAAATGTGGTTGGAGCATTACACAAACCAAATGACATTCGTCGGAAAGGAAACGTTCCAAATGGGCATGTAAAAGTCGTCTTCACTTGATCCTCCGACGCGATTGCGATCTAGTTGTATCCAGAATATCCATAAAGGAAACTGTTGTAGGCCTTGCCAGCTAGCCTATCCAACATTTGATCAATGAATAGAAGTGAGAAGTGATCCTTCTTTGTGGCCGCATTTAAACGATGGTAGTCCATACACACTCGCCAACCTGTAGCAATGCAAGCAGGGATTAGCTTATTTTTATCGTTACTTACTACCGTGATGCCGCTCTTCTTAGGCACACATTGGACCGGGCTTACCCACGTTCTGTCTGAAATAGGGTAGATTATGCCTGTGTCCAACCACTTGATAATCTCCTTCTTCACTACTTCCTTCATTTTCTCATTCAGTCTTCGTTGTTGCTTAATTGACTGTTTTCTTTCATCTTTCATCATGATTTTATGCATGCAAAAAGAGGGAATAATGCCTCTGATGTCCACTATGCTCCAGGCGATGGCTCTTTTGTGTCGCTTCAATATTTTAATTAATTTTTCTTCTTGGCTCACGTCGAGACTTGCGTTGACAATCATAGGCATTGTATCATTGTCACCTAGGAAAACATACTTCAGGTGTGTTAGCAATGGCTTTAACTATAGAGTCGGAGTTTTTTCAATCGATGGTTTAAAAACAGGGATCGTTCGATTAGTCAAATCCAAAGATTCCAATTGCCAGCCATGTTTCAGCTCACAGACATTAGCCTCAACTGTGTGGTCACATTCAGGTGGGATATTGTCGTCAAATGTCACCGCATATTCTTCTGGCACTGTAGAGCTTCATTCATTAAATTCCTCTATAATTAGCTTGTCCAGAACATCAATGTGATGACATTGTTCCTTACTGTGTGATGGAGATGCTTCGAAAACGCTGAAGGTTACATGCTCATCATTACGACGCGTAATCAGCTCGCCCTTAAAAACATCGATAAGAGTGCATCTTGTTGCGAGAAATAAGCGTCTCAAAATAATGGGCATCTCCTTATTAGCTTTGCAATCAAGTATGATAAAGTCAGCTGGGAAAACAAACTTGTCAACATGGACGAGAACGTCTTTAATTTGTCCTTCAAGTTGTGCCAAAGATCTATCTGCAAGTTGTAATGTCACCGTAGTGGGTTTCAAATGACCAATCCCCAATTTCCTGAAAGTTGACAATGGCATAAGATTAATGCTAGCTCCTAAGTTATATAGAGCTTTACCTAAATAATGATTTCTAATAGAGCATGAGATAGTAAAACTGCCAGGATCTTTCATCTTTGGTGGCAATTTATTTGTCAGCACAACGCTACATCCTTCTGTGAGCACAATTGTCCCAATATCGGATATTTTCTTCTTTGGTAATAGCTTCTTCATAAATTTCCCATAGTTAAGGATTTGCAGAAGAGAATCAACTAGAGATATATTAATATGCGATTGTTAAAAGGTAGATACAAACTATAGATAATCTCTGTCATGTTCTTTCTCCTTGAATCTCTATGGAAATGGCAAAGGTATGTTTGCAGTGTGTTGTTTTGTTATAACAGATTGTGTCGAAATGGCCAATTGCATCGATAACTTTTTAGGATGAATGGTCAACACCGGTGTGACTACTGGTGGTTCCTCCTCATTTACTTCTGTTGTGTCTTCTTCAGCTACAACTTCTTTTTGTTGCTTTGGTTCGTTTACGTCGACAGGTGCTTGGTTGGAGCTCCTACTTTGCTTTACAGTTTGCTTTCCACTTCGCAATGTGATAGCCTTACAATGCTCCTTTCCTTTTTGATTTGGATTTTCAGTATCACTTGGCAAAGCACCTGGTGGTCGTGTACTCATGTTAGAAGTCAGTTGTCCTAGTTGTGCTTCCAAAGTTCATATGGAAGATGAATTTCCTTGTACAATTGCTACCGTTCTGGTGATATGCTCATACATCAAAGCTTCAATAGTAGCCAATAGATCCGCTCTTGTTGAGAATACTGTTATTAATGTTGTTGATGATGTCCTTGCATATTTGGCAGCATAGTTTGTTGTAGTTGCATTTGAACCTGTGGCTGCATCTGAGTATGCGACTGCATCTGGTTTTGTGATCGCATCTAGTCTGGCTACGCATACACTTGCGGATGATTATAATTCTACTGCTGTTGACTGTAACTCTCTTGTTCAAAATTACTTTGATTTGAGGAATTTTCATATCTGTATGTGTATGCATTATGACTCCCCCAAGGTTGTTGAGCTCTACCTGAACAGTTATATGAGTTACCATATGAATTTTCACGGATGTTATTAACATATAATGTATTTTCAACATGCTGTGGGCAATCTTCATAACTAGGTTAGCGTCGCAAATTTCACAGGAAAATGTCAGGACATTCATCTGTTAAGCTACTTGAATAGGGGCAACATCACTCATTCTCTTCATGTTTTTGATCATATTCGCTAGTAAGGATACTTGTGCACTTAGGGCTGAAATGGCATCTAATTTCATAACTCCAGGATTTTATTTTCACCTGAGCAGAACGAGAAATTGGATATTGATAGTCATTTTGCCCAATTCTCTGTAATATTCGCACAACTTCAGTGTAAGTGCAATCCAACAAAGGACCATTAACAGATGCATCGACAAGATTTCTTGTCTACGTATTTAATCCATTGTAGAAGATCTCAATTTGTGTCTCCTGTTGGATTCCATGCATGGGACAACATCTCAGCAAAGTCTTGTAACATTCCCACATAGTGTGTAAATTCTCATCATTCAGTTGATGATATGTCGTGATATCATTCTGTAATCTAGTATTCATTGTCAGTGAATTGAATCGCAAAACAAACTGAGTTGCTAGCACATTTTATGAAGTAATAGATCCAACTAGTAAACCAAGGAACCATGTTCGTGCTCTTCCTTGGAAAGAGTAAGGGAACAACTGCATCTTTAAGGCGTCATCAGGAACACCGTATTGACTAAAAGAAGCACGTATAAGTGGAAAATATTTAAGATGCTCCCTTGCATCTTTGTGAGGTAAACCTGCATATTGTCCAGTCTAGTTAAGCATTTGGAACATCATCGGTTTTAATTCAAAATTACCAGCTTGTATTGCTGGTCTAACAACCCCTGGTTGTAGATCATCGAGCACAGGAACAACAAAATCTCTAATTATCCTGTTAAGAATTTGCTCTCTTTATAGCAGCGTGGCTGCACTGGAGGAACAACATTTTGTGGCAGCAATGGTGGTAGATCGTTGTTATTTCCAGCCATTTTTCTTTGCTCTTGTCTTCTCCTCTGAATTATCCTTTCAAGTTCAGGATCAAAACTAACAATGTTGTTAGGGTTTCTCCTTGTGGACATAAATACCTAAAAAGAAAATTGAAAAGAATTAACAAAAGATCAGTAATCAATAAAGGTTAGAAGAGACGCAAATAAATGAAACTACAAAAATAAACATCAAACAAATGCCATCTCCGGTAAAGGCGCCAAAACTTGATCGCACTATGAACGTCACAGCAATTGTGCAAGCGAACACTTGTTGATGCAAGTATATTTGATAGGTGTAAAGCTATCAGTATCGATCCCACAAAGATAGTTGTCTATGCTTGAATTTTTCTATGCAAAAGAGGTCAAAATAAGAAGAATTATTAGGAATAATGTCAACACAAACTGGTTAAAACTACATAGGTTAAGAATATAAAATGTATTATAAAATGTTAGAGCAAATTAATAAGAGATGAATTGATTGTTAAGATGTTTTAATGTAAACTCAGTAATATAAAAAGAAATAGATCAAATGTAAAGAACTGAAAAGGATCACTGACTTCACAAGTTAGCAATTCTCAATGTGACTACAAGGTAATTCATAGATAAATTGTCACCGCAATTATGTTCCAACAACACTGAGTTAGAAAATATAAATACTAAGTATGAAATTCTAATAATGCATGCTATATATGATACAAAAGGAACAAATTATACATTAAATTAAGAAGAAATTAAGTGTCATTTCTAATGCTATCAATTAGCGAAATAGTATTCGCCCAAATGCACTTTTGGTGTTTAAAATGGGTGGAAACCAATATGAAAATGAGTAATAAAAGAGACTTATGGTTATGTAAAATGATCCTTAGGATATGAGTTTCATGCCAGCTACATAGTATACGTTGTGACCATTGTGGTCCCATGCCAGTTAACATGCGAGGTAAGCTGGTTAGGAAATAACCGAACGTGAACTAAAAGGGTTAGAGGCTAAAGAAATAAATGAATAAGTTTCTTGGAAGTGGTAAATTTTGGATAAGACAACTCAATATTAATGTGACGTTTACCATGTTCCAATAAAGACTTTTTTTAAGTTAAAAGTACGCCTCATTTGGTTTAAGAAGAAGGCTATATTTTTTCCTTTTCCTCTAAAAGCATTTAAGATGCTAAAGAAAGATAGAATTGTTTCTTTGAGCTGAGTTTGAAATCCGGGATGCTTCTAGTGATTTTCTTCACATCCAGCTATGCTTTGTGACTTTATTTATCAAGGAAACATATATATGTAAGTGTGATTGAAGAAATATGGCTTTGAGAGAGTCTGGGTTTAAAATGATGATAATCATTGCACGGATGGGTTCTAATGAAGTATTTTTGTTCTAAATGGAAGAAGAGGCTGTAGCATCCTGTTGAATGGTGGATCCGAAGGTTAAGCTGCCCTTTGAGGTTATAAGGTGAGTCCCTAAGCTGACTCTTGTATGTGTATAATATCTTCTAGAAACTTTCATGCAAAAAATGACCAAACCATATTAATGGAGCTAGAAAAGTGTGATAACACGATTCTAATAGGGAAGGTAAAATTAATGAACTTTCATGTATGGATTGCGTGAAGATTAATGACCTAAGTACGAACTTACGGAACCTACAATTAAAAGATGTCCATGTTTGAGTAAATGGAATGTGTTAGGTGTATGGTTGGCATGAAATGTAACTCTGTGTTTGGAAAATAATGATAAGTCTACCATGAACGAATGTATATGAACAAGTCTATATATGATGAGTTTGTGTCTGTCTCTAGAATCATCTAAAGGTGTTCATTGGGATTAAATGTTACACCCCAAAATTAAGCTTAAAAGTTTCGAGTGTATTTTAGGAATTTTAGCCTATTTGTGCTCGAAATTTCGTGGCATGGAAAAACAATAATGTTTTTTATTATGGTTTTTGGAAAATTAAATCAATTTTTGAAAAAGAGTTTTAAGGACTTTTAATTTTGAAAATAGGACTGATTTGAAAAAGAATCAAAATTGAGAGATTTTATGAAGAAATTTGACCAAATGTCCAAAATTAACTTAAAACCCTCTTTTTCTCTATATTTTTCACATCAAAACACCTCCTCCCCATATTTTGTGTCGTTTCTTGCTCTTTCATCTCTCCCAATTGATTTATACTTCTAATTCCTAATCCCTTTTTAATTTTTGATAACCCTTGAATTTTAAATACCCACTAAAATCAAGACAAACACCCTAAAACTTCTTCATCTTCATCATCTTCTCTAAACGTGAGTTCTTTCGAATTGGTGTCAAAGCTCATTTTTCTTCCAACGAAGGTAACCGTTCGTCTTTATATTAGTTTTAAATGATATCTAGTATCTTAAACTGAATTTTTAGCCATTAAAACACATATTTTAAATAAAAAACGAAAATTAGATAATTAATGGTAAATTTCGAGTTTCTGAATAAAAACTTAATTTTAAAGTGATGATTAGAAGGTTTCTAAAGTTACTTTGAAGTTTCATTAAAGATTTCTTAAGTTTTTAATAAACTTTTGTTATTATAACCATTGTATGTTGAAAAATTTCAATACCTTAAAACGTGTAGTTTTGGATAGTTTAAAGGTTAAGAATTAGTCGTAGATGAATATGTAAATGAACATAATTCGTTTTGTGTGAAAATATTAAGTGTAGACCGAGATATTAGAATTTAAAGTTTTCTATGTCGAAGGTTTCGATTAAAAGTGAACGTAGCTTATGCTATTGTTTTTTACTATTTAAGGTAAGTTATTGACTGATTTTTTGTTGTGTATTTGTGTGTTTTGTCGTTTTGAAGCGCCAGAGTCAATAGAACCTTTAACGAGTAAAGATAAAGGCAAAGAAAAACTTGTCTAAGCTTTTGGCTTTTCGACGAAAGTGTATATTTTGGTGAGTGTTTTGGAATCGTTGCTCGTAGATGATTCATTGTGTATTTGGGAGTTTAGAGGTAGCTTAAACCTCTAATCTAAATTTCGAATGCAAGTGTTCTTGCACCTATACCTAAATGTGATATATGTATGCTTATGAAATTATGAATTTGTGAACATATATGAGATACTATTACCTATGCTATTATCTTATGATGACTATTGTGAAAGTGAATATGAGGGTATGTTATTCCTGCTATGTGACAATAAATATGTAGGTATGTTTTTCATGCCATGTGACAGTAATTATATTGTGCTAATAATTTGAATATGCAGTGAATATGTGCAAAAAATCGATAAGTAAATATGTGATAATATTGTGGATATTTTGGCCTTGTGACATTATGAGATTGTTGGATATAGTTGACATGCCATAGGATTATGAGTACTCACTTTTGTGTTGTGTTATATGGGGCGTTGAGGACCAAGGATAGTTTTTAGAGAGATAAGGGAATGTGAGCTACGTCCCATTCATTAGGATATGTATGTGTGGTGTGTTTGGAGAGTGTTAGCTACATGTTTCACTTATGGAACATGTTCGAATCTATGAGTCACATATTTGGTGTGTTTGGGTATTTATGTATTCGATTTGTGGTGATAAAGTTCACTTTATGTTTCATAACCTCAAGAGTCAATTTATCATAAAATGTGACTAAATGTGATTATATGTGATCAATATGTGATGTGATAAATGCTAAAATATTCATGTGATTAAATGTGACTGAATGTTATTAATTTGTGATGTGATAAATGTTGAAATATTCATGTGATTAAATGTGACTAAAAGTGATTAATATGTGATGTGATAAACGCTGAAACATTCATGTGGTTAAATGTGATTAATATGTGATGTGATAAATGCTGAAATATTCATGTGACTAATGTGATTAATATGTGTTGTGTTAAATGCTTAAGTACTCATGTGATTTATGTGATTAATGTGTAAAAGAATACAAGAAAGATGATTAAACATGTAAAATCTGATAATAAATATATAGAGATAATTTGAATATGTTATATGATTGTTTTGTTCATGCATGATAACTTGTTTGCGTAGTGGTTATTCTGAGCATTCACTGAACTTGTTTAAGCTCACCCACTCCTTTTTAACCATTGCAGATATGTAATGTCGGTGTGAGTGGTGTGGTCTCAAGGGGTGATCCAAGCCAAACATTTTAGTTACTATTCGTAAGAATTATTTTCTTATTTATGTTTTTGGGAATAAAAGACAATGTGGTAGATTTAATATTGGTTTGTTATGAGGTTTTTAGTTGTTGCATGCCTATTATGCTTGGTAATTTGTGGGCTTTAAATATGATTTTTGAGACTGTTATTTGGGAAATTTTGCTAAGTGGTCCAAATGCATGTTTAGTGCTTAATTTATGATTATTCGATGATTGTTTAACATGTTTAGAGCACGTATGACCTAAAACTCGTATGAATGCTTCAATAATAAAAGATAAAAAAGTGCATGTACATTAATGTGACGATTTGTGATGAAAACGATGTAAGACTATGGTGTAGCTTCCTAGTATTTGGGCTTGATGATCGGGCCGGGTATAGGGTGTTACACTGAAAACATGAATTTCTAAAAGGACAAGCCCATGTCTATGATACCTAAAGGACTATATCGTTTAATACCATAACTGGTGGTTAACGGAATCATATGGAAAAACTTAAACGAGGTTATTACTAAATGGGGTTTTTTTGTGTGTCCCAGGACAATGAGGGATAAACCTCACGAATGTGAGTCTAGGCTTTTCTATTGTCTAAAACATGAGTATAAAGGAATGCTTTTATGGAAAAACTCTAGACATGAAATCCTTTGTGACGAGTATTGAATATAAAGGAACGCCTTTGTGGTAAAACTCTGGGCAAGAAAGCTTTTGTGGTAAGTACTGAATATAAAGGAATGTCTTTATGGAAACACTTTGGACAGAAAAGCCTTTGTGGCAAGTACTAAATGAAAATGTTGCCTTTTTGGAAAAACATTGGACAGGAAAGCCTTTGTGGTGAGTATTGAATGTAAAGGAAGCTTTCATGGGAAAACTTTGAAAGGGTAAGCCTTTATGGCGAACCTTTGAAAGAAAATGCCTTTGTGGCAAACTCTAAAAAAGAAGGCCTTTGTGGCGACCTTTGCTAAATGAACACATTCATGGCGAAATTTAAGGCATGACCCTTGTGGAATCTATCCAAGGGAACGCCGCTGTGGCGAATAATAAATGAAAGGAAAAGAGATTTTGGCAAACAAGGGAAGGAACGACGCATAAGGTTTCTTGAAGTTATGGTAAAGGAAAAAAACTATGAAGGATCAAGGTATTGACAAGCAGAAAGGAATAAGGTATACGGTGAACTCTGAAGGAAGGACAAGTAAAGGAAAGTTATGGCAAATCCTAGATAAACTTAATGTATAAGCAAAAAAGACGAGACTTGAGAATAATTAGAAATCTTTGCGAATTCTGAAGGCGATCCTTAAAAGGCACTTTATGGTGAATTCTATACTAAGTAATTGGTGTAGTCTACCTCTCCCCCTAATGTAAATAATAAAGTCGGTAAAGTATGAAATGAAGTCATAAGTGGATTGATAAGGCGAACAAGATGATAAAGGTGTATGTAAAGTAAAGGATATTAAGGAGACATGGATAGTAATGAAGTTGTAACATGGTACACTGGTAAGAAGGAATAGCTTGCATAATTATGGGTTGTACACTGGAATGTAACAAGGAAATGGATTATTGATTCAGAATAGAAGGTAAGTCCTCAAAGATATTAAGAGAAAGAAAATAGTCTAAGCTAAGAAAGGATAATCACTGTAAGAAGGAGGAAACTCCAAGTAAGTACTTGCCAAAGGAAAAAGAAAGATCAAAATATACATAAAGGTTATGCAAAGTATCTAAAATATTGAGGCATGATGAAATAGGTATTTAAGGATTGTCTCACTAAGTTATTACAAACTTACGAAAGTTATTTCATGTTTCAGGTTGAAAATAAGTATGTGCTGAGGGATGATGCCAGAGCTACACCAAGGAGTAATGGATCGGGCTATTGTGCATACAGATGAAGTTAAATGGCATGTTCAAGATTAAGCATATGTTTAATGAAGTAACGATCCAAGGTACTTACATTAGGCTAGGAATTAAAGTGATAAAAACTAAAATTCATTATCATGAATTGTATATATAGTCATACATTGTACACACATAAGAAACTTTGAATTGAAGTCTGAAATTTCGTCACACTTATAGATAGAACTTTTACATAGGCTAATAACATAAAAGATTAAGTTACATTCGTAATTGGGCATAATGCTTGATATTCGGATTCGGTGAATCGGATCAGATTGAGGGCGTTACTTAGCAAGTCTTAAACTTCTATATAATTGAGATACTTGTATAAGTTTATGTACGAAGTTATTAATATCACTTATCAGTTCATATAAGAACGCTTTTGTGAGAGTGCAATTGAGAGAGTAAAACCTTTTTTTCTTTGTTTACTATCACAACCTAAGTTCTTAGAGGGAGAACTTATAAGTAAGAGGTCTAGTCTTTCGATACAAAAGTGAGATTACTAATATCGGGGTGTGATAGAACTAAGGTCACTTGTTGTTTTGTGGTTCAAAGATACAATTCATCTCATTAAGTTAGGCCCCATAGACATAAAGAAATCAAACTGCATAAACAATCCTTGAAGTTCATTAATTACTTTTTTTAAGTTTGTTTATTGCAGTGGCACCTTGAAGTGGCCACTACCGCGCAATACTTCTATTCAAGCAAATTGTTTTTAAACAATTATTAATTGTAGGTTACAACAAAATTAAGTTTTTTTAAATATCATGTTAAAATATCCAACTCTTATCTTATGTGTAGGGAAAGCTAAAATAAGTCTTCGAGTAAGAAAACAATATAATCTCATATTAGTTGAATTTCTCATTAGCTAGCACTAGAAAGAATTTTCATAGAAAGTCTAAGAAATACAAAGAGTATTTTTTTTTTTTGTGAATTACAAGGGACGGTAAAGTTCTAACAACAACGCGATTGACACAATTCGAACTCAAACCATACTTAGAATAATAAATACCTTTAACCATCAGACCAACACACGAGGTTCATACAAAGAGTATTTCCATCGCGCAACTAGATAGATTATGGATAGGTAAGAATATAAAAAGTTGTGGTTGAGATTTGCATTATGCGTTGCAAACGTATAGTCAAAATCAGATTCATCTACTCTAATTCACTAGATGTATATCTCAAACATTCTTTTTCCCATATTCTTATTTTTATGTTGTTTAGATAAAAAAAAAACACACATTTTTTTTCCAAAAATATTAAAACTTTAGTATTAGTTTAATTTATGATCAAATCATAACTGTTTAGGTATAATTATACTTTTGAGTCTTATATGAAATTTTGAAAGAGTAGAGAAATAAGAAAAAGAGCTTTTATGTATAAAAGGTCCTTAAGAAAAAAATTTTAAAAATCAATAAAACTTCTCGAGTAATGGTTTTTCATCTTTGAGTACGTTAATCATCAACTGATAGATCAATTAAATGACGATACATGGCAACCTTACTTTAAATTTATCATTTTTTTTCTTATAAAAGACATAAAAATATAAAAATCATAAAATATTAGTAAAATTTTTAAAAAAATTAAAAACTATAAAATATATTAAAAATTTAGATAAAATTATAAAAAAAATTCATAAACACTTATGAATATTATAAAAACTTATAAAAATAAAAAAAATTAATGAATTCTAAAATATTAAAAAATTCTAAAAAATTATAAATATTCTTAAAAATTGTAAATAGTATAATAACTTATAAAAGTTATAATAAATTCTAATAATTATAAAAATTATGAAATTTTTAAAAATATATAAAATATTAATACATGAAAATTATAAAATGTCAATTATTGGTTCCTTATTTTGGAGACTAAACCCCTAAAATTAATATGAACTTGCGGCATCAAACCAACCATTGGATAATGAGAATAATTGTTAGAATATTTAATGTTAATATATGTTAATATTTGCAACCATTGAATAATGAAATTTTGGTTTTATAATAACTAGTTGTATCAAAAATATTTTATAGTATGCAATACTTTAGCAAACAATTTTCAACTTTTCAAGATCTAAACTACTATACTTATTGTACTTACAAAATTGAAGATAAAAAACCAAAAAGTTTTTAAAAAATAAATTATTAATAAGAAAGAGAGAGTCTCACAATTTTCATTTTATCTGTGGAAGGTCGATAACATTTGATTCAACATGAAAATGATCCCAACGATCTGACAACTATTCTTCTTATCTAATGATTGGTTTGATACCATGTGTTTATTTTGATTTTTGGTTTTAATTTCTAAAATGAGGAAATAATAAATGATTTTTATAATTTTATAATATTTATAAACTGTTTATAATTTAATAGAATTTATCAAAATTATTTATATGTTTTCATGATATTTTTATTTTTTTATAAGTTTTACAAGTTTTTAGAATATTTATGATTTTTTATTAGAAAAATGAAAGATTAATTTAAGGGCTAGCACATGTTGTTATCTTATTGGCTCATCAATTGATTTTAATGTTCAACATGATCGAAGACAAAATTGTTGAAATTAAAGCAAGGAGATCAGAAAATGTCTTAAAGTCAATGGACAAGTTAAAACCGTATTTCAAAAATTTCCAATTGGATGTGGTAGAAGAATTGATTCTCGAGGAGCCATACGAATAAACTTTCAGATCGTCGAGCTAACAACATTAAAGGAAAGTGTCTTTGGGGGGCAATCCAAATTTATTTTAATTAATTTAAATTTAAATTTAATTTAGGTTGAAAAATAAATATTATTATTTAATCCATTTTATGTGTTATTTTCCAGGAACATTGATGGAAGCTTTCAAATTTTCTGAAAATTGGATATCGATTATAGAGTGGACACATTGTGCTATGTGCTGCCATTTATTTTCTTCACAACCCAACACCACAAACCAAAATAAACCCAAAAGCCAAATCCACATAACCTATAAAATAACTCAATTCCCCCAAACCAACACCAACCTATATAAAAAAACCAAACTCGATCCATTTTCCTTCAAATAAGACCTAAATCCCAAGCCCAATTAACCTTAAAAAAAGAAAGAAAAAGAGAGAAGAACAATGGGTCGAATGACAAAACAAGCTTGAAAAAAGAGAGGAGAACGAGCCAAACCCAAATGCAGCCCAAGAAAGAAAGAAAAAAAAATATGATGAAACAAGCACAAACCAAGCAAATGAATAAAAAAGGGAAAACCAAACCCCATTTTTCTTTCCCCTTTTCTTTTTTCCATTCTTCCTCAACTTCTGAAAAACAAAAAGAAAAACCCTAACTCCTTTCCATGCCATTAAAAACACCCCAAACATGTCACCACCGTAAATGAGCTTTGTTTCCTCCTCATTTCCCTGCACCATCTCACTCCCGCACCACCGCGATCTACAGTTGCTGTCCACCGCTGTCCACTACCACTTACCTATCTTCCTTCAATGTTGTTTATCGTTCGAAAAACTCTCCTCACGCACAACACCTTTGACAAACACTACCATCAAACTGCACCCTTACATACATAACACCTTTTAAAACCCTCACCATTACCTTTCAAAACACCAAACCATAACACCTACCTTCCTCCATTAACGCCACCTTTACCTTTTTAACACCGACACGACTACATCGCCATTGTTCAACCATCGTGAGTTATCCACCACCGCGAGCTGCCATCATCATTCATTCCTAAACCCGAACGCAGGGCATGGTTCACACTAGAAACCATTCGGTCGATAGATTTTTGGCTTCCCTTAATCTCGGGTGAAATCATATTTTAGCACCCCCTATCATCGACATTAATGACAACGACTCAAATTAACCCCCACCACCACCGGTACATGCTAGTAGTCCGAGTCGATGTAGACGTCGAAGAAGTCCGACATTGGTTGAAATGGAAGACCCATAAACTCAATTAGACATTATAGATGAAATGAGGTATAACATTCCAAATTCACATTCTATTTTTCCGTTACTAATGTGTCCTATAGGCCATTCAGACGAAACAAGCACTTCGAATTACAATGATTTAGAACCGTCAAACAATCAACCACCTTTGTGCCAAATGAGTTCAGCCACCACACGTTCTAGATGACAATCATCAAACTAGTAAAGAGAAGAGTTAGAGTAAACCCCGAATAGTAGTACTAATGATGTTGATGTGCCAAGTCCATTAAACAGTCCGACAGAAAAGCACCATCCTCGAAGGAATAATAGGCGTGGCCAGTGAGGGCACACCTACATGATGCCACCAGAATCAAGGTTTCATGGATTTTTGAATTTCACGACCTCGGAACACCTATCAAGATATGAGGAAATTCAACATCATCCTATCCTAATCTATAAATATATCTTTCTCTTTACCCTCGATACACATAATATGTGTGATTCCGTGTTTAATTATTTCGATGCTATTGGTTGGACATCGTATGCTGATATTCGTTATGGTATCTTTTTTGAGCTCATGTACAAATTTTATGCAAATTTTTGTTTTGATATGTATGATGGTAGGACTGTTGAAACCCCAAACGTGATTGATTTCATATTACTTGGTAATACCTTTAATATGTCCATTTTAAATTTTAACATAGTCATGGATTTTGTTAACCTTGACGATGTTCAAACCGACTCATACCATACTATTTTACTAGAGATACCTCGCGATTTTGATTCCAACTCAGCTTACTCTACCTTGACTAACTCAATTTCATGCCCTTACAATTCTAAAACCTTGAAAGCATTGTTAGTGCATTAACTGGCCCTTAGGTATATTCATAGATTTCGTGCTTTTAACTATTCGAGCCATAATGATTCTTCAAATGTCTTAACTAGGATGAAATTATTTTTCCTGTGGTGTATGTATTCCGGTTGTAGAGTAAACTTAGAATATTGGTTTGCATGTAGTTTTCACACCATAATCAGAGTCCATCGACCTCTCATACTAGGCCCATACATCACACGTTTAGTGATGAACATTTATTCATCAAATGATTTTCATCTCTCACACATGCATATAATATGGATCCTTTGGATGAATATTGTTTGGATTCTATGGGATTGCTTGCCAACACCCCTACTTCTTTTTCCTTTGTTCCCCTAGGTACACATATTACTCAAAGTAATAGAGTGTTCCGACAAACACACGATTCCTCTCCTAGAGAGCGAGAGGAGTAGCCCCATTTTGCTATGGAAGAGAGACTAAACAGTTTTGAGGCTCGTTTAGAAATAAGGGAAGCCAACATCGCAAGCATCCTCACAATACTACAAATCGGTCACTTTCGCTATCCTCCGCCTCATTAAATATACACGGGGAGTACACATTACCCTTATCTTTTTCTATTCTTTTAATTTACACATTGAGGGCAATGTGGGCTAAGTAGGGGGATTACACATGTCGTGTTATTTCTTTTTTGCATATGCTAATTCATATATTAAATTTATTCTTTAATTAGTTTTGAAAATGTATTTTTAATTCTATGCTTGGTTTATTTAAATAATTAGATAATTCATGAATAATTGTTGCTTAATTTGATCGACAAGTAGTTCGTAGAGTTGAAAATGCTATGACTAAATCAAACACTTCATTAAAATTAGAGGCTTTTTAAACTTGCCTAATAAATACAATCTATCAAATGGTTTGGTTAAAAGTGAGGATTCGAAAATGTGACTTAATTGAGTAACCGGGTTGAGGTGCTTGGGTTGTCATCTCATCTCGTGTAAAAATATTTGAGTGACGAATCAAAACTTGTAACATTCTACTAATCGAGCTATCTTGAAAAAGGAGAAATAAACTAGGGACACATCAAATTGAATAACCGGGTTGAAGTGCTTGGGTAGTCATCTCATCTCGCCTAAAAAAATTTGACTATGCCTCGAATTTGTGAATTCAAAAAAGGGGAAAATAAATAAATAAATAATAATAATAATAATAATAATAATAATAATAATAATAATAATAATAATAATAATAATAATAATAATAATAATAATAATAATAATAGTAATAGTAATAGTAATAGTAATAGTAATAGTAATAGTAATGTAAATATTGATTACGATTGTCTCGCAAGTTTAATTAAGCATTAATGTAGTGAAGTAGTTGATTTTTACATAATATTTGAAATTTTATATTGAACATACCAATTGCTTATTTTTTATTCATCTAATTGTTTGCATTAGTTTGGCTAAGGAAGGAGATTTGATTTCGAAAAACATTAGCGAATGATTTTAGTATAGAATACACATCATGATTTAGGACAAACATAAGCTAAGTAGGGGGATTTTCAAAGTAAATTAATTTGGTGTTATTATTTATTTATTTTTGAATAAATTACGAATAAAATGCTTCTAAACTTGTGTTTTTTCTTATCAAACAAAAGTGAAGAAAAAAGTGAAGAGAGGGGCCAAATTAAAAGAAGTTGAAGAGGTAGTGGATTGATTGATTAAAAATTGGATTGTTTGAAATTGTCAAATAGTCAAATCTGATTTTTGGGTGATATTTTCTGATTTTTAGTTGAAATAATTTATACTTTATTTAATGGAGACTTTTTCTTAGGAAAGTCCATGTTAAATTTAGCATAATAAATGTATATAAATACCTAGTGTTGGACACAATTGAAGATACACTTGAATTGATTGAATTGAATGCTTATTTAATTTTATTTCCTTTTTCATGCGCTTGTAAGCAATTTCTTTCTGCCAATTTCGTTTTAATTTCTTTCCATTTCATTATTTGTTTAACTGGTTTCCAAGTCCTTCCTCTTTCCATCTTCTCCCATTTTTATTAAATTCATTTCCATGCACCTACCAAGCATGATTAATTTCACGCTCAACTAAATCCCTTTTAGCCTTAGCCTAGTTATCGCTCTAGCAAGAAAAAAATCGTGAGATATGAACCCGCACTAAAAAAACCTTTTCAACTCGATATTGGTTGTCTCTTCGGTATATGGGATAATTCAATTTCAATTCAAAAAGTGCGCGTTGGGTTGGGATTATTTGTCGTACAGTTGGGAAGTCGAGTCGGTCGTGCTGTATTCAAATTTCTACGAATAAATTGGCGTGTTCAATTAGAGAAAGATAGTTGGATTCTGTCAAGGGAAACAGTGACCAGATTTAAACAACTCATGCAGTTGAGACTGTTAATTTGAGTTGGACTTTCTAGATCGCAAATCTATCGAAATCTTAAATTACGGGCAAGAGCAACATGGTTAGACATTTAGCAAGGGTCGGTTTGCAGGTCGTACCGGAACTGACTACAAAAGGAAAAGTTGACAATTGTGATGTTCTCGGGCGTTATAACCAACTTATTGATTAAAAATGGGAAAACCACCTTTCGAAGATCGGTTCAAGTTCGGAGTGAACCGAGACTGAGGCTAAGATTTAATATATAATATTCTCTAATTTAATTTATTTTGCAACAAAATTTCATTTTCACTTTATTTATTTCATTTTATATTTGTTTTTTTATTATCTTTATCACTAAATCTCCCTTTAATTTATTTTAAAGAAGCTCATCACGAGTCAAGAGTTCGACCATTCCTGTAACAGTAATTTTTTCGAAAAGAAAAAGTGAAATTAGACATCCAGTCCCTGAGAATTCGACCCTACTACTCCATATTACTCTTCAGTATTATTTTTGTCATAGGAATTATATTAGGTGACTTGACACGCATCAAATTTTGGCGTCGTTGTTAGGGAGTGGTAATATTTTTTTCGAATATTCATTTGTTTTCTTCATGATAAGGTCAGAATCGGGGTCTCTTGAATTTGAATCGAAAATAGAGAAATTGGCTCGAACACTGCGAAAAGAAGCTATTTGACGCGGTAAATGACCACAACCTGAATTCTAAGAAGGATCTTTTACCGAAGATATTTTCTCATTTGACGAACCAAACATAATGGCAATCAAACTATTCGCTAACTCGCAGCAGCACTAGACGAGCAACAACTGCTGTGCATAACTTATCCAACGGGAGGAACATCGTTCAAGTTGAAATTGGGCTTAATTCATCTGTTGCCCACATTTCGAGAAATTCAAAATGAAAATCTGCATACCCATCTAAAAGAGTTTCACATGGTTTATACAAGCATGAAACCTCAAGTAGTAATCAAAGATCAAATTAAACTTCACGCTTTTCCTCTTTCGTTAGTCGACTCTGCTAGAGAGTGGCTATTTTATTTACCTCATCGATTAGCTAATACGTGGTCTAATATATCTCGTATATTTCTTGAAAGATTTTTTCTAGCAGCACGGGCAACCGAATTAAGATGAGACATTGTAGGAATTTGGAAAAAGGAGACTGAATCGCTCTATGATTATTGGGAGCAACACAAAAAGTTGTGTGCAAGTTGTCCACAACATGGCCTGTCTGAACAGTCACTTTTGCAGTATTTCTATTAGGGGTTACTTCTAATGGAAATGAAGATGATAGATGCTGCTAGTGGAGGGACACTTGTAAATATGACGTCTCAGAGAGGGAGAGAGTTAACATGTAAGGTAAGCTGGTTAGGAATTAAAGAAATGTGAACTAGAAGGGTTAAAGGCTAAAGAAATAAACGAATAAGTTTCTTGGAAGTGATAGATTTTGGATAAGACAACTCAATATTGATATCATGTTTACCAAGTTCCAATAGAGATTTCAGTTAAGTTAAAAGGACACCTCGATTGGGTAAAGAAGAAGGCTATCTTCTTTCCCTTTTCCTTTGAAAGAATTTAAGATTTAAGGCTAAAGAAAGATAGAAATGTTGCTTTGAGTTGAGTTTGAAATTCGAGATGCTTCTAGTGATTTTCTTCATATCAAGGCACGTTTCATGACTCTATCTATCAAGGAAACATAGATCTGTAAGTATGATTCAAGAAATATGGGTTTGAGAGATGTCTGGGTTTAGAATGATGATAATAGTTACTCGGATGGGTTCTAATGAAGTGTTTCTGTTTTAAAAGGCAGGGAGGTTCTAGCATCCTGTTGAATGATGGATATGAAATTAAGCTACCCTTTGAGGTTATAAGGTGAGTCCTTAAGTTGACTCTTCTATGTGTGTGATATCTTCTAGAAACTTCCATACAAAAATGACCAAACCATATGAATGAAGCTAGAAAAGTGTGATAACACGATTCTTATAGGGAAGGTAAGATTTATGAACTTGCATGTATTAATTGCATAAAGATTGATGACCTAAGTGTGAACTTACGAAACTTGAAGTTAAAGGATGTCCATGTCTGAATAAATGGAATTTGTTAATTGTATGGCTAACATGAAATGTAACTATGCGTATGGAAAACAAGGATGAGTCTGTCATCAATGATGAGTTTGTGTCTGTCTCTAGAGTCGTCTAAAGGGGTCCGTTGGGACTAAAAACACGAATCTCTAAAAGGACAAGCCTATGTCCATGCCACCTAAAGGACCAAATCGTGTAAGACCATGCCTGGTAGGTTACGACATCATATGGAAACACTTAAAGGTTGTTATTATGAAACAAGATTTTATGTGTGTCTTAAGACAATGAGGGGCAAACCTCATGAATGTGAGTCTAGATAAATCCCTATTATCTAAAACAATTGTATAAAGGAATTCCTTTGGTTCAAACTCTAGATAGGACTAATTATAAAAGAACGTCGTTGTGGCAAAACTCTGGACAGGAAAGTCTTTGTGGCAAGTACTGAATCTAAAGGAAGCCTTCGTGGTAAAACTTTGGAAGGTTAAGTCTTTTTGGTGAACCTTTGAAAAAAAAAAGGCCTTTGAGGCAAACTCTGAAAAAGGTCTTTGTGGCGACCTTTGCTAAATGAACTCCTTCGTGCCACAATTTAAGGAATGACCCTTGTGGCATCTATTTAAGGGAACACCCTTGTGGAAAATAACGAATGAAAGGAAAAGAGATTTTGACGAACAAGGGAAGGAATGATGCATAAGGTTTCTTAAAGTTATAGTAAAGGAAATGAACTCTGAAGGATTTCAGATCAATGTATGGACTAAGGTATAAGGTGAACTCTAAAGGAAGGATAACTAAATGAAAGTTATGGCGAACCTTACATATACTTAAGGTATAAGAAAAAGAGATGAGACTCGAGAATAATTAGATATCTTCGCGAACTCTGAAGGTAAACCTTAAGAGGCATTTTGTCGTAAATTTTGTACTAAGTAATTGGCGTAGTCTACCTCGCCCCCTAATGTATATAATAAAGTCAATAAAGTATGAAATGAAGTCATAAGTGCATTGATAAGGCGAACAAAATGATAAAGGTTTATATAAAGAAAAGGATCTTAATGAGACATGAAAAGTAATGAAGTTGTAACATGGTACGCTCGTAAGAAGGTATAGTTTGCATGATTATGGGTTGTACATTGGAATGTGACAAGGAAATGATTTATTGAATAGGAAAGGAAGCTAAGTCCTCAAAGATATTAAGAGAAAGGAAATGGCCTCAACTAAGAAAGGATAATCACGATAAGAAGGAGGAAACTCCTAGTAAGTACTCGCTAAAGGGAAAAGAAAGATCAAAAGATACATGAAGGTTATGCAAAGCATCTAAAGCATTGAGGCATGATGAAATAGGTATTTAAGGGTTGCCTCACTAAGTTCTTACAAAGTTATGAAAGTTATTTCATGTTTCAGGTTATAAAGAAGTACGCATTGAGGGATAACACCAAGGCTATGCCAAGCAGTGGCGGATCGGGCTATTGGGCATACAGATGAAGTTAAGTGGCGTGTTCAAGATTGAGCATATGTTTAATGAAGTAACAATCCAAGGTATTTACATTAGGCCAGGAATTCAAGTGGTAAATACTAAAATTTATTATCATGAATTTTATTTGTAGTCATACATTGTACACACATAAGAAACTTTGAATTGATGTCTGAAATTTCATCACACTTATAGATAAAACTTTTACATAAGCTAATAACATAAAAGATTAAGTTACAGTTGTAATAGGGCATAATGTCTGGTATTCGGATCTGGTGAATCGGATCGAATTGAGGGTGTTATAATAAATTCTAATAAATTCTAATAAATTATAAAAAATATAAAAATTATAAAAAAGTCATTTAGTGGTTCCTCATTTTCGAGATTAAACCCGTAAAATTAGAATGAACACACGAAATCAAACTAACCTTTGAATAATGAGAATAATTGTTAGAATATTTAATGTTGATACATGTTAAAATTTTCAACCATTGGATAATGAAATTTTGGTTTTATATTAACTAGTTGTACCAAAAATATTTTATAAAATGCAATATTTAGCAAACAAATTTTAACTTTTCAAGGTCCAAACTACTGTATTGTATTGTACTTACAAATCTGGAGATAAAACATTAAAAAAATAAAAAATGATAAACTATCAATAAAAAGGAGAGAGTCCCACAATTGTCGTTTTATCTGTAGAAGGTCGATAACATTTGATTCAACATGAAAATGACCTGAACAATCTAATAACTATTCTCCGTATCCAATGGTTGATTTGATACCACATGTTTATTCTTATTTTTTTAGAAGTAATAGATGACTTTTATATTTTTATAATATTTATAAACATTTTATAATTTATAAGAATTTATACAAATTCTTTATAAGTTTTTATGATTTTTTTATTTTATTTTATAAGTTTTATAAATTTTTATAATATTTATGATTTTTTATTACAATAATGAAAGATTAATTCAAGAGCTAGTACATGCTACCATATGATTGACTCATCAGTTGATTTTAATGGTCAATAATCAAAGATAAAATTATTAATGGAAGAGTTTAATTAAATTTTTTGTTAACGACAAAAGCTCAGTTGAATGCAAATTAAGTTGAAGAACTTAATGGATTTTTTAATTTTTTAAGGATTTCTTATATCTATAAATCAAATAAAAATATATTAATAGTAGTAATATTAAGGACTGTATCCAAATTCTCAATTCATATAATAAATTATAGTTATTACATATAAAACTTATAATTTAAGTTTGAGATATTATTTTTATTAAATTTTTTTAAAATATTATTTTTAACATGAGTAATTCATTACATCAAAAACAATAGTGGATAATCCAAAGGTAACTTTTGTTTCAACGAAAAGATACATAATTCACATTGAAATAGAAGAAGTAAAAAAAAAAAAAAATCCAACCATTATAGCAACAAATGTGAGTTTTTCTTTCTTTTATCTTTGAATGTTAAGATTTGAAAAATTTTAACCCAATTGATTAATATATCCATTAAACTAAATTTAATTTTTAAGATTATCATTTGGAATAGTTGGGCAGATGCATTAAACATTCAATTGTTGCATAAACAAAGTTAAATAATTGGGTATTAACTTGATAATTATTTTTATATTAAAGTTTGAATTTTTTTTTTTTAAGTTAGTATCTGAATTTAGTAATTATTTTCATATTAAAACTTGAATTTGACAATTAATTTGAGTTTGAATTTTAGAGGTTTCAAGGAAATATCAAAAATTAATTTGAAAAAAAATTTATGCTTTAATATGAGAATAATTATCAAATTTAAAGCTTAACTTAAAAAAAATTGAAGCCTCAAAAATTATTTAACCTAAAAAACATAACTTCATTTTAAATTTCTGAAAATATTACATACGGAGGTGAAGTTAGAAAATTATTTTGAGTAGAATTATATTATATATTTTTACGATAGTAAAAATGTAATTTTATTATTTTAATAATTTATATTTTTATAACTTTTAAAAAATTAAATTAACTTTTAATTATTTTAAGAATTAAAATACAATTTTACTATTAATAATTTAAAATTTTATAAATTATAAAAAATTTAAATAAAAAAATTTTAGGGGATAACGTAGCTGCCTGCGTCCCTGACTCCACCACTGATTCCAAAATTATTCGTACAGATTCCAGAATTATTCGTACTGAGTGCAACAATGGGGATTTGTCAGTTTCTTGTATTTCTTTAGGCTTCATCGTTGTAGTGTTCATCATCATATAAATACATATTATAAAATATGAAAGGGTATTAAATATGTAAGTGATGGAGGATTCTATAATTTGTTGGATTCTGGAAAGTAAAAACAAATAAATTATTTATCATTAAATTATGAGTAATTAATAAAAATTATAATTTAATCATTAAATTTTCATTTAAGTAATTAGCTTATTAAAATAAATGTTATATAATTTTTTTTATCCATTACATTAATTTTTTTTTATTAAATAATTTTGAACGTCATGAATCTGCGAAATTAAATTGAAACAATTTTTTTTCTTATCTCAGACATTGACCTTCAAATATGTTTTTATACACGTCGATGATCGATCGTCAGATTGTCGTTTAGAGCTCACTGATAAAATTAAAAAAAAAAAAAATTCACTGACCCAATAACTTAAATAAGAACTTTTGAATTGTTTAATGATCTTAATAAAAATTTTCGAATAATTTAATGATCAAATTATAATTTTTTTAATTAAATGATCACAACAAAAATTTATTCATAATTTATTAATTAATAGTGTAATTTATAAAAAAAAATGAAGTAAAGGATTATCGTTTTATTTTATCCCGTTTTCCTAATAACAAAAGGAAACAAATTTATTTTATATAATTTACAATTCTGTCAATTTCCTGTAAAGAATGAATATCTCTTTCCCATTATTCATTTGTTTTCCATTGTTTGAATCAAAATTTTCTATCAGAAATTGAACAAGAGAATGACACCTGAAAACTCTCCACCATCTCTCATACAACTTCCTACTTTCTTCTTCTCATTCTTCACAGTTCTTCCAGGAACTCATTCCAATCACTTACTACCTTACGATTGCAAATCTTCATTTGAATGTGGAATACTGAAAGAAATAAGTTACCCTTTTTTGGGAAACCAACAATCTCATTGCGGCCGACAAGGGTTCGAGCTTCAATGCCAACCAGATGAATACCCAGTTATAAACACTGAAAACCAAAGTTTCATTGTCCTGGAAATCGAACAAAACAGCCAGTGGATGAAGCTTGCACGATCGGACATTTCGAATGGCGACTGCCCACTACTTGACACCCAATTGAATCACCCTACTTTTAGTTTTAACGCTACTGGGATACGCAACCTCAGTATCTTCCATGACTGTTGGCTACTAGGCATTATTGCAAAACAAGCATATAACTTTTCTTGCAGTACCAAGAATTGTAGCATTGGTTACGATTATGTTCCGTCGGAATCAGTTACCGTTCTTGCAAAGGAATGTAAGCAAACTACGGTTCCAGTTCTCATCACGGCTTATGATCAGCTGGGTAATAGAAGCTTGACACTCAAAGAAGCTTTGAATGAAGGTTTTATTGCTGTTTATCACTTTGAAGAAGAGGAATTTTGCAGAAAGTGTAGGACATCGAGGGGAACATGTGTACGAACCACGAACGCCACACAGGTTCTTTGCTCTTGTGAAGGCGGCCTACAGAAGACGCCATGCTTGAAAACGAAAAATGGTAAATCTCTGCCTTTTTGTTTATCAGTTGTGACATCGTAATTTCTCTTCAGTGATGCGTTTGGTTAACTGAAAAAACAAGAGGCATAGGAGGAAATAAAAAATGGAAAGAAAATAAATTAAGTGTATGTCGATAGGTTTATTCATGAGTTGAATTATTTGTTAAAGTCCGAAGATTTGTTCGAAATTTTAGAAGGTTTAATTAAAAATAATTGGTCTAAAAAATAGATTTTGGAAAAAATTAGGTCAGTTTAAAATATAGGTTGGGCTCGGTCTTGAACATTTAAGGCTCAAGCCTAACCTGATCCGTTTTAAGTTTATAATACTTTATATTATGTAATTTAAAACATATTAAAAGAATAAATCTATACTAACTATATAATATTATTCTAATCTAAACATTAAAATAATATTAAGATGACTATATAAAAAATTTCAATAAATAAAAAATGTGTAAAATTATTAAATATTAAAATAATATAATATAAATATTTTTTTAAAAATAAAAAAAAATGTGGATGAGCTTAAAATGAGCTTGAGTTAGTCTTTTGCAAATATGGATGGATTTGAACAAAATTTTAGGCTAATATTTTGGATCAGACCAAATTTGAGTAAGCATAAAGTATGTTAATATCATGCTTAAGTCCGACCCGACCCATGAGCACCTCTATTTGGCAAGAAAAAAAAGTGAGACAAAAAAAATAAAATATGAGAGATGATCATTTTTTATACTAATGCATAAAAACTAATAATTTCAAATTGGAATTATTAGAGAATAAAAAATTGAGAAAAATGTATATGTTCGTTAAAAGTTATGTACTTTTGATCTTTTCATTTTTCTACTTCAATTTTTCATCTTTCAGATTTTCTTTCCACTCTACTAAGTAAAACTTAAGAGGCTAGTTTCTAAACTTTAAAATATTTTAATTAAGTCTTTAAAATATCAATATTATATCAACCAAGTATTTTCATCAACCTATCAATTAATTTGGGCGTTAGATTTTTTAATTAAAATATGATGTGAAACATATTTAAAATATATTGATTAAATTAAAAATACATTGGTAACTACTACACGGACAACTTAAATTTAACATGTTCAAAATAACAATTCTCCTAAATTTTAATCACATTGTTTTTTATCACATGAGATTTAAACTATTTATATAATGATATACATATGTTGTGAATTTGATCAACATATTTTAAATATACTCTAAATTCAAATTCACATTTAACTTTTAATTTGATGACTAAGGAAGAGTTGGATTAATACAAAGATAATACTTTAAAATCCCAATTTAATTATTTGAAATTTATTCACCAATTTATAATTTGATAGAATTAATATGGTGGCACTTTTAGTTTAAACCTCACTTATTTTACTATCTTAATTTTCTACATTGCTTTTTTTGTAAAAAAAAAAAAATGAGATCTTAACTTAAATAAATTAAGGGTTTTGAAATTTTGAAATTTTAAATTCGATTTCTATTATATATTTGTAATTGTAGATTTTAATTGTATTTATTCAAAATTACTGTTTATATTTGTGATTGTATTAATAATCTTTTCAAGAAAAAAAAATCATTCTATGCCTATTTTAATTATTTCAGTCCATTCTATGCTAATTTTAATTGTTTTAGTTATAAAATAATTATTTTATGGTTTAAGGTCTCCTAAATAGAAAACTCTTTTAGTATTAAATTTTTTATATATTTACTAATCAAATTTATAATAAATAAAAAGCTCCTAATAGGATTTATTTGTGTGTATTATATATTTCCTTCCCCTAAAAATACTAAATAGTCTTGGTTTTTTACACCCAAATATGACTAGGATTAGCTACAACATATATAAACACTTCGAGCCAAGAGCGAAATCAGAAAAATTTTTAGGGGTCAAAATTAAATTATAATTTTTACGATAAAAAAATATAATTTTATTATTTTAATAAATTATATGTTTATATTTTTTAAAGGATTAATCAAATTTTTGTATTTTTAAGGAAATCAAAATGTAATTTTACTTTAATAATTTAAAATTTTAAAAATTTTAAAGTGAGGATATGAGAAATTTGTGGAACAAAACCATGAGCCTTTCGACCAAAACCAAGAATACCTAAGTTAGAGTGTAAGTCTCCACATTAATTTATGATTCACCAAAGCTCTAATTATGCTACTTCTTGTACAGGTTTTTGGGTAAGTTTTAATTCCCCATTTATTTTGATTTTTTGCTTCTTTTTTTCACGATATATTTCTCACCCCTTTATACTCTGCCACTGTTGTTTGATTAGGATATGGGTTTGCAAGTGGACTATTACTTGCATGGGGAAAATTGCATGAAATTGCAATAGGAATAGCTCGAGGACTTGAGTACCTCCACCGGGGTTGCAACACAAGGATTTTGCATCTCGACGTAAAACCTCATAGTGTACTTTTAGATGAAAACTTTTGCCCCAAGATCTCTGATTTCGGACTTGCAAAATTTTGTCCGAAAGAGAGCGTTATATCTGTGACGAATGCTAGAGGGACAATTGGATATATTGCCCCGGAACTGTTTAGCAGGAACTTTGGGAGAGTTTCGCACAAGGCCGATGTGTATAGTTTCGGAATGATGGTTTTAGAGATGGTAGGAGGAAGAAAGAATATTGATGAATTTGCAGAGGATAGTAGTGAGGTATATTATTCACACTCTATCTATGATCGTCTACAGGAAGACAATAGCCTAGGACTGCATGGGGTAGTGTCGAGCCAAGATAATGAAATAGCAAAGAAGATGATAATAACAGGGTTGTGGTGCATACAGACTTACCCAATACAAAGGCCATCAATGAATGAAGTTCTGTTTATGCTAGAAGGGAGTTTAGATACCCTCAAAATCCCACCTAAGCCTTTCATATATACCCCTTCAAGAGCTCCTTTAAATGTTTATACTAGTCCAATAGCATGATTCTTTTTTTTCGTTCCATGAACGGGCCTAATAAGCATCTAAAATAGAAATTTTGTCAATGATTGTAGTTGAATTTGGTTAAAATATTTGTTCAGAAGCCTTTGTGCTATTTAATCATTCTTAGCTTATGTCATGGAAACTATATCTCAAGCTTACTAAGAGTGAAGAAACATGGGGCAAAGCCTAACAACAATGCGATTAGTGCGATTTGAACCCAGATTACACCTGAGGTAATGAACATCCTTAACCATCAAATCAACACATGAGATTTAAGTGAAAACTTTTTTTTAAATAAACAGAACTTCATTAAGAAAATTCTATAAGGAAAGAATACGAGACCATCACATGGTCAAACCAAACTTGACAACAAGAAAACGAGGGAACAACAACCACATCCGACGAAAAGAAAAGAGGCATAACTTGCCTGCGGACATAGGTCACAACCGACAGAGCACAAGAGGCCACAAAAGGCCAACAAAAGATAACAAAAAAAAAAACTAAAAGGCATAGGACTAAATCAAGCAAAGCTTTGAATTTGTCCTACACAGATAGTCCTATGTTCTTAGTCATCATCTTCACCACCAAGGTCCAGTTGGGAGAGACTATGCAACTGTTCGAGACTACTTTTCCGGTCGGGATAATCCAACCACGAAATCCTCCAGGTGGAGTTGTACAATCTAGAACTGTTTGTGAATTTGGTGTTGGATTTGGTGCCCTAAATGTAATATTTTCGTCAATATAAACTTGTAATTTTTCCGAACAGATTGGATAATAAAACAAATTCATTAAATACATTAATATACTTTGTATAATTGTCCTCACATGGTTTTTACATGCAAAGCAAAATGGAAGCAAATGTTGCTCATTATTTGTCTAACATTTAACTGATACTAAGTGATATTATGTGTTCAGATCGTGTTGGAAAAAATATATAACGAACACATATAAATATAAATATTTATATTAAATACAAAATCTCAACAAAATAATATAAACAAATATTTATATTGATATAAAAACATCAAATTTAAACAAATCACATTAAATAAATATTATATATTTTTAAAACATCATATCTGAAAACCAAATTAATTAAACGCATAATTGTAAAAAAAAAAGCCCGTAAACTTTAGGGGCTTTTGGATATATGCCCCTAACTCTTTTTTTATTGACACCCTTAACGTTAGAATTTTTCAAAAATCAACCCAATTTTAACGATCAAATGTGAGTTGACCGTTAATCAAATTACAGGTCAACATAATAGTCCATGTGGCATGCCACATAAGCGCATGACGTAGTCAAAATAATTTTTTTTTCTTCATTTTTTCATCTCTTTCTTTTCCTCTTACTCTGTTACAGTAAAACATTTTTTTTTCAATGTTTTTTCAGATTTTCTCTCTTTCCAAACACCCATATTTGGATTGAAAATACATATTCCAAACACCCAAAAGTCAATGCATTTCTTCTTTCGGTGAAGACCCAAATCATCCCTAACCTTTGAAACATAGTTTCTTCTTTCGGGTTATTCAATCAACCAATGCTGTCTATGGTAATCGAACATCAAAGTTTCAACCACTTGTTTTCCCTCATCATAATAGGTTCGAACTCCTGCAGCAAGGATACTTGGACTTGGGTGAGAGGAATGAAAGAGCAAAAAACTATTTTTCGACATCGAAAAATAGACCAATAGGGTTAATATTTCCCTAATAGCTCTCGATCTGGGGGTGTTCCGAGGGATCTCCATAAACCTCTGAAGTTGAGGTAAGTAAAATCTTGTTTTTTAGACAATCAAACCATAAGAATCTTATAAAAAAACTATACAAATTCTATAAATAATGGTCTCGAACCTTGCTCCAACACGCTTTGCCAACACCATAAAAAAATTAAGAAAAAGGTTTTTTTTTATTCTTTTTTCCTACTTTATCATAGATTGGGTGAATTTGAGTGTTTGGAATATGTATTTTCAATCCAAATTTGAGTGTTTGGAAAGTGAGAAAATCCGGAAAAAAATGTTAAGAAAAAATGTCTTATTGTAACAGGGGAGGATAAAAAGAAAGAAGATTCTTCGAAAACCCTATCATCTCCATGTTTGTTGCCATGTTGAAGATATCTTAGTAACAAAACCCAATTGATGAGACAATATTCCTTGGTTTATCTTCACAGAGCTCTCTAAAATAAAAAGTTGTGGATGTTTGGAAAGAGTGAAAATCTGAGAAAACAATTAGAGGGGAAGAGAGGGATAATTGTTATTTATTTTGGTTTGCCAATTTTCGGTATCTGATTTTGAAATATTACTTCGCTTTTGGATATTGATTCATTTGTTTACCAATTTTAGACATAATTGTTAATGTTTTAGCTTTATCTTTTTAGATTATCGTTATTTATTTTGTTTCCTGTGGAATGAAATGCCTTGACTTCTTTTTTCTTTTTGGTATTATGTAGAAAATTATGTTGTGATTCATAGTTGTTCTTGCATATTGGCTTAATTTATTTATTGATGTTGCTAAAAGATGGGTGTTTGGAAAGAGAGAAAGTTTGAGAAAATTTGGAAAAATAATTAGAGGGGAAGAGAGGAAGAAAGAAGAAGAAAGGAGATGGGAAAAAAAATCATTTTGATGATGTCATCGATGATGTCATCGATGATGTCATGCACTTATGTGTCATTTCACATGGACTATTATGTTGACTTGCAATTTGATTAACAAACAACACATGTTTGACCATTAAAATTGGGTTGATTACTGAAAAATTGTAATGTTAAGGGTGTCAATAAAAAAAAGTTTAGGGGCATATATCCAAAAGCCCCCAAAGTTTAGGGGCTTTTTTACAATTATGCCTTAATTAAATAAGATCTAAAAACCAGAAATTAAATAAAGAGGATCGAATTTACGAGATGTTAAGGCATGTTTTCACAGTTTCCTTAAGACAGATTCGACCACTCCTATGATACTTGAAGAAACGTTGGTCGTCTATCTCCTAAGATACAACAACACAATGATCTCAGCAGTAGTACCTCCACAATGATCAATGAATAAACCTTGCCTTCTTCTATCACTGGAACGTTGAAAAATTTGGAAAGAAAAAGATTTTTTCGCGAGTGACGAACAAAATAAAACCGTTGTGTGTCTAAAGAATTTTGTAGTATTCTTTAGGCTTTTATAGGCAGTCAGATATGGAGGAATTTAGGAAATATTTCGTGAATAAGGATAAAAATATGATTTCAAGGAGCCTTTATTCACAAATATCTTACTTTGAGCATCGATTTCTCATTCATCACTCATTTATTTTGAGCATATAATATACCGTTATGAAGGTCTCATGAAGTAAAATATAAAACCATAATTTTATGATTCAACCATCCACTTTTACTTATCAAGAATATGTCTCAAAGTTACCAAAAAATATCATTTTTTCAACAATCTCCCACATGAATGAAAAATTGATAGCTTTATCAAAAATCATTGACTCCATGTGGTAATAGAATCTACGATCGATAGTTGCATAGGATAGGTAGGCTTTCCCCTTTGAACCTTCCCTTATGAAAGTATATTTACTTTACTGGTTGCCGAGTAGATGTGATGTCCTTGAACTGTACTGCTATTTCTGTAAATGACGATATACCTCATACAACTACTTCTCTGACAAGATTTTTTTGTTCTCATAGGTATGTTCATATGACCGTGAACATCTTCTTGGTTCTGTAAGAGTCTGAGAGAACTATGTCCCCATAATCTCTTCAAAGCGGCCTAACTTCACTCTCACATAGGTGACTCATGTTGTTCGGCTCACCGAGACACACAACGGTCATTAAAAGCATAACTTAACCTATCTCTTTTTCAATCACTGTTTACATCATAGGAATAGACTTGGGATAAGAACCCCCATAGTGACCTCACAAGTATATGTAATTAAGTCGTCCCTTTAAACCTAGATCTTGGGATATCCAGTCAGCTAGGTAGGATTTTCCTTCACATAACGCATTTTATTTTCATAAGTTGTAGTCTCATTCCTTTCGATGTTTTATAGACTTAATCTCGATTTAAGCCTTTAGTTATCAGATCCACAATGTTATCTTTTGATTTTACATAATCAATAGAGATAATTCTGTTTAAGATCAATTGTCTAACGGTTTTGTGTCGATGATGCATATGTTCGAGTTACCATTATACATTAGCAAGACACCCAACACTTTCAAGTGATTGTGGGATAGTTTTTTACCTTTCTATAACTCATATGGTGTCTTGTCTCTTTCCTTACGAGGAACCTTATTTAAAAGGTATTTAGCTGATAGAACAACTTCCCCCCACATGTTTTATGATAACTCAGAGCTTTCTAGCAATGCACTAATCATTTCCTTTAGAGTCTAATTTTCCATTCGGCTACTCCATTTGATTGAGGAAAATATGGTGGTGTCACCAAATGGTTCAACATATTCATCACAACGATCACTTCTCACCATTTTATTAAGTTGTTTTCAACTTCTTGCTTATAGAGAATAACTTTCTCTATAGCTTCATTTTTACTCTTAAGCAAATACATGTAGCAATGTTTTGTGCTTTCATTAATGAAGGTAATAAAGTATTTATTCCCTCCTCTTATTTGAACAAATCTTAAGTCACAAGCATTGTTATATTTAGATCAAGTGATTTTGTACTTCTTTCAATAGTTTGAAATGAAGATCTCGTTAATTTTTTCTCAACACATGTTTGACATTTATGAATATAATTAATGTGAAACGAAGGAATTTTCTTTAAGTTAATTAATCTTTGTAAAGTATTTAGTTAACAAGTACGAGCTTGTCGTGCTATAAATTAGATGATTCAAACATATAAATGGAAGAAGCGACATTTTTATTCATTCTTATTTCTTTTACAGAGATTGGATTACATATCTCCTTCCCACATAAAGCTTATATCAGACACATAAGTCTATATTAGACACTTCTTTGGAAATTTCTTCCACAGTATTGGCCTCATCAGCCTTGACTTTCTTTGGAAGCCTATAGTCAGATGGCTTGTGCCAAATTTTGTTACAATTAAAGCATTTCCCTGAAAATTTTTGCTTCTTGGAAACGTCACCTTTTGGTCCCAGTTTAGACCCATTCTGAGGTTGTTTTCCTTGTCGAAACATTTTTTTTAAAAAAGGTCTCGAAAATTATTTTTGAAATCGAAAATTGGGAGTCACCACCAATCTTTTTATTTTGTGTTATTGGATCACCACAAAACTTTTAAAATTCATTTTGAAAAATATTTTGGTCTTTGAAATCCAAAAAAATGGGTTCGAGAATCAGTTACGTGTATGGAAGGATAAGCACCCTTACACACCCAAAATTGGAACCATATCGATTATTTTTTTATCTTGATTGTCAAAAATTTGAAACCTCAAGTGAAGTTTAAAATACGATCCTTGTATGCATGATTTGCTTAGCATGATTTTCAAAAATTGAATTTGAAGAGAAAAATGCTCATGTGTTTCGAATTTTTCAGAGAATTGAAGTTGTGTCCAACACGTTAGGGCACAACTTTCTCTAAATTTCGAAATTAAAGGACATTGTGAAAATTTTATAAGAGGATATTTGATTTGTGCAAATTTTACGAAAACTCAACCCCTAATATCGCAAGATGAGCTTCTCTGAGCTGACTCGCTGAGAATCATTTTAAGCCTAATATGTGTCTAGAAGATCTGGAGTGTCTTGCTGATGCTTCACATTGTAAAGTTTCTCCCATTGTTACATTTGAGAGAAACGATCATTTCAAAACCATTCTTCATTTCGAATTTGAGTTGCCTTTTACGGGTTTTCAGCTCAAAATCCCTTTCGGTTTCAAGACACCTTTTGAGAGTTTTCATCTCGATTTTTTTAGGAACAATATTTTCATCGAGTCTAAATTGACGGGATTGTACAGATCTTTGCCGTCCATTTCTATTAGAATGAGAGCTCCTCTTCAGAAAGCTTTCTTTACCATATAAGGTCCTTCCTAATTAGGCATCCATTTCCCTTGGAAGTCTTTATGTATGGGAAGTATCTTTATCAAAACTAGATCTCCCTCATGGAATTTTCTAGGATGGACCTTTTTGCCATAAGCTTGCATCATTCTTTTTTGGTACATCTGATCATGGCAGATAACTCTTAACCTCTTTTCTTCGATTAAATTCAATTGATCATATCAGGCTTGAATCCATTCTGCCTCATCTAGTTGTAACTCTATCAAGGCTCGGAGAGAAGGTATTTCAACCTCGATAGGTAAGATTACTTCCATACCATATACTAGTGAAAATGGTGTTGCCCCCGTAGAAGTTCTGATCGAAGTTCTGTAAGCAAAGAGGGCAAATGGTAATTTTTCGTGCCAGTCTCTATAAGTCTCAGTCATTTTTACAACGATCTTTTTGATATTTTTATTAGCTGTATCTACAACTCAACTCATTTTTTAGTGATAGGGAGATGAATTGTGATACTTGATTTTGAATTGCTCGCAAACTTCTGCTATCGTGCTATTGTTCAAATTCAAAGCATTGTCGGATATGATCCTTTCTGGTAACTATATCGGCAGATGATCTCCTTTTTCAATAACTTGCCAACTACAGACTTTGTGACATTGGCTTAAGAGGTGGCTTCTACCCACTCGGCTGGGTTTAACTTTAGTTGATGCTTTCTTAGCCTCACAAACAGCTTCCTTAAGATCTTTACGTGTTCTTCCTCTGTTCGGGACTTTGCAATCATATCATCGACATAAACTTCAATTTCTTTATGCATCATGTCATGAAATAAAGTCATCATAGCTCTTTGATAGGTTGCTCCCACATTTTTTAGTCTAAAAGGCATCACCTTGTAGCAGAATGTTTCCCACATTGTGACAAACATGGTTTTATCCATATCTTCAGGATCTATCCTTATCTGATTTTACCCGCAGAAACCATCCTTGAGAAAATAAAGAATGACCTGCTTTATTATCTACTAAGGTGTCGATGTGAGGCAATGAAAAGTTGTCCTTTGGGCTAGCTTTATTTAAATCCCGATAATCCACACACATACGCACTTTCCCATCTTTTTTAGGAATAGAGACTATGTTAGCTACCTATTATGAGTATTTAACTACTTGAAGGAAACCAGCGTTGAACTATTTTTTGACTTCTTCTTTTATCTTCAATAACACATTTGGTCTCATCCTTCGGAGCTTTTTCTGAAAAGGTTTGCATTCTTCCTTTATGGAGAGCCTGTGTACCACAATGTTAGTGCTTAGGCCAAGCATATATTGATAAGACCATACGAAGACATCTTTGAACTCTTGAAGCAACTTGATAAGATCTTTTCTAGTTTTTATAGAGATTCTTGTCCCAATTTTCACCTCTTTCTTTACATTTTCGTTCCTTAGACTGATAACTTCCACCGGTTTCGAATGAGGCAAGATTTTTTTTTCTTTTTGCTCCATCATCCTTAACAGATCCAGAGACAAATTACAATCTTGGTCATCTTCAAAGTCTTGAAGCTCTTCTAAACACATATCTTGCTCGAAACGAGGCTCGAAGCTAGCATCAAGGTCACTCATATTATTAATATCCAAGGACTTGTCAAAGGAGTAAAATGGGAGGTCCAAAGAACAAAATGAATTTATGAAAGAATGATTATATGGTATGATTATGAGTAAGAACGTATGTATTAAGAATGATCAATTTTGTAATTTTGTATATTGGATATGTACAAATGGTTTGTTGGATTGGATAAGAATGAAATAATAATTAGGGAAAGATTTTCCATGTAAAATAGAAGATGCATTTTCATTCAAAATAACTAGATAATGACTATGGGTCATTTTTACAAAAAGATTCATATTGCTTTTGGGCCTAAAGCAGTAAGTGTGTTTTGAGCATTACTTTGAAAATAGTCCTAAAAACTACAGGAAGCTCCTCCACAGTTTAGTTATCCAAGACACTTCCAAGGGTGTAGGGACGAACTCTCGATAGATCCTACTCCGTTCTCTTCTTCGAATATGACTTTCGCTTAAATTTTTTCAACATCCCCCCATTATCTTGATTTATCATGTTTTCTCTTAGTCTTTTATTTAGGATTGATGACTTTCTCTCACAAAAATGTTTCAAATATGAGGGATTTCATTACATTAAGTATAATGCAAATGAATGGTAAAATGCATGTAAAAAGGCGTTGTTTCTAGTTCAATTTCGTTTAGAACAACTTTACTAGAAAACAAATTCTTGTATATAAGGCAGAAACATGTATGGTCATGCCTTAATGCTCAAAGTCCTAATCTTCCAAGCTAATTTGCTCTGGTTTGATCCTGATTTCCAGTCCAAGGTGTCTATCTTGAATGTCTAAGGTCTACAAGTGGTTAGTCATTTCTCGCCCTTGGGTCAAATCCTTACTTGCGATATGGTCCTATCTTAGACTTACCCCTAAGAGCATTGGATTCATTCCTCGTTTATTTTCGATTTCTTTGGAAAAATCACCTTGTCTTTAGATAGCTATAAATTCCTTCGATGAAGAGTAGTCCTCAGAGAATACTCAATAAGAGATTTTTTTTACTTTCAAAAAATGGCTACAGAACCATACTAGCAAAAGTTGTGCACCAATACACCTTCTTTTGCCCCTTCTTTGATAGGTGCTTAGTGGCTAAGGTTACTAAAACATGAGTGATTCTCTTGTCATGTCGTTCAAGCAAATCTGTAACCTTGTCTTCTACATGTCCCAACACTTTAGGAAGGACGACTATCTCATACGTATTTGAGGCAAGAATGTCAACATTTTTTCATCTCAAAGTATTGTGTCTTGTAGTTTTCCAAAGCAATGTACTTGTTGTCTTCTTTTTCCTTAATCAAGATAGTAACCCAATGTTCACTCGTCTAAAATAGACCTTATTATTCTGAATCCTCGGGAAATGAGGCGACATATCGTATTATTCATATTTCTGAAAGTGAAGCAACCTAGCTTGAGTAGGTAAGACAAATCATCATATTTGAATTAGACATCTGATTCAATTTGTCTTTCATACTTCTTTCAGCTCTTGCAAACTGTTATGACTTTCATGTATTTAGGTGTAACCCCAAAACTTTGATATGTGCCACTTTGACAGGCAATCACCCTTTTGTTATTATTTTTCTTTGACTTCTACCTTATCAAGGAATCTTTTTTTCTATGACCAATTTTTATTTGGCAATAGAACATGAATCAATACATTTTTTGATGAAAATGCAATGCATACAGATTCAAAATATATTACAATTAAAAGCAAAAATATAACCGTGTCTCTTACCTTATTCGGGTAACCTCTAAAGGTTTGGCACAGTTCCATTTAAGGTAGGCTCTCATGGGATTAAATACAAGTTAAAATATGCATCTTATGAATGCATGTATGCATAAGAAAAGGCAGTGATTTTGAACTTAATTCCATTAGGACAACTTCTCTAGAAGACAAATTTCTTTACATGAAGTGAATGGCATAAACGGCTTTGCCTTACTTCCTAAAGCTTTGATCTTCCTAAGAAGTCCGACTAATTTTCTCCCTACCCTGGTTTGATTCGTATTGCATGCTTAATATATCAGCTTCAATAGCTAACGTTTGCATGTAATCAGCTGCTTCTCTCATTTGAGTGAGTGCTTTCAACCTGTCTCTGAGCCTGTCAAAAGTGGTGCATAATCGATGAACCTCCGTTCTCATTCTCTTCGACAAGCATTTAATGATCTGAAGGTCTTAGCGAGGATTGTTAGGACTGGAGTGACTCCCTTGCTAAAAGAATTTGCAACTGTATCTTCTACATGTCCTAATACTTTTGGGAAAATGATTAACCCATATATGCAAAGAGCGAAAATGTCAATGCATTTCTTCACATCCGGGTGTGCCAGTATTAGATCTCATAGAGTTTTCCAATTAATACACTTATTATCTCCTTTTACTTTAATCTGAGACGTAACTCACTGTTCACTCATCCCGGTTATGTTCATCAATCTTTTTAAAAAGGTTGCGACACATGAATCTTTTGAGTATGCCTTGTCGACTTGAATCCTTGGGCAATGCATTAATGCGGTGTATTCTTCCACCGTGGGGGTCATGTCAAAATTTCCAAAGATGAAACAGCTATATGCAGGATTCCAGTGTTAGGTGAGAGATCGAAAGAGGTGTTTGTCTATCTTCACCTCAAGTAAGTAAGGTAGGTCTCCGTATTCCCTATAAAACATCTACTTCATCTCATTATCCCACTGACCCTAGATGTCTCTTAATTCTTACAAATTTTTTTGAGTCACCTTAATCCGAGTATGATCCCAAAATTCTGATAAATGCCCCTCTTTCAAACTATCTCCTTTCTCACACTGTCGTTCCTCTGACCATAAGCGCGTAGCCATGTTATCTTCCACTCTATCAAGAAATCCGTCTTCCATGACGAAATTGCCTATTTGGTAATCGAGCTTAAATCAATACATTTTCTTGTATGATGATGCAATGCAAGAAAAAGAGACAAAATAGAATAAGTTAGCAAAACACATCAATATCAAGAACCTAAGAACTTGTCTTAGATAGTTGCTAAGAGGTTCGGTATAACTCCTTCTTAGGCAAGTACTTATAGCTCATTATATATGGTTTAGGCTCTAGAGTAAAGGGTACCCAAACCAGCAGATTCCTCAATCCTCACCCATTACAAGCTCATACAAACGAGTTCGGTTTAGGGGGACACATTTCCCACATGTTTGAACGGAAGTGAAAACTTTACGAAAACATGGGTACGGATATAATCTCGAAAGCGATCCACTATCCTGCTTGGACGTGAAGCCTCACGAAGGAGTAGCTTCCCGCTTCCACTTAAAAGGGTAGTAACAAATGCATATGAATGCAAACTTAACTAGCAATATCGACATAATATAGCATCACACAAAAATGCAAAGGATAGTAAACAAAATCGAGTGTTTAAAAATTTTAACAAAAAGACCTAAAATAATCGGTGTTTGGCTTGACTCTCTTTTTAAAAAGTCCCCAGTGGAGCCGCCAAGCTGTCGAAATGTTTTTTTTAAAAGGTCTCGAAAATTATTTTTGAAATCAAAAATTGGGAGTCGCCACCAATCTTTTGATTTGGTGTTATTGGATCACCACAAAACGTTTAAAATCTATTTTGAAAAATATTTTGGTCTTCGAAAACCAGAAAAATGGGTTAGGGAGTCGGTTACGTGTAAGGAAGGATTAGCACCCTTACATGCCCAAAATTGGTACCACGTCGATTATTTTTCGGTCTTGATTGTCAAAAATTTAAAACCTCGAGTGAAGTTTAAAATACGATCCTTGTATGCATGATTTGTTTAGCTTGATTTTAAAAAATTGAATTTGAAGAGGAAAATGCTCGTGTGTTTCGAATTTTTTGGAGAATTGAATTTGTGTCCAACACGTTAGGGCACAACGTTCTCGAAATTTCGAAATTTCGAAATTAAAGGACATTGTGAAAATTTTAGAAGAGGATATTCGATTTGTGCAAATTCTACGAAAAATCATACCCAGCACGTTAGGGTAATTCTTCGAAGTTTTTACACGAAGGGATATTGCCTCGATTTTGAAATTTTAAGGCACTTGATTATTTCGAGTCGAAGAGGAAGAAACACGCCTAGTAAGTTAAGGCATGAGTTTTTCAAATTTTCATAAATAACGAGCGTTCCTTCATTGTCGATTTCAAAACTTTAAAAAGGTATTTGATTTCCGGTTTGAAGGAAAATCGCGCTTAGTAAGTTAATGCACAATTTTTCAAAATCCGAAATAAAGAAATATTGCCTCGATTTTAGAATTATTTGTATATATTTTGGGACAGAAAACAATTTTAATTTAAAGATGAGTGCGTATATTAAATACGAATGTGCAAATAATGGCAAAAATTAAATAATCACAAAGAAAGAACAATTATACGGATAAATAAATATGCAACAATTAAGCATAAAATTAATAAAATACGAAATACGAAAGAATCGCAAATAAAAATCATTGAGAAAATAACAGGATTAATTTAAAATATGAACAAAATAATTTAATCTTATATACAAAGAATCGCAAAACAGAAAATAAAAAAAGGGGATTGAAAAATCAAGTTTAGTAGAATTTCGAGGCCAAAATGTAATTTTAGGAAAGTTTGAGGATCAAATATAATCTTGGAAAAGTTCAAGGGTTAAAATGTAATTTTAGAAAAATTTAAGGGTTGAAATGTAATTTTGGGAAAGTTTAATGGTCAAAACATAATTTTTGGATAGTTTAGGGGTAAAAATATGATTTATAAATAAAATAGGGGCTTCTCGAGCAATAAACCCAAGAATTTGGACACATGGCAGCTTTTTGTGCCTCCAAAATTTAAAGGACTAAATTGAAAAGAAAAGAAAATTAAAAGGCTATTTTAAAATAAATTAAAAAATGTGAAAAAGAACTTAATTGAAAAATTGAGAAAAAATGGAACGGCCAAAGGGGAAAATTACTCATTTTTTTAAAAAAATTTAATTCCTAGGGCATAAGCCAAAACGGTGTCGTTTTGGGCCTTGGGTGCCTAACCCAAAACAACGCCATTTTGACACCCTATATAACCCACTTTTTTTCTTCTTTTTTTTTTTTTTCATATTTTCATTTTCTTCTTCAAAAACAAAAAAAAAAAAAATCTCTCAACTCTCTCTTTACTCTGTTTCTCTTTTTCTTTTTTGGGTGGGTCTCTCCGACCAATCACTTTCGTCGTCCGTCGACCACAGTTGGCCGTCCCCGTCGCCGTCCACGACAGCACAAAAGGTAATTTTTAATTTTTTTTATATTTTTTAAAACATAGATCAGGATTAGATTTATTGAAACCCAATTTCTAAGGTTTTAACCTTTTTATTCTATTTTTGTTTATTTTTATCTATATATTTTACTTAAAAATAAAAAAAGAAAAGAAAAATTAAGTAAAATATATAGATAAAAATAAACAAAAATAGAATAAAAAGGTTAAAACCTTAGAATTTGGTTTTCGATAAAAATAAAAAAAATGCATATATATTGGTATATATGTATATCTATATATACAAGTATTAATATACCTTATGCTGATGGTAGATTGAATTTATTTTGCTTGACTCTGTGCTTTTTTATTGCTCGTGATATCAGAGAGAAGCCCTTTTTACAATTTTTCACACGACTTTTATAGCCGAAACATACATAGTGTTTGCTATTTTTTGTCTTGTCTTCTTTTCTCTTGTTCTTGCAGGTCTTCACGTGGTGGCAAAGGCAAGTGGCTGGTGGCGGTGGTGCTGATGTGGCAGCATCTAGGTGGTCAGGGGCTGCGGCTGGCAGTACAAGTTACTGTCATTAGGGTCTTTTAGATTTTTAGGTTTGGGCCTTTTGGGCTCTTTTGAATAGTTGGGTCATGGGTTGTATTTGGGTTTTAGGGTATTGTAATGGACTCGAGTTTTGTTGTATTTGGACAATTTAAATTAAAAATAAATTTTAATTTAAACTTTATTTATTGGTTGGTTTTGGAACGGGCTCTGTCAAATTGGGCTTACTACATTCCTTTCTTGAAGTCTTTCTTGACTTCTACCATGTTTGCTTTAGCACCATAGACATTTGCTGCTTTGGTGAGCCTTTCTTCAACACCTCTATTGTCTTCTTCAATTTGAAGTCTGACAATCAGATCTTCCATTGTCATTTCCTTTCTTTTGTTCTTTAGGTAGTGCTTGAAGTCATTCTAAACAGGGGGTAGCTTTTTAATAATGGTCGCCACCTGAAAGGATTCACTTATGACCATCCCTTCAGCAAGAAATCTGTGAATGATTAGTAGAAGTTCTTGCACTTGATTCATGATAGCATTAGAAATGACACATATTTTCTTCCTAAATTTGTGTATTGTTTGTCTCTTTTGTATCATATTTAGCATGCATGTTAGGCATTTCATACTTAATATTTATGTTTTCTAATTCATTTATGCTTGGTTTAAATTCTTGTTATTTTATCTCTTTTTGTGCACTAATGTCGTCACATGCAGAATATATATTGCGTTTTAAAATTGTCAGCGCAAAGATCCATCTTAGGAGACCAAAGCTAAAAAGAATCTGAAAATACAGCCACAAATTCAGCTTGAAGTTGCGACTAGCGATGTCGCTACATAGGAATCTTTACTTGAAATAAGAGAATTCAAGCTAAAATCACAACTGGAAGTACTAGGCAGTAATTTCACACATTGTCACTGCAATCAAAGATTACAGATCACGACTAGTGATGCAGCGACAATCTATAAATCCATGAAATTCACACCAGTTCTGCGTGAGTGCATAGTTGGATTGTAACAAACTTTGACAGCTTCAATTAGATCTGGATCTGAGAAGAGAGAAGGTATACCATTATTGAAGCCTATAAATAGAGGAGAAAAAGATGAAGAAAGATCATCAAGAGGGAAGGAATTAAATCTACAATTACTTTGTGTTTTTGAAGCTTTATTGGAGATCGGTGAGCTGACTGAGCAGACGAGCAACAACTCCTGACGAGGAGTTGTTGGTGCAGGCACAAGAGGAGCGGTTAAAGGGTAGTCCTAGTGGTCTAGAGATAGTAAGCTTCGATGTATTCATTAACCCCTATTTTATGCTGATGGATTATTATTAATACTTGAATGAATATGAGAATATCTTTCAATATTAGATTACTCTGATTTTTATTTAATCCTTCTCATATGTTTATTGTTGGATTCAATTGCATTAAACATGAGAGTGGAAGTGCAATCCACCAACATCGAGAGATGCAATGACAAGTTGAGTTAACCAGCAAGAGTTGCTTGGGATTGGAAGAAATTCTATCACTTGTTCTTAAGTGCGCAGTGTTACCGACATCGAGAGATGGGGTAATTGTAGGTACTTGAGTCTCGATTAAACAGAGGGATGTGGTTGGTAAAATTTCATTGGAACCTCATTGCTACTACAATTCATCTACACAATACCTTGTCGACTCATCCAACGTTGCAAATTAGTGAAGTTAGCAATCCACCCCAGTTCTTCATACTTGTTCATCATTTTACTTTTCTACATTTAAATTTCCACACCTTCAATAACAACGTCATTTACTTTCAGTTACACTGACAATTAACTTTTATTACATTGACAATTTTAACTACGTTAGTGTGCAGATCTGATTTAATTACGCTGACATCTTTACTCTCATTATCTCTAAGTTTAGTTTTAATTGCCTCGACATATAGACATCAAGAATCCATTCCCTGTGGGATCGATATCCGATAGAATTATTCTATCAACTATACTTCTTTCGACGTGTGTCTGCTTGCACAACTATTTTGACGTTACAGGTTGATCAAGTTTTGGTGTCGTTGTTTGTACTAATCTATTTAACTTTCTTTTGTTGATGTTCTCTTATTTCTTTAGGAATTACATGTCCACAAGAAGAAATTTTAAGGATATTCTAAGCTTTGACCCAGAACTCGAGAGAACACTTAGAAGGAGGAAGCAAGAATAAAAGAAAATGGCTAATAATAACAACAACAATAATCTACCACTATTGCTGCCACAAGATGTAATTCCTCCAATACCGCCACAACAAATAAATAATTTACCACCATTGCCTCCACAAGAAGAACAAGTACAAAATAGGACAATCAGAGATTTTTTTGTTCCTATCCTTGATGATTTGCAACCAGGAGGGGTAAGGTCAGCTATACAAGCTGAAAACTTTGAATTGAAATCGGTTATGTTTCAGATACTCAATTCAAATAGGCAATATGCGAGCCTACCTCATAAAGAAGCAAGAGAGCATTTAAAATCATTTTTGCTTATTTTCGCATCTTTTAGCCAATATTGTGTCCCTGATGATGCCCTGAAAATGCAATTATTTCCTTATTCATTGCAGAGAAGAGTGAGGACATGGTTCTTGGGATTGTCGGTTGGATCCATTACATCATGGAATACATTAGAAACGCAATTCGTTTTACGTTTTAATCCACCGACAATGAATGTAAGGTTGCGAAATGACATTACAGCTTACCATTAACTAGATAACAAGAACTTACATACAACATGAGAGCGTTATAAGACTCTACTTAGATGCTGCCCAATGCATGGTATTTAGCAAGAGACCCAGATAGAGATCTTTTATAATGGATTGAATGCTCAGACAAGGAATCTTGTCGACGCATCTACAAATGGTCCCTTGTTGGATTGCACCTATACTGAAGTTGTACGAATTCTAGAGAGAATTGCACAGAACGATTATCAGTATCCAACCTCTCGTTCTGCTTAGGTAAAAACTAATCCTGGTGTTCTTGAATTAGATGATATTTCTGCTTTGAGTGCGCAGGTATCCTCTTTGGCCAATATTATAAAGAACATGAAAGGAACAAGTGACATTGCTCCTATCCAAGTGGCACAACAAATGGATGTCCCGACATTCTGTGAAATTTACGGTGACAACCACAGTTATGAGGATTGTCTACAACACACTGAAAATGCATTATATGTCAACAACATTCGAGGAAATTCCTATGGTAACTCATACAACAACAGAAATCAACAACCTTGGGGGAATCAAAATGCGTCCACATATAGATATGGAAATTCTTTAACTTAAGGAAGTTATAGACAAAGGAGTTACAACAATCATCAACAGTAGAATTTTAATCAGAATTCGCAGGTACATTCACATCCTGATCAATTGCAGGCATATAGCCAGATGCAACCACAAATGCAATTGTATCCGCAACAGAATGCAATGCCACATATGCAAAGACAACACCAGCAACACAACAGCAATTTTCTCAACCAAGGTCACACCCTATAGCTGCTTTTGAGGCGCTGATGCGAGAGCATATCACCCGAACTGAAGTAATAGTCCACATATCATGCGTTGGAAGCCCAACTAAGACAGTTGGCTTCTAATCTGAGTGTAAGATCACTAGGTGCTCTACCTAGTGATACCAAAAACCCAACGCAAAAAGGGAAGGAGCATTGTAAGGTTATCATGCTGTGAAGTGGAAAACAAACGGTTGAACCAAGCAAATATTTCGGCTAAGAACATGTCGATGCATCTGAATCAACGCAACAAGGAGAAGTTGCAGCTGAAGGAAACGCAGCAGAAATAAATGAGGAAGAGCCAACTATAATGACATCTATGCCTACAATTCGCCCAACAAAAACATCGACATAATTTCCTGTGTCGATGCAACCGGTTACCCCACAACAACCCACTGCTATGATACCTTTGTCATTTTCGCAAAGATTTAAAGAGGTAGACCATGATAAGAACTATCAAAAGTTTGTTTCTACTTTGAAACAATTACATATTAACATACGTCTTGTAGATGCTCTTGTGCAGATACCCAATTTTGGGAAATTTATGATGGAGCTGTTATCAGAGAAGAAGAAATTATCCGAAATTGAGACGATTGCGCTCACAGAGGGGTGCAGCGCTGTGCTAACTAACAAGTTGCCGCCAAAAATGAAATATATTGGCAGCTTCAGAATCCCATGCTCCATTGGAAATCATTATCAAGGTAATGCTTTATGTAATTTGGGAGCTAGTATTAATCTCATGCCTTTGTCCACATTCAGGAAATTAAGAATAGGATCAATGAAGCCCACTATGGTGACATTACAGCTTGCAAACAGATCTCTAGCACAACCTGAAGGTCAGATAAAAGATGTCCTTGTATAAGTAGATAAACTTGTGTTTCCTACCAATTTCATAATCCTTGACTGCGAGGGAGACAAGGAAGTGCCCATCATCTTGCGGCGACCATTTTTAGCAATGGGACGCACTCTTATCAACGTTTTCAAGGGTGAGCTTGTCATGCGTCATAACGACAAACATGTTGCGTTCAGTGTGTTCAAGGCATCTCCTTTGAAAAATAAAGAGCAGTGTCACCACATTGACATGCTGGATGAAATAATTATGGAAGAGTTCAATGAACGGAGTTCAGCAGTCTTAGATGAAGATGCGGCTACATTCAGTTAAGGTACATTTGTTGATAAAACCCTAACTAAATGTGACCACAATGCTGAGGTTAGCAGTTGTGAGCTGAGATAGTATTGATAATTAGAATCTTTGGATTTGTCTAATAAGACGATCCTCGTGTTTAAACTATTGATTAAACAAGCTCGTACCTTAGAGTTGAAGCCATTTTCGACACATTTGAAATATGTCTTTTTGGGTGACAATGACACGTTACCTGTAATTGTCAGCGCAACCTTCGATGTAACGTAAAAAGAGAAACTCATCGCAATTTTGAAGGAGCACAGAAAAGCTATAGCCTGGAAGCATTACAGATATCAGAGGAATTAGTCCCTTTTTTTGCATGCACAAGATCAGGTTGGAAAATGAAGGGAAACAATCATTTGAGCAACAGTGATGACTCAATGAGAAGATGAAAGAAGTAATGAAAAAGGAGATTATAATGTGGTTAGATGCAGACATCATCTACCCCATTTCTAATAGCAATTGGGTAAGCCCTTCCAATGTGATCCCAAGAAGAGTGGTTTCACAGTTGTGAGCAATGCTAAGAACGAGTTAATCCCTACTCGCATTCCGATTTGCTAGCAAGTATGCATGGATTATCGTCGACTTAATGCGACCACAAAGAAGGATCACTTCCCACTACCGTTCATTGACCAAATGTTGGATAGGCTAGCGGATAAAGCCTTTTATTATTTCCTAGATGGCTATTCTTGATATAATCAAATTACCATTGCTCCGGAAGATCAAGCAAAGACTACATTCACATGCCCATTTGGAACCTTTGCATTCCGACATATGCCTTTTGGATTGTGCAATGCACCAGCCACGTTCTAGAGGTGTATGATGGATATTTTCTCAGACATGATCGAGCATTCTCTAGAGGTATTCATGGATGATTTTTCGATCTATGGGCAAACTTTTGACCAATGCGCTGACAACTTGGTGAAAGTTCTGAATTGGGAAAAATGTCACTTCATGGCAACTAAAGGCATTGTCCTCAGTCATCACATATCATGTCAGGGCATTGAGGTAGATAAAGCAAAGGTCAAAATCATTGAGAAATTACCACCGCCAAGATTGCTAAACCATTATGCTCATTACTAGAGCAGAATAAAAGTTTTTGTTTGATGACAATTGTCTGGATGCATTCATCACAATAAAGAAGCAGCTGGTACAAGTTCCAATTGTCGTCATACCAGACTGGACGCAACTGTTTAAATTAATGTACGACGTAAGTGATTTTGCTATAGGAGCTATACTGGGTCAACACAAATAAAAAGTATTTCATTCCATTTATTATGCTAGTAAAACTTTGACTGAAGCATAGGTCAATTATACAACTACTGAGAAGGAATTGCTAGCATTAGTTTTTGCATTTGACAAGTTTTGTTCATACCTTGTCAGCGCAAAAATTGCAGTGTACACAGATCATTCTGCATTAAGGTACCTTTTTTGCAAAGAAAGATGCCAGACCAAGGTTGATTAGATGGATCTTGTTGCTACAAGAGTTTGATGTGGAAATCAAAGATAGAAAAGGATCCAAAAATCAAGTACCTAACCACTTATCTCGATTGGAAGTTGGAAGTGAAGATGGGAATAAAGTCTAAATTATTGATGCTTTTCCAGACTAACAGTTATTCTTTGTCAACACATCACCCTGGTATGCTGATGTTGTCAACTATTTTATGTGTGAGAAGTTACCCTTGAGTTCTTTTGGTTACAAGAAAGTCAGATTTTTGCGCGACGCTACAAAGTACCATTGGAACGAGCCATACCTATTCAAGGTATGTGCCGACAACATTATCCGTCACTACGTTCCTGAAGAGAAGATGACTTATATCCTGAGACATTACCATGATGCTCCATATGGAGACCATTTTGGTGGTATAAGAACTGCTGCAAAGGTCCTACAGTCAGGATTCTATTGGCCCACATTGTTTCGAGACGCCCATAACTTTGCACAACAATGTGATCAATGTCAATGCATTGGCTCAATATCTTGACGCAACGAGATGCTCTAACAGCCTATTATGGAGGTGAAGTTATTTGACGTCTGGGGTATAGATTTTATGGGGCCATTTTCGAACTCTTTTCGGAATGTATACATCCTAGTAGCCGTTGATTATGTCTCGAAGTGGATCGAAGCAATCGCGGTACCAAAAGATGATGCTCGAACGGTGTTGAAGTTCTTCCACACGTACATCCTTACGAGATTTGGCACACCTAGAGCATTAATAAGTGATCAAGGTCCTCACTTTCACAACAATCAAGTAGCGACAACTTTAAAAATATATGGGGTAAAGCATCGCATGACCACAACGTACCATCCACAGAAAATGGCCAAGTGGAGGTGTCCAATTGGCAGTTTAAGAGCATCCTTGAAAAGGTGATTAATCTATCTAGGAGGAATTGGTCTTCGCGGCTACATGATGCATTGTGGGCATTTCGCACCGCATATAAAACATTGTTAGGAATGTCGTCGTATCAATTAGTGTTTGGTAAGTCACGTCACCTACCAGTTGAGTTTGAGCATAGAGCCATGTGGGCAATCAAGCAGGTAAATATGGACTATGATGCTGATGAAAGGAAAAGATTGTTGGACATTGCTGAACTAGAAGAAATATGCCACAATGCTTATGAGAATGTCGTAACATACAAAGAAAAGACTAAAAGATGGCAGGACAATATTATATTGCATCAACAATTTAGCCCTGGTCAGTTAGTACTTTTGTTTAATTCACGTTTAAAACTGCATCCAGGAATTGCGTTCAAGATGGTCAGGCCCTTTTAAGGTTGTTGAAGCATTCTAGAATGGTGTGGTGACAATTGAAAATCTGAAAGCTGGGCAATAGTTCAAGGTGAATGGCCAACGTTTGAAGTATTATGTGAGCCCAAAAGTCAAAGAACCAAACGAATCCATCGACCTGGTTACATTTAAATAATGTCGACGCATTTTACATTTCATTTTATCTTTTCAATTTTATTTGTTTCCTTTTTAATTTTATGCAAGAATAAAAATCGTCTTTTTGTCGATGCATCACAAGCACAAATTGTCGATGCATTTTGTGATGACTCAGCAAAGCTTTTTCAGCAATAATTACGCCGATTAATTTCTCTCTCTCCCCAACCGTTCGATCGATCAAAAAGGTACAATCTGTAGCTTATCATTTATTAGCTACAGACATAACATTTTCCTACAAATTTTGCAATCATCACTTCTCCTTAATTTTGAAGATTATAAAACCCTTCTTTGCCGATTTCTTATTCCACTCACCATTGGACATTGTTGCTGCAATTCTTCTTTTGTGTTATTTTCGCTATTACTTTCTCACAAGTTTATTTCTTTCTCTGCAAGTCTCTTTTAACCTTTTAACTGAGTTATTATGGCCAAAACAAGAGGTGCAAAAACTCCTTCTAAAACCTCTGAAACTTCTACCACTGTGGTTCGGTCCACTGACCAACCTCCACCAAAAGAGTCGGTCCTATTTCTATCTAAAGCGACTAAGGACTGCTACAATGAGGTGATGCTGAAACGCAACTACCACCTGGAGCAGGGTCTTCAACTATCCCCATACCAAACTTTAGGGAAGTAAATCGCATGAACAATTAGTCGGATGGGCTGGGATTTCTTCTGTGAGCACCTAGTCGGATATTCCCTTACAATGGTAAGAGAATTTTATACTAATCTTGTATATTCTGAGCAAGAATTCGTCTTTGTAAGAGAAGGCTTGCTACCATGGAGTGCTGCCCATATCAACGTTTTGTTTCAGATTCTTTAAAAAGTAAATGACCACACTTCATTCTTGGAAAAGCTAAACGATGAAGGAACTGAAGAGGTGCTAAGAGACCTCTGTGTTGATGTTGCTATTTGGACGAGCATCGGGCCACACAACTTTACCATGCACCGTCGCTATCTGACAACCTGTAGTAAAGTGTAATTTCACTTTATTAATAGCCGCATCTTGCCTTCTACACATAGCACAACGGTGACATTAGATTGCATGTGCATTCTGCACTCAATCTTAAAGGACCGTCACATCGATGTTGGCAAAATCCTCTACAACCAAATTACTGACGCAGTATCCAAGCAAACAAGTATACTCCATTTCCCTTGCTTAATAATGCTGCTGTGTAAATCAAGAGGGATTATACCCCGAGATGGTAAGGAAGTACTAGAGAACAAAAGCCCTATGAATAATATGTCCGTTGAGAGAATGATGAGAGGCCAAGAGACGTCACTGATGAAGGAAATACCCAAGAAGAAGGATAAGGTAAAAGGGAAGAAGAACGAAAAACAGGATGATGCGCCTATAGACGCTCAATTGGGAAGAAGGTTGGCTGCAATAGAAGTCAACATTGATCTCATCGACATGCGCCAAATTCGTATTGTCATCACATTGGAGGAGATGGACTATAGACAAAATTTATTTTATGCGTACACAAGAGTATGGAATAAGTCTATTGTCGATGCATTGAGAAGGTTGAGCCCAAATCCCTTGCTTGAGTTCCATGTCTTTCCACCTATTGTTAGGGAAGCTCCCTCATCCTCCAAACAGCTTACTCCTGATAGTAGGCCACAACATGCTCCCTCTCCAACGATAATCCACATTTCAGATGATGAGGAGCACGAGGGGCATTCTAATGTTATGGAGGATTGCTTAAGAACTATAGCTAGCTTGTTCGATTAAGAATTTTCAAACAGCCTTGGGGCTAATATGGTAGAATGGGCAGCTATGATTGAGGAGGTGACTACCTTAATTATATCTGTGGGTGTAGATATAGAGGTAGGCGCTGACAAAACCCTCACTAAGCAGGAATAGCCTGAAACAGAGGGAGTAGAGCAAGATGAAGGCCAAGAGAAGGAAAAAGAAAGGGAGGAAGATGAACAAGAGAAGAAGGACCCTATAGAAAAGCAGGAAAAAAGCAAGACGATGCCCCGATAGATATCGTTGAGGATATTATTGAAGCACCAGTAAGTGTGAGGGCATCTAGTGACTAAATGACTCCACTTGATGTGAGTCTGGCTGAGGTAGTCACCAGGTACGTAAAGGAGTTCAATCCTCTCGCCATTGTGCCCTATGTGGCACTGCTAGTTGAGATCCACCCATTAGATGTGAATGTTGATGAGGCCGCCACCTAACCAGCTGAAGAGGAGCAATCAGTCAATCAGATTAGTAGGAAGGAAAGAAAAAGGAAGCGCAAGGACAAAAAGAAGAAGCACAAGGAGGAAAAAGAGTGCATAAGGAAAAAGAAAAAGAAAACCAAAGCAGTCACGACATCGGCTGCTGAATAAATGAGTTAGTTTACTTTTCTGTAGGTAATTGCATGCATTTCATTGTCATTGCATTGTTATTTGTCATTGCATATTTTTTTTTCATATTAGTTTAACTACATTGTAATTTCATTTCCATTCTTATTTGTATAATCTTGTCAATACAATGGAGACAATGTAGACATTAAGTTTAGGGGGATATTGTGTGAAATGAAATGCGACTGTGCTCACATATTTGAATTTTACTTGTTTTTTTAGTTAATGAAAATATGCAGAATTTCAACAAAAATGTGACCATAATTTTTTATTTGATGCATAAATCATGAATTAATTAGGATGCTGACATATGAATTGGATGAATGTGAATGAATACTGAGCTCTTCTAATTTTGAATGAATAATTGAATTGCTTAAGTAATGAATGGATAGTAGCAATCTTTGAATTTTGCACTAACTTGCTAATTGCAGTGACATTGTATTAATAAAGAACACTCCAATTTGAGTAAATTGTGACTTATCAAGGGAGAATACTCTGCTGTAGATGTTAGATTAATCATCTAGCCGAAGGTTGTCACTACAAGAGTGTGTGTCGATGCAATTACATATCTCATGAGGGTTTGTTGCACCCCATCGTTACTACCCAGGAACCAAGGTAGAGTAATGCAATGACACTCTCAATCACATATAAAAAATGTTGAACGAGAAAAATAAAAGAAAAAGAGATAAGAAAACAAGAAATATTGTTGTATTGGTTTAAGAAAGGGTAGGATTCAAAATATGTTACTAACATAAGTGATGTTGCAGTTTTAATTGTTCATGTCTCTAAATTGTCAGCGCATTATTCTATCATGTGAATGCAATTTGTACATTAGGATCCTAGAAAATTTAAGTTGTCTGAATAATAATTGCGGTGACATGTTTGTCTGTGATTTTGCTGATTTTTGTTTACTTGAGGACAAGTAAACACTCAAGTTTGGGGGTGTGATAGCATTAGAAATTACACCTATTTTCTCCCTAAATTTGTGTATTATTTGTCTCTTTTGTACCATATTTAGCATGCATGTGAAGCATTTCATACTTAGTATTTATGTTTTCTAAATCATTTATACTTGGTTTAAATTCTTGTTATTTTATATCTTTTAGTGCACTAATGTCATCACATGCAGAATATATATTGCGTCTTAAAATTGTCAGCGCAAAGATCCCATCTCAAGAGACCAAAGCTAAAAAGAATCTGAAAATGCAGCCACAAATTCAGCTTGAAGTTGTGACTAGCGATGTCGTCGCATAGGAATCCTTACTTGAAATAAGAGAATTCAAGTTGAAATCACAACTGGAAGCACTAGTGCAGGAATTTCACACATTGTCGCTGCAATCAAAGATTACAGATCATGACTAGAGATGCGGCAACAATCTGCGGATCCATGAAATTCACACCAAATCTACGTGAGTGCATAGCTAGACTGTAACAAACTTTGACAGCTGCAATTAGATCTGGATCTGAGAAGAGAGAAGGTATATCATTCTTGAAGCCTATAAACAGAGGAGAAAAAGATGAAGAAAGATCATCAAGAGGGAAGGAATTAAATCTGCATTTACATTGTGTTTTTGAAGTTTTATTGGAGATCGATGAGCTGACTGAGCTGACGAGCAACAACTCTTGACGAGGAGTTGTTGGTGCAGGCACAAGAGGAGCGGTTAAAGGGTAGTCCTAGTGGTCTAGAGATAGTAAGCTTCGATGTATTCGTTAACCCCTCTTTTATGCTTATGGATTATTATTGATACTTGAATGAATATGAGAATATCTTTCAATATTAGATTACTCTGATTTTTATTTAATCCTTCTCATCTGTTTATTGTTGGACTCAATTGCATTAAACATGAGAGTGGAAGTGTAGTCTATCGACATCGAGAGATCTGGTAACAAGCTGAGTTAACAAGCAAGTCAGTAGAGCTGCTTGGGATTGGAAGAGATTCTATCACTTGTTCTTAAGTGCGCAGTGTTGCCTACATCGAGAGATGGTGTAATTGTGGGTACTTGAGTCTTGATTAAACAAAGAGCTGTGGTTGGTAAGATTTTATTGGAACCTCATTACTGCGGCAATTCATCTACACAATACCTTGTCGACGCATCTAGCGTTTCAAATTAGTGAAGTTAGCAATCCACTCTAGTTCTTCGTACTTGATCATCATTTTACTTTTCTGCATTTAAATTTCCAAACCTTCAACAACAACTTGATTTAGTTTCAATTACACTAACAATTAACTTTTATTACATTGACAATTTTAAGTATATTAGTGTGCAGATCTGATTTAATTGCGTTAACATCTTTACTCACATTATCTCTAATTTTAGTTTTAATTGCCTCGACATATAGACATCAAGAACCCATTTCCTGTGGGATCGATATTCGATAGAATTATTTTATCAACTATACTTGTTTCAACGTGTGTCCGCTTGCACAACTGTTGTGACGTTACAGGCTGATCAATTCACAACTAGTTTTGAATTGACCATTACAAAATTCAAGAATTTGACAACTAAAAACTTTTTAGCTCCAGCATCTTCAGTTTTGTATTTATAGTCCAATGCTACCCATAATTCCTTAGTCGTCTTATTGACACTGTATACTTCGTATATTTCATTTGACAATCCATTTAGGATGTAATTTTAACATAAGAAATTTAAGTGCTCCCAAGCTTCAATAGCAGTGAAGGCGATAGCAACATCTAGCTCACCCTATTTAACAGTAAGAGGGTCATCCTTCAAAAATTTTGCCAAGTTCAACATGGTCAAATAGAACAGCATCTTTTGTTGCCATGTCTTGAAATTCTGCCCATAGAACTTCGCAGGCTTCTCGTTATGGCTTACAGCCACTAGCGTCATTGGGTATGGATTTGAAGCCTGAGTCGGAACCAACGCAGCAAATCCTGAATTGGATGAATTGGTAGGAGTTTCCATTTTCTTTTAATATTCCAAAAACAGAACCAGAGTTAGAAAAATTATCCAGTTTTGTTAAACGATAAGAATTTAATAAAATTATCCGGTTTTGTTAAACGATAAGAATTTAATAAATTAAAACCCGAAACAAAAGTTTGCATGGTCTAATTGAAAAACACAATAATAACAATGCACCAAGTAGGTAACCCTGAAAGAGAGGTGGTGCACTTGGCACGCTTCAATATTAAGTCTTTTAAAGAACCAATCCTAGACATGTAGTCTCATATTGTATTTATTTAATTTTCCATTGATAAGTTTTTTTTTTATTCCACAATTTGAAGCTACAATTTAAAGCCACAATTAAGGCCACAAAACACAGAAAATTTAATTTTCAATTTACACTATCCTTTGATTTTTTTTTATACGACAGAATTAAAATTCTGAAACAAAATCAAAATTAATTCTGTTGAACGGCATGATTAAATCCTAAAACAGAATTTAATTAATTCTTCGCTTGAAAACTAAATCAAAATCAAATCAAATATGTTGAATGGGGGGAATAAATCTCAAAATAGAATTATTTAATTTTAATTTTTATTTGGAAACTAAATCAGAATCAAATCTGTTAAATGATGGGAAGAAATCCTGAAATAAAATTATTCAATTAATTCTTATTCGGAAAAAAAATCCAAATCATTTTTGTTGAATGACAAGAATAAATCTCGAAACAAAATTATTCAATTAATTATTATAAAATCTAAATATAGAATAAAATCTATTAAACGGCAAGACTAAATCTCGAAATAGATTTATTTAACTTAATCTTGTTTTGGAAACAAAACCAAAATAGAATAAAATCTGTTAAACTACGGGTACTAAATCTCGAAATAGATTTATTCGATTTTAATTTCACAAACAGAATATTTTTTTCTTTTTCGCCTTGGTTTTCGTTCGTATCGAATTGGAGAATTGTAAAATATAAATTTGTCTTAAAATTATTGGATAAAACACATTAGCGAACACATATAAATATAAATATTTATATTAAATACAAGATCTTAACAAAATAATATAAACAAATATTTATATTGATATAAAAACACCAGATTTAAACAAATCACATTAAATAAATATTTATATTTTTTAAAACATCATATCTGAAAACCAAATTAATTAAACAAGATCTTAAAACCAGAAATAAAATAAAGAGGATTGAATTTTACAAGATGTTGAGGCCTATTTTAACAGTTTCCTTAAAGACAAATTCGGCCACTCTTACGATACTTAAAGAAACGTTGGTCATCTATCTCCCAGGATACAACAACACAATGATCTCGGTAGTAGTATCTCTGCAGTGACCAATGAACAAATTTTGTCTTCTTCTATCACTGGAAACATTGCAAATTTTGGAGAGAAAGAAAAAGAATTTTTCGAGAGTGAAGAACAAAATAAAATCATTGTGTGTCTAAAGAACTCTGTAGTATTCTTTACGATTTTATAGGCATTCAAATGTGGAGCATTTTAAAAAATATTTCATGAATAATGATACAAATTTGATTTAAAGAATCCTTTAAATCAATTTGATTAGAATCAAATCAAATCGAAAATCAATTTGATTGGAATCAAATCATATTGATATATTTTGTCCTTTTAAAAAAGATTCTGTATAATATCTGCTGAGGAAAATAAATAAATGATACTAGTCCGAACATTTCGCGTCGCCCACGTCGTGCGAGTGTGCCTTAACCCCCAATAGGTTTGGATTTGGATCCCTCTACACACGAGGTAAAGCTTCGAGCTTAATCATTCAATAACCTTTTGGTGGGTTATCATCTATAAACAAATCCCACACTTAGTATCTAACCAATGTGGGATCTAAGCTTTTCTTTTCCTTAACTTATTCACATGTGGCTTACTTTGAGCGTTAATCTCTCATTCATCACTCATCCATTTTGAGTATATGATATACCGTTGTAAAAGTCTCAAGGAGTAGAATATAAAATTATAATTTTATGATTCAACCCTCTACCTTTACCTATCGAGAATGTGTCTCAAAGTTACCAAAAAATGTCATTTTTCCAACAGATTGTAGTATAGAAAGACAACTTGTATTAATAGACGAACCTAAACTTGTCCTTAGCTAATTGAATATTAGCAAACCGATGTAAGTAAAAGTTTAAGTTCAAATAGATAAGGAACTGAAAGCTGGTACACTGGGTATACGACTTCTATAGTATGTAGTGTAATTCACAATAATGAATTTCATAGCCCAAAACATGGATAAAGGATATTCTCTCATTGGCATATGGTTGATGAAAAGTAAATGTGGTCATTGGTTGTTCATCTTTGTGATAGATGACTTGATCAGTATTTGATAGTGATTGATTTTTCATGAAGAAATATGCAATGGTTACCATGAGAGAAAATAAGATAATATTGAGAGAGCAAATATTATCTCAAAGAGATCAAGGATAAATTATAAGGGTAACATATTAATGATAAGGTTATTGGACGAGCACTAAATAGTTGCTTTCGTAATAAAGGCTATATTGTTCATTTAATTCTTTTAACATATTTGAATATTTTTATAAAAAAATTTAAAGGATATATTGGTCATTTCATTCTTTTAACATTTTTTGAATATTTTATATTTTTACCTAAGAAATTGTTAAAAGATATATTGATCATTTGCATATTTTTCTTATGCTATTAGAGTATCTATTTTTTGAATCAAACATAGAAATACTATTACAATACTCATTTCATTCCATCCAATTAAACAATTGTAATACTCTTATTCAATTAAAGCTATATTTCATTCTTACATAATAACTTTTTATTATAACTCTATTCCTTTACAATGAAACCAAACATAATATTTATAGACCACTTACAATGATATACCAAAACGTATAGATTTTAATTAGGTTTTTTACCCAAATAATATAAAAATAATAATTAATTATGAAAAGGTATGTAAAATAGATTAATTACAAAAATAGGCATTTGTTACAGTGTCGTTTGATAAATTGGCAGTATCAGACTAAAATGTGATGACCTAAAATATTCAAGAACCTAATATGTAAATTTTCTACTTTAATTGGCAGCTACATAAAAGCATTAAGGTGTCGCCTGACAGTGTGGCGACACCAGGCGACACCAAACATTAAAAAGAGTAAATTGCTTCATAAACCCCTCTTGTCTATTATTTTCTTTTATTTTCCTTTAACACTAAAAATAGAGAGACCTCTTACCAAGTAGTCCAAAAAGTATTTTTATAAAAAAATTTATTTAAACTAAAAATAAAATTTATTTATTTTTCAAAAAATATTTATAATTTATTGTCAAATTGATTTACGAATGATATAAAATTATAATTATAAAAACTTTAGAAAAATCTTATTATTTATAAATTATAATTATTAGTTAAATTTATATTTTTTGATGGACACAATATAAAATTATAATTATCGGTTTTTTTACAAAAATATTTTTTGGTAAAATAAACTTTTTGGATTAATTGGTAAGAAGCCTCTCTACTTTTTGTTAAAGTGGAATAAAAGAAATAAATAAGGGGAGTTTATGAAGCAATTTACCTTTTTAAATGTTTGGTGCCACCACACACACGAGGCATCTTAATGCCTTTTTTGCAGCTGCCCATTAAAATGGTAAATTTCATATCAAGTCCCTAAAAATTTTAGGTCATTACATTTTAGTTTAGTACCTCCAATTTGTCAAGCGGCACCGTCAGAATACTGTAGAAAATGTCTATTTTCATAATTAATCTATTTTCCATACCTATTTCGTAATTAATTATTTTTTATGTTATTTGGGTAAAAAAACCATTTTAATTCTTGACTTTTTGAAGGAGTAAACATAGAAAGAAACATGTCTAGCTCAGAGTTCCTTAAACACACTAAAAGCCTAAAGAATATATCCTAGTTATAAACTACACCCCGTAAGAAGTACAAAAGAAATAATAAATTAAACAATTAATTTGTTTATTTAATTTATGCAACTTGTTAATCAAAAAGCTGGAATCAGTTGAAAATTTGAATGCCAAAGCGGACATTTTCATACACCACTTATCCTATATAATATTTACATCCCATTTACTATTCAAGGTGAAGCACAGATGGGAAGAAAAATTATAGTATGGGTTGACAGTGTTTCCTTTACTATATGCCTCGAAATTTAGTGAAATTTAAGTTAACTCCTGCTATTTGACTGTATTGTAGAGGAGCTATGCCATTTCATCATCACAGAATCTGGAGAATGTGGCAATGGTTCACTCTTCAACAACCCAACATCATCTTCTGCAATATCCATCTCTTCTGCCTTGGTTTTATTGTAATCCTTATGTTGTATACCTTTTAGGGCCTGCAACACTTGTTGCATTGTTGGTCTCATCTCTTTTTCGTTTTGCAGGCATTGGAATGCCACCTCTGCTACAGCCGTTATCATTTTCCTAACCTTGTAGTCCGATTTGAACCCGAGAGATGGATCCACTAGTTCATGTAATGCTCGGTTTTGAATCTTATTGATAGCCATGTTTGACAAATTGATCTCGTGCCGGTGCCTCGTGATGTCAACGGCTGGTTTTGATGACATTAGCTCAACGAGTACAACCCCAAAGCTAAACACATCACTCTTCTCGGTAAGCTGGTAGCATTGGTGATATTCGGGATCGACATAACCGGGAGTCCCTTGTGGAGCAGTGGAAACATGGGTAACATCATTTGGAAAAAGACGAGACAGTCCGAAATCGGCAACTTTAACAGTGAAATTGTTGTCGAGGAGGATATTGTTGGTTTTCACATCACGGTGGATGGTTTTAGAAGCATGGAGATAGCTCAATGCGTCTGCAGTCTCTATGGCTATATCTAAGCGGGTCAACCAAGAGAGTGCACCCGGTTTAGCACGTTGTCCATGAAGGTGATCAGCAACAGTGCCATTACAAACATATTCATATACCAGCAACAGTTCCCTACTATGACGAGAGGTGCATCCGTAAAGCGATACGAGATTTCTGTGATGCAATTTGGTTAGGATCCAAACTTCATTCATGAATTGCTCAACTCTCTTGTAGTTGTTTTCATATAAACGTTTAATCGCAACAGCACGTCCATCTCGAAGTTCGCCTAGTCAAGGAAGATGGATGAGAATGATAGAACATCGACAATCTAATGATTCAAATGTAAGGTTTTGTATCTTTCTCTTACCATAATATACGGCTCCAAAGCCTCCATCACCAAGTTCCTTATTGGAATCAAAATTGTTCGTAGCTTCTCCAAGTTCTTTATAGGTAAAGAGATGGACACCAGCCAAGCTTTTGTCCTTCTCAGGGTCCATCATGAAAGAACGACCGGAAAAGCTTTTGCTCCATGTATAAGATGATTTAAAGAACTCCTTTCCACGGCGATGGCGCAACCAGAAATAGAAAGCGATGGCCGAGATTATTATGCCTCCAGCAGCCGCTCCAAAACCTGCGTTTATTGAAAATTCGTATCAAGTTAGTGAAAAAAGAAGATGAAAATGCAGCAACACACTGCGAAGAGATGAATGGAACAGGGGAGAATCAAGGGAGTATATTACCGATTCCAAGCTTTACTCCCAAATTAAAGCCACTCCCTCCTGAAACAGGAAAAAAAAAAGTTAAAAAGTCTTTTTTTTATAGAGAAATTAGATGAATATGTTATATGGCAAATGGGATGAATAAATGTAAAAAGGATCATGGAGAACTATGTACTAAAAGTTGAATTATATTGGGTAATTAATCAAATGAAAGAACAAATTGGTGTCTCTGTTAAAAAATTCATCCATTTCTATTGTTTAAATCTGGTTCTTGTCCATCAACATGAGTTACATGAGGTTTGGTTATTCTGTTAATGACATCAATTTTTAATAGTATAAATGAAAAAAATTTTAATCGAAAAGATTGATTTGCTTTTTGGTTTAACATATAGAGATTAATTTACCTTTTTTTTTTTTTTGTAGAGAGAAACAAAATGCAATCTAAGTAATAATACAGGAACCTCCATAATATTTTTACCGATAAATAATCCATCAGAACTCTCAGCATTTGTAAACACATATAAACCTAATTTCTACAAAGGGTCAATTATCAGCAGTCTGTATCACATTTTACAGTCCCAATTTCAGGTATGAAACAAGAAACAGAAGCAAAACATGTAACAATCCAAAGAAAAGATGTTATTATTTTGTTCCCACACTTAAAGTTGATCAATGGTATCCAAACAGAACAATTTCAGATCATGTATCAGGACACGGCTCGATAGGTTGGGTTATAGTGCGAGTTTGCAGATCAAGGTTGTCAAAAAGATGGAAATAATGCAAAGTAGTGATCTAAAATATGGCAAAAAGGGATGGCATGGAATGGGAGTTCATATTATCTTAGCTTTAATGTGGACAGAGAACAAGGTTTGAAGCAAAAGCAAAAGCAAAGATATGGTATGTTCAAGAGATTGGGCATTTTCATATTCAAATAAATGTAGCAGTTATCTTCCTCACAACCATCCATTTGGGGAAGTCTATGGACCGACCAAGAAATTGTCAAACAATGGGTGGCGCCTACCCTCTACAATTCCACATCCTCCTAACTTGAAGAAAAATTTCCATTACATGAATAAAAACAAGGTATAATCACTTTGACTCTCCAATTTTACTAAAAATATTATTTTAATCTTTAAAATGTTTTTATACCGTGCTAATGATTTAATAACCATCTTTGTAGCTCCAAAATGTTTCAGTTTATACTTCTACCTATTATTTGACTATACCAAGAAAGATGGTCTAATGAGGCTACTATGAAATATTTACTCATGGGTGAGGCAAACTCTTCTATTATGATTCATGGTTTTTTTTGGCTATATGATTCATCCGAAAAAAAGATTGAGCTTTAAGAAATAGTAAACAGTCTTATCAATACACAAATGTATAACTCCTCAGGAATTTCAGTTGTGCTTATATTCATTACTGTAAGAATTGGGTTCAAGCTTTCCCCAACTTCTTCTCGTCAATGAACTCTTGATGTATACGAAGGAGTGAAATTCGTTCGATAAATTCTTATCTCTCTATTTATCTTTGAGATGTTTTTATTTTTCAAAACTCCATGAAATGTTGTCCCCACTCAAATCAAGATGTAACTTTGACTTTAACTTGTTCAAATAACAATTAAGCTGAAGTAGGGTAAAGAACAACGATTCTTTTTATGCTTTTTTTTATAAAATCACCTTAAACTGAATGGAAAAATTAATGTTTTTAACTTTACTGACATTACATACACCTAAATGGCCACGTGAATGAAATGTTAATATATCATCTACATAACATTCATGTGTACACTATATCAGTAAAACTAACAACATTAATTTTTTTCATTCATGATATGAAGAAAAAATACGAGATGATTAATTTTTTATTTATTTTTTTTTTGTAAAATTAGCGGGCAAAAAGAGTGAATATGCCTAAAAATAAATCTGCACCGACCCAATACTAAATGGGACCATTTACAAAAGAAATAATAGAAGAGTAATTTAATAGGTGGGGGCTCTTGCTATCTATAACCAAAGATTTCGGTGGTTGAATTTAAAGTAGAGAAAAAGAAATATTACTTTGGCCGCACCTTTTCATTGCATTTGAAGGGGGAATATGAAATTAAAAGAAATTAAGAAGAGAAGTAGAAGATGACGTTTGGGGTAAACAAGTTGGGAAGAATAGTCCATTAACGGGTGCTGCTGTCTGGGACCGCTGACCAATTAAAAAGTTAGACCATGAATGGATATTTCTTCGAGGTCTAATCAACGAAGTAAAAGCTGAAAAGTTTGGATCATTAGGAACCGAAAGCTGGGGTTAATTCTGGGTCATAAACAGCAGAAAAAGACGACTGGTTATCAACTGGATTCTACGTTTCTGAACAATGATTCGACGGAATGTTTTAACGATTCAGGAAGAGTTAAAAAGAAGCAGGTATACCGTACCTTGGTTGCATCTAATTGTTTGAGGACGATCACGACAATAGCAGGCAAATGTAGAGGTTACAGTTTCGTTGGATCCGCATCTTCCGCCAGAATCCTTGCATTGTTTGCAATAATTATCGTATGCGAAGTATCCCATATCAAAGGGTTCGAGTAAACTTTCATTCACAGTGCTGATTCCGCCAATGAGATCATCAAAGGCCTTTTTCCCAATAGGAATTTCAACTTGTTTACCATTTCCAAGACATTCAGTTTTATCCTCCTTAAAGAACATGAGGGAAGTTTCTTTACCACCCTTTCTGCAACCGAAATTATGATTCGAACCTCCCCTGCTTCGGCAGTCGTAGAACAGAGTAATGTTTTCAGCAGTTTTAGTATAACTAAAAGAATAGTTTATAAAAATCGGCTGAGGACAAGTGCTGTTTAGTTCCACTCGTTTTATTGTCAACAAACCATGAGACCGATTGATAGCCAGCACATGGAATTGTTGGGAACTGAGCGTCATAACAGGGGGCTGATTCTGCCTGCAATTCAGTTTATACCCTCCATCAGGAAAGCCGCAGTAGGAAGGTCGATTATTTTGATCGGTCCAGAAAGGATATGAAATATTAGGAATGTTTCCACAATCAAATGGAGGGCATGAAGCAAAGTGGAAATCATCATCTTGGGTGTAAGACAGTTGGAAAATAGTTAAAAGGAAGAAGATGAAGAAGGAAGTTGGTGAAAGGAAGAAGGCATCCATGGAACAAGTAGTAAATAGTTTGTTTAGACTGCAGAAGGGTTTATAAATACATATAAAACACAATGAGAAGGTAAGATAGAAATGGGGTTGGATTGGAAATTTAACAGAAAAGGAAGAAGAGGGGTTAGAAATTTCCAAGAGATGGAAAGAAAGGAAGAAGCAAAGGTGCTGACCTTGACTTGTAGAAAGATACATTATGAGTGGTTGAATGGGAAGTGACGGCTGATAGACGTAATGCAATCGAGTGGCTTAGTATTCATGGACAAATCATCTTCAGTCCAAAAATCTCTTTTAGGTTTTCACATATTACGTCTAAAATCTCGTTTAGGCTGTAGTGAGGGATCAATGCGACAATTGATTTTAGAAAATTGAAAAAAATATTAGGAGATGTAACAATAAGTAAGTTGAGTTATGGGTTATTTTTTATGGTATCTAATTTTCACAAAAGGTAAATTAAAAAAATATCATCATAAAAATGGATTGTGTTTTTGTTATCGAATCCATTCAGGTAGATTTCAAGGGCAATTGAATAGAGATTTAACTATAAAAATTAATGAATTATGTCGAAGACAATGAAAATAGTTATCCAATATATCTCGAGAGAAGTTAATACGATTGCACATGCTCTTGTTGGATTGATGAAACAATTCCCTATTTGTTCACATGCTTTTCAAGATATACTTCTAATGGTAGCAGATCAATTAGGAAGAAAGAATTATTCTTCTAATTTAAGATATTATAATTAATTTGTAATTATTATTATTTTATCAAAAAAATAATTTTAACATATTTTTTGATAAATTACAATAAAATAAAATCTTAACCACAACAAAACTGACACGGCTAAAATCTAAAACACACTTGAAGCAAATCACCATTTACTATTGAATTGAGGAGTTAAAGGAGAGGTAATACTGTGGAAAGTACTTTATGAAATTACGGGAGATGTTTGGATATTAAATTGAAAAGAAGCAACGCTCCAAATAACACGTGACTTGGTTTTTGAAATCAGGAGCTATGACTAAATTTCATTATTTTAAAATTATATTTGTGTGACTTCTTCAACAGTTTTTTTTTTTTTTCTCTTTCTCATTTTTCTCAATAATGTTTAAAATGCATTATCATTATTTTTAAAATTGGATTGATTGTTAAATCGATTATATTATTAATTTTTAAATTAATTCAAAATAAATAAATTATTAAAAAATAAAAAAATATTTTAAAATTTTATAAAATTCAGCTGAATCAATTTTTTAATTTAATTCAATTAATTTATATCAATTCACAAATTAGTAAATTTTTTTCTTTTTTGAACTGATACTATAATTAATTTTCAATCCAAACAATCTCATCAATTAATTCACAAGTTAATAAAGTCCAATTCATACAACACAAATCTCCAAACATTGAGTTTTTTTTTCCGATACCAGTAGATATATAAAGTATGTTTTAGAAAAGAAAGCAAACATGCAATTCTTATGACTTATACTTTTCTTTTTATTTTAATATTTAAATTTTTTTATCGTAACTGATATTTAAATTATTTTTACTTTTTACAAGTTATTACATCTGTTAGTTAAACCGTTAAATTTATTTAAAAACTTAAATTATAATTAAATAATACTCTTTTTATTATGTTGATATCTATTTTTTCTTAAGATTAAACTTTATTTAAATTAAGGGTAAACTATAATAATAGTCACTTATGTTTGAAATGTTACTTTTTAGTCATTTATGTTATCGTTTTGTTATGAAGTGATCATTCTGTCGTTAAGCTCCATTACTTCCCTAGCAGTAATCCTACGTAGTAGTCCAAATAGGTTTTAAATGCTAACTTGGACATTCCAATTAAGCTCCTTTTTCTTTTATTTTTTTTTTCTCATTTTGACTGAAAAACAATTCTCATCCCAGTTGGACATCCAAGTTGACATTTAAAATCTATTTGGATTGTCACGTAGGATTATCGTTAGGGAGGTAACAAAGCTTAACGACAGAGTGATTATTCCGTAACAAAATGATAATATAAGTGATTAAAACGTAACATTTCAAACATAAGTGATTAAAATGTAATCTGAAGCAAACAAAAGTGACTATTTTTTAGTTTACCCTAAAATGAGAGACATATGTTTATGTTTATTTTTGTTCCTATTTTTCACTGATTTCCATTTTTTTCCATAGCTAAAGCCCAAAAGAGAAGCCCAACAGGCCTAATAAAATAAGTACAGCGCAGAAGATGTCATCCTGGGAAACATACTGCTACTTAATCTGTCTTATATTCATACCCAACCCTCTGTCTAATACCAGGCTTTTAATTTTTCTGTTCAAATCTCATAAATCATAATCAAAGTTTTTATTTGATGTTTGATTGGTTAGAAAGATTCTATATTTATTTCAAGTTTTTTTTATATGAATAATATATTATTTTGAATTAAATATTATCTCTGTTTTCAATTCAATATGAGGTTGGTTAAATATATTTTTTTAATTAATGTTGATACTCTCTAATTCAATATTTTATCTTCTTGAATTAGTCTTTTTCATAAATAATTTAATTAAATTTTAATTAAAGACTTGTTTTATAAACTATTAAAAAATTAAATCTATTGAAAATATTAATTTTCAGTGATTTAATTTTTTACACAAGTTTGGTAATATAAAATTAAAGCAGTCTACAGAAAATAAAAAATGTGGAAAATAATAAGTAAGTAAGAGCTACTTACCACTTAATAAATAATATTTTCAATTATTTTGATTTTACTTTATTTATTTTAATGTTATGTTATTTTATAAAAACTTTACGTTTAAAATTTTAATTTTTGTTTAGATTAATATGAAATGTTTAAAAAATAAAAATAAAATATATAATATAATTTTTTTATAATTTAAATTTTATATTTATCAAATAATCTAATTATATTATGTAATTAATTTTAAGTAATATATCAAACAAATTTTATAACTTAAATTAAGTACTTAAATTTTTAATATTTAATTTTTAACACTTGATTTTTTCAATACTTATCTTTGCAATTTATCAAACAACACCTAATTAAAGAGGGATTGTTTACGGATGTACATATGAAAAGAGTTTTTGGGGACTACTAATATAATTTATTCTCTAATTATATTATAAGTTAAACTTTTTTTTCATAAAAAATTCCTCCAAAGAAAGGGAATGTCACAAATATTGTGATGGATATTATAAGTTAGGATGACATATACTTCAATTTCTTTTTATTTTTGTAGGTTTAGAATTTAGTATTTTTATTTTTATTTTTAAGAATTTGATCTATTTACTTTACGGATTTAAAAATTCAAATTTAATTGTTAATACTGTTGAAATTTTTTCTTAATTGTTAATGTGATAATTTAAATTTAAAAAAAAAAATTCACCTAATAATCATATAAAAAAAATAAAGTTATAATAAAATTAAATTTAACAAAAAAAATTAATAGTATTAATTATTAGATTTAAATTTTTAAATCCAAGAAATAAAAGATCTATATTCTTAAAAATAAGAGAACGAAAACTTATATCTAAATGCACAAAAACTTTAAATCCTATGTTAAACAATTAAAAGTAACAACTTCCATTTTTATTATTTCCAACTTCCTACACAAAATTACCCACTAATAAATCATGTGTGAATATTGTTTGGATTTTTTAGTTTAAATTTCGTAAAATTATTTAAGTTATAATGTTTTGAATGTTTATTGTACTTATTTTTAACTTCGACATAAATTCTAAAAAAAATTGAGTAAAAAAATCTTTTTAAATTTATCTTATATTTCAAGTCGGACCAGATTTAAGTAAGCATAAACTATATTAATGTCACACCTAAATTCAACTCCAACTCAATCCAATTCGTAAATACTTTAAGCTAGATCCTAAACTTTTATTTCTAAATTTCAATTAAAAATAACACATGGTATTAATTGGCGACTCTAAAATTAAAATCAAGGAACTCAGATACATATGATAAGGTTTTGTTAGTCTAAACGAAAGTTGCTTTATGACAATAAATGAAGCTTTGACCCTAACCCTGCCTTTGAATATGTCAATAGGCCTTGAATATGTCAATAGGCTTTGTTTTCAGCTTTTACCCCTTAAAGTTGACATGTTCAAAACTTCAGTGTGGACACAAAATTAAACCTAGCGACAATATCCAAACCCTCTTGCTGGTTCTCTCTAGTGGACCCAATCCCAATAAGATCTACGTGATTAAGGCTCACAAGATTAATCGTTATTACATTTTTGCATTTAAACTAATGTGAATTCGATGACTAAATTAACTTGAGTTCTCGTTTTAAGAGTTATATATGTAAATATATGAGAAAGAATGATAGTTTTAGAACCAAAACAATATGTGTGTGTGAGTTGCATACGTAAAGGATGATGAAGAGTGGGGCTTAAAGGAATGTAAGCATACCAGGCTTGCAGATACGATATCGAGGTGAATCCATCAAGTTGGAGCATTTGTCTGCAAGGTTGTCGCATCTATCGCAGAAAATTGCAGCAAAATCATAAATCACATTAAATCCAATTCTCCACTCTTCAAGCATATATTGATTGCTTTCATTCCGGAGTTCATCAAAACCGCTCTGATTAACCTGAACTTGAATATTCGTATCACAAATGCTAAAGTAGTCTCTATAAGTATACCCTTCACTTGAATCATCCGCATAAAAGGAAAGTAGCTCTGGGGAGCATGGAAATATAATAGGACGTTGGGGTGCGTTGGAGCAATTGTAAAACAAGGTAAGGTGTCGATTTGTTAGAGAATAGGTTAAGAAAGAGTGATTTATTGTGAGATTGATGGGATTTGGAAGACAACTCTGTTCCCATAAATCGTTTCTGACAATACTCATTGTCGAATTGGAGTGATTTAAGTACACAAGTCGGTATTCGTTCCCACTAATACGTATGATAGGTTGGGGATCCTCACATTTGCTCAACACGAAGCCATCTTGGTGACAGAGTTGAGGCCCATCATCCTTGGAAAAAGGAAACGTGAGGTTGTGTATGTCTCCACAGCTAAAAGAATCGAAGCATTGGACAAAATTTTCATCATCTTGGCTATATGATAGTGGGATAAGGAAGAAGATGGTTAAGAAGAAGGTGAAGATGGATATGGCAGGAGTTGGAAGGCACAATTGGTAATGCATTCTTGAAGTTTTTGAAGAGAGATGAATTGGTATACGATATATATGTTTGTTGATTAAAGTAATAAAAAGTAGATGACGTGCGATCTTTTTTTTTATATTAATACGTGAATGTAGGACTTTTCCATGGAAGAGAAAGGAAGGCAAAGCGATGGCTGTTCTTGACTTTGACCTAGGCTATGGTGGATTGATAAACTCAATGCAGTAATTCTAAGACGAGAAATGTCATCCCTGGAGATTAGACACCAGCTGTATAATGGAGGCTTCCTATTATATCATCATATTACGTCTTACAATCAAACTAAAGACCAGTTGAAAGGCACAATTGACCTATGCTTCTGTAAATAGTTGAACAGATAAAAATTTTAAGAAGAAGCAACCATACCAGAAACCACACAGGATTTAGAGCAAGGGTGGTCGGGGCAAAAGCATAAGAAATCAAGCGATGAACTGTTGGATCCACATACTCCACCTGAATTCCTGCATCCCAAACATGAAATCACGTCCTTTTGATACATTACTTCAAACCCTTTATTCCAAGCACCCACTATATTGTCAGTTCCATTCCAGAGTTCATCAAATTCGCTTTGATTAACCGGAACTATGATACTGGTGTCACAATCCGTGAGTTGCGAACGGTGAATTCTGGACAATGATTCATCCAGGTAATAGGCATAGGTGTTGCCGTTGGATGTAGTAGTACCGCAATTAAATCTATGTTGGGAAGGTATATCATCTTCAAGAGGGCAGCCGTAGAATATAGTGAGGTTTCGAATAGTTGCAGCAAAATCAAAGAGGTTGTAGTCTAAGGAGATGTTATGGAATTGTTGAGGACAAGGATCTCCCCAGGTATCAACAGGTGAAATGGTCATCAGGGGAGGACGAGTCATATCCAATACATGAAATCTCTGATCATTAATGGTGATGACAGGGGACTGATTTTGTTGGCAAGTGAGCTCGAACCCACGATGACCGCAGTAACTAGGGCGCAGAGTAGAGCTCCAGAAAGGGTATCCGATGCCTTGTATGGTACCACAACTGAATGTTTGATTGCATTCCAAGAACAGGTCGTGGTCATCAGAATAAGCTACGGGGAGAAAAATTAAGATGAAGAAGAAGAGATTGGTGTCCATTAATGGAAGATGATGAGAGTGAGAACAGGTGGAGAAATGAAGGCTAAATTATTGACAAGTAAAGAAGGATAAAGAAACCATATTCAAAGAGAGGAGCAAGTTAGCAGCGGTGGGTAAGATGATGGAAACAGGGACATGGGGTAGGGCTGCTTGTTTTGACAAACAAAAGCAAAAAGCATCTCTGAGGAGTGATAGATGATAGAGATGGTTGAGCAATCACCACTCTTTATTGACTAGAAATTCAAAGGTGGGTGAGTCGGAACTGGTACAATATATTAATAAAGCAAACATTTCTCGTAATAATAATACAATATTCTAGGTAGGGGTTAATGATAATTTTTTGTATTGTTTATGCATATTTCAAGTTTATGTTGGACGATTGATTATCGCTTTTAATAATATTATTTTTATGATTTGAATTTGTATTTTTAATGAGAATGTGATGTACTTTGTTAGTAATTCGGATATGATTTTGTATTCGTTTAATATAATATTTGGTATTTAAATTTAACATTTTTTTAAATTTCGTATCTAAATATTTTTTGATTCAATTTGGTATTTGAACTTGACACTTTTTTTTTTAATTTGGTACTTGTATTTTTTTTACCCAATTTGATATCTAAACTTGGTATTTTTTTCCTAATTTGGCACCTAAGCTTTTTTTAGATTCAATTTGGTACCTAAATTTATTAAATATTATAAAAATTACGCAAAACAATAACGGTGTTGAAAAATTTTTCATGCTACAAAAAATATTATCAGTTTTAGAGAAAATTCATTTTAAAAATAGGTATTGAGCTATGCTTAATGAATTAATATTAATAAAAAATTGGGTACCAAATTGGACCCCAAAAAGTTTAAGTACCAACTTAAAAAAAATTGTCAAGTTTAGGTATCAAATTAGGAAAAAAAAAATGTCAAGTTTAGGTACCAAATTGAAAAAAAGTGTCAAGTTTAAGTACCAAATTAGACAAAAAAAAATTTAGGTACCAAATTAAAAAAAAATATCAAGTTCAGATACCAAATATTATATAAAACCTTTTGCAATAAATTATTTGAATTACTTTTAATTTTTGTTTAAATAAAATTTGATATTTCAAAACCTTTATGAATTCCTTTTATTATTAAAATACTAAATTTGAATATTAAAAACCATTATCAAGTTACATATTTAGTTATTGTTTAACTTTACATTTATTTAAAAAAAAAAACAATTTAATAAATTTTAATGTTGATTGAATCATAACTCGATTGATATTGATATTATTGTCAATATAAGAATATATAGATTTAAATATATTTTATTCTTTTATTTAAAATTTGAAAAATTATGAACAATTTTAAACATTTTATAAAGAAAAATAATATTTATCACATATCCAATAAATATTACCCTTTAAATTAGATGCAAAATCAAATAATAATATTCAAAAACAAGCAAATAGTAAAGGAAATTAAATGGTTTCAAATATATAAAAGGTAGAATTACTATGGAGCCTTTTGTATTAAGAGTTGAATTACATTTTGCTCCTATTAAAAAATGGATAAATTAGGCTGGATTTGGATGGGCGATGAGTTTACTTGCGGTTGAAATTAGATACAGTAGAAATACTGTAACGTGAGATAAAAATTAAGCTAAATGCACCGTACCGTGCCCCACCGCCCATCCAAACTCACCCTTAGTCTATACACATTAGATTAAAGAACAAACTGATCATTCTATTAATATTCTACAATGATTTAACATGTCACATCAGCTTACTGTTACATCGTTAATGACAATTAATGACTCAATGACTAAAATGCTACAACACGATAATGTAAGTGACTAAAATGTAACATTTCAAACATAAGTGACTAAAATGTAATCTAAGGTAAACAAAAGTGGCTATTTTGATAGTTCACCCTTAATATTTCATCCAGATTACATTTAAGTGTTGACCTGATTGACAGAGAAAACCACGCCCAACATTGGGTACACGTGACGCACCAAGTGTCTGTTTAGTTGTTTTTTGATCCATTTCTCTATCAGTTGCATTACCACTTAACAATAGAATTGGATGAAATTTTCAACAGAAAAATCGATTTACTCTTTGATCAAACGTATACTCATGCATGTTTTAAATAGAATAGACAAAATATAATTTAACTTTTAATACGAGAATCTTTATCAAACATTCATCTATTTAATATATAGATGTGTTATTAATGATGTAGTGCGTAGAGCATACAAGTGGATGATAGTCAGCATGCACAAATAAGCCTCCCGGCTTTTTCATGTTTTTATCATATTCTAAGCACCGCTGTCCAAATGGACTATTATTTTTTAAATATAATAATATCATCATTATGCATTATGGGATTTAGAACAATTAAGTGCATGTGGGTAGACGATTTTCATTTTATTAATGTAATGATTTTTATTTTGGGTTCGAGTCGTGTTAATCGTATTTATTATTCGAGTTTTGTTTTATTATTATAACTAACCAAAAAATATATATATAAATGTTGAGGTTTGAAGAGTAGGGTGGTGGATCAAATTAATTAATTGAATTGAATTAAGGCATGTATATTTAAATAAGAGAGGAGTGTGTGATTCTATTCCTATAAAATGAAAGGATTCATTAATTGAACTGCATGTGATGATTTGATAGTCAAGAGTATTCATCGCCCTAAATATGATCTGAATTCGAGTCGCATTAATCACGTTTATTGTTTGGGCTTTAACCTATTATTGTAATTAAAAAAAAGTACTCATTAATTTGTTCAAAACAGTCAACCACTACATTATCATAATAATGGAGGTCCAGCACCCAGACTTTTAATTTTCTACACCAGAGGAATGGGTCAAACACATCACACTATTTGCTTTGTTGACATGGAAGAGAGGTAGTTTCATCCATTTAAGGTTTATTTATTTATAAATTAAGAAATGATATCAAATTTGAATCTTCGTAATTATAATATTTTTTTTTATCAAGCAAGGTTTTTAAAACTGAATTGATTGGTGGTTAAATTGATTAAATTATTAATTTGTTGGTTTGATTAGTTTAATAACTCTAAATGATTCAATTAAATAAATCACTAGAAATTCATAAAAAAATCATTTCAACTATCAGTTCAACTAATCTTTTAGTCTAGTTCAATCGGTTGTATCGATTTAGAACTCAATCGATTGATTTCTCTGAACAGATATCCTGATTGATTTCTAATTCGATTCAATTTAGATAACCGTGATATCAAGTAAAATACAAGTGTTTTTGTACTCGAATAAAATGGATTGGGATTAATTTCTAATAATTTTGAAATTAAAAAAATGATAAATTTAAAATTAAAATTAAAATTTATTTAAAAAATTAATTATTTAAATTTTCATCTTTAAATTGTAGTAACATTAGTTTTTGATATTTTGCTAAGATTAAAATGAAGTATATAATAATTGATATTTCATTAAGGGATAATTGCAAAATTTATTCTGTACTTTAACAAATCTTTCAATGTGATACCTCTACTTTCAATTTATTCATTGTAATATCTAAGCTTTTCTTCCGTCTATCAGCATTGTACCATCTTCTGATGTCGTTAATTTTCCGACACAAAGAGACTATATTTTCCTTTACAAAAATTCCATGTTGTTCGATTTTTCATCACCATATTACCAAATCAGCTTCATGTCCCTCTTGGCTCACCATCATCATCTTCTTCGACTCTTTCATCAGCATTACCAAACTCACACCAAAACAACTTCAAAACTTCAGATTTGGCTTTCTTGTCTTTACTGCTTTTTTTTTTTTTTTTCCTTTTTGCTATTTTTGGGTTGTGGTTGTCTAGTTCAGTGGGTTTTATTGGTCATTAGTATGGAAGACTAGTGGTGGGGTAGGTTAAGGTGTAGAAGATGGTCGTCTGAGGACTATCTATAGGCTAAAACAAGCCCCACGTGCCTGGTATGATGAATTTAAATAGTTAATAGTTTCTAAGTACCATTGGATTCAAAGGGTACATCTTTATTTAATTATCATCAGCAAGATACCATCACCTACATTCTAGTTTAGGGTGATGATGTTGTTGAGAATGTGCCTTAGACTCGCTTAATAATAGATTTCTAGACCAAATCTTTAGGGTTTCTTAATTTTTTATTTTTTGTTGTATGATTTTAGGAGTAAATTAAGTGTTTGGGGGCATAATTTTAGAAATAATTTTAAATAGTTTCTGTTATTTTCTTTGCTATATAATCTGAACAATACAACAGATTATTGTGTGCTTCCTATATATCTCTTTTGACATTTTCTGTATTCCATATTGTAGCTAAAATACCAAGAGATATAATGACCACTGGCAGTAAATCCAACTTATTAATCAAGTTATTCATCGCCTTACCATTCAATTTTCTTTGAATGACTTGGATTTTCTGAACTACTTTCTAGGTGTTGAAGTTGTTCAATACACTGATGGAATTATATTCTCACAAGCAAAGTATCTCAAAGATATTCTTACAATGTATAATATATGAGTTTGCAAAGCTCTATTGTTTCCCTTCAACTAAAGGATGAAAGTCCACCGACAGATGCTACTTGTTGCCTGAAAGTCATAGGTAAACTTTAGTACCTGAGTTTTACTCGAAATATTAGTTTTGCTGTCAACAAGTTATAGAAACGTTTTTTTTTAAAAGTCCCAAATTTTTTATTTTAAAATCGAAAATAGAGTTGCCACTAATCTTTTTTTACTTGGTGTGATAAGAGCACCTTAAAACATTTTAATTTATAAAAAAATAATTTGGTCTTCGAAATCCAAAAAATAGGCTCGGGAGTCAGTTATGTGCGAGGAAGGATTAGCATCCTCACACGCTCAAAATTAGTACCTAGTCGATTTTTTAAAGGTCTTAATTGTTAAAAATTCAAAAACTCGAGTAAAAGTTAAAATACGATCCTTAAATGCATGATTAATAGTTTTAATATTACTTTTAGAAATCAAATGTTGAGAGGAAGGCCCGTTACTTTGAAATAATCGAGAAGGGAAGTCATGTCTAGTAAGTTAGGACACGACACCTCGAATTTTTGAAAATATCGAGCATTCCTTTTATTCCAAGTCATGTTATTTTAAGAAATTAGCTGAAACGACTTTCTTCTCCTTTAGACTAAAAAAGATTTTATTCCAAAAGTTGAGAGTGCTCTCTCTAGTTTCCTAGAGATACTGTTTTGGTGGTTGGGTAGGAGTGGGGCTGTAACTTTTGATTTTTGAATGGGTGCGTCATGGAGAAGGATGAGATTTCTCTTTTGGAAGAGGAATTGGTCCAATTGCCAGTAAAAAATTCTTTGGTTATTCCGAGTGTGGATCCCTCTTTGTTATGCTTGGTATGGATAAGAAAATCATTCAGTTTCGATCATCTCCGAGCACAATTAAAAAGCATCTGGAAAACCAAAAGGCATTTTGAGATTGAAAAAGTAGGACAGAATCTGTTCTTAATAAAATTCAATTGTGAGGAGGATTTAGAGTTGGTGTTGGAAGGCAGACCATGACTTTTTCGGAGTCAATTGATTACATTTCAGTGTCTGGTGGAACCAGTGGAACATAGTAAAATTCGTATTGTGGTTTCTCCGTTTTGGTTGAAGGTTGGTCCATGCCCCCCGAAGTTTGATAAAAAGGACCTTATACATGCGTAAGGGATCGAGGAAAATACTAGCTTCCTTTCAAGTACGAGTCTCTACCTATTTACTGCTATAGGTGTGGTTGTATGGGCCATAATCTTAAAGATTGTGATGACATTCCGACTACTGAAAAAGACAAATCGGAGGAGGACCTCCCCTATTCGATTTCTCTTCGAGCATAAACTAATGTTGTTGGTAGAGAGAGTTTGTTTTTTTGGTATTTCAAACAAGAACAATTTGAAGCAACATGTGTATGTGGGTGAGGAGATTGTGGATGAACAAGTGGAGATTGCTGACGGTGGGAATGGTATGAACGACAACTTGCCGACGATGATTCAACAGCCATCAGAGGTAATCGGGGGAAAGGATTTGCTCTCAAAAAAGGGAACTGCTACCGTCTCTTTTAATGAGCATGATATGAGGGAAGAGAATGGTCTTCAATTTCAGGATTTACAATCAATGCACAACTATTTAAAAATTAAAGGAAATTAGGGGATTAATAACAAAGAATTTGTGGGTATAAATGACTTAACATCTAAAAGTCAAAGTATGAATTTGTTAGTCCAATCAAAACCTGCCATGTGGAAATGCAAAGAATTTAGGGGAATGGCAGTATCATCCACGGGTTTTGTTAGGAAGCTTTCGTCTAAAAGAAAATTTGATGGGGCAGAAGCAACTGAGCCGTATGTTTTATTACCAACTTCAAGGAATAAAAAAGCAAAAATAAACAAGAAGGAAGGAATTTGTTTGGCAATATCAGAGGATTTCCAATGTGAATCCACTCTTCTAGGATCAGTGGTTGCCAAGAGGCAAGCTGACCGACAACAATGAAAACTATATGCTAGAATGTTCGGGGATTGGAGAGTTTTTAGGCAGTAAAACGACTTCGGTACCTGCTGAAATTTCACAAGCCTCAGATGGTTTTCTTTATGGAAACCAAGCTAGATAGTATGCATATGGAAAAAGTTCGTAGGAATTGTGGATTCTTGTATGGGATTGATGTTAGTGCTGAGGGTTCTAAGGGGGTTTATGTTTAGCTTGGAATGATAATGTACAAGTTAATCTTGTAAGCTACTCTAAGAATCATATTGATGTTTTGATCCAAATTGATATGAATAAAAAGTGATTTTTCACTAGTTTTTATGAAGCATCGTATGTCATGAATAAAAATGAAGTTTGGAACATTTTACGAAATTTGAGTTCAAATAGAAGCCAACCATGGCTTATATGTAGTGATCTAAACGAGATTATGTTTTCATTTGAGAAAAAAGGTGGTGTGCCGAGGGATGATCAAAGAATGGAAAATTTTAGACAAGTCATTGATGATTGTCGATTAATGGATAAGGGTTACTCTGGGCAGTGGTATACTTGGGAACGGGGGAATTTACTCGAGACCAATATTCGTGAACATTTAGATCGGGGGTTGGCAAATGAGAGTTGGTTCTCTCTTTTCTGCTGTGGTCAAATTCAACATTTTCCCTACTCAATGTCTGACCATTGTCCATTGCTATTGAGCTTGGATATTGAGAGGAATATGACGAGAAGCCATCAGTTTAGATTCGAAGCGTGGTGGAGTTTAAAAGAAACTTTTGAAGATAATGTGCAACGATCATGGGCCTCTTCGATTGGTTCTCTTTTTGAGAAATTGGAAATTCTCAAAAAAGATTTACAAATTTGGGAACAATTGGTTAAGGTGAAAAAGCATGGAATTAAGAGAAAACTTATGCGACAGGTGGAAAGATTAATGGACCAAGACCGTAATGATGAATCACTAGCAGATTTAATCGACGCAAGAATTCAGTTAAATTGGGAGGTTGAAAAAGATGAAACTTACTGGGAGTAAAGGGCTCGTGCGAATTGGCTTCAAGTGGGTGACAGAAATTTAGCCTTTTTCCACAGGTTTGCCTCTTCTAAAAAATGCAATAACATGATTACTACACTCATTCGGGCAGATGGAAGCGAGGTTGTTAAGGAAATAGAGATGAGGAATTTAGCCACGAATTTTTTTGAAACTCTATTTACATCACAAGGAGTGGGGGATACTGCTCAAATCTTAAAAGAAGTGAAACCGATTATAATAGTTGATCAGAACAAAAAGTTGCTTGGTAAATTTACTGGTGAGGAAATCTATGCAGCTTTAAAAGACATGGAACCCACCAAAGCTCCAGGTATGGATGGGTTCCCAGCTATGTTTTTTCAAAAATTTTGGAATATTGTTGGTGAATCGGTAACTGCTTACTGTCTTGGTGTTTTAAATGATGGGAAGTAGGTAGTTCAATCAAATAGAACAAGTATTGTTTTACTGCCAAAAGTTCAAAGCCCTACTAACCTTAACAATTTTCGACCTATTAGTTTATGCATGGTTATTTATAAAATAATAGCCTAAGTAATAGCTAATAGACTTCAAGGGGTGATTGGGTTCTGTATTGATCAAGCACAAAGTGCATTCGTATCGGGGAGATTAATATCCAATAATGTTCTCTTGGCATATGAAGTTCTCCATACTTTGTGTCAGAAATGGACGGGTAAGAAAGGGTTTATGGCTGTGAAATTGGACATGATGAAGGCCTACGATCGGGTGGAATAGATTTTTTTGGAGTGTATAATGTTGAAGTTAGGCTTTGATAGGAAATGGGTGGATTTAATTTTAAATTGTATCACCTTCATTTCATACTCTATAATCGTGAATGGTATGAGAGGTAATGAATTCTATCCTTCGAGAGGTTTGAGGCAAGGGGATCCTCTTAGTCCGTTTTTATTCCTCTTATGTAGTAAGGGTCTTTCAACTCTAATGAGGGGAGCTTGAAAGGATGGTTCGATGAAGGGGATTCGAGTCAACAGAAGAAGACCACATTTATCTCATTTGCTATTCGTAAACGACTATATTCTTTTTTTTAGAGGCAATCGAGCGAGGGATTCAAGCAATTCGAAGAATTCTCAAAATTTATGAAGAATGCTCAGGTCAATGTGTTAATGCTAATAAGTCATTGATTTATTTTAGTAAGAATACCACTGATGCTACTAGGATGCATGTTTCGTGTAATTTGGTGATGACAATATCTTTGAATCCGAAAACTTACCTTGGCTTGTCGAATTGTGTGGGCAAAGAGAAAAAAGCTGCTTTTTAGTATTTGAAGGATAAAATGAAGGTGCGAATTGATGGTTGGTGTAATAGAGTTTTATCTCAAGGTGAAAAAGAGGTGTTTATAAAGGCGGTATTGCAAGCAATTCCAACGTATACGATGTCATATTTTTTAATGCCTAAGTCTTTTTGCAAGGAGATTGAAAGTCTTATGGCTAATTTTTGGTGTATAAGGGTAAGGGAAAATAGGGAATCCATTAGTGCGATTGGGGTTTTGCTTGCAGACTAAAAGAGCAAGGTGATTTGGGTTTCAGGAATATGTGTCAGTTTAACAAGGCTTTATTAGCCAAGCAAAGTTGGCACCTTCTTAAGAATTTGAATTCTTTATTTAGTAGGGTCCTAAAAGTTAAGTATTTTCCTAATTTTGATTTTATTAATGCCAATTTGGGGACAATGCCATCATTCACGTGGAAAAGTATTTGGGCAGCGAAGGTGACTTTGTGTTCTAGTTTGGCTTGGAGGGTGGGTACTGGTGAGCAAATTTTAATTAATAAGGATGCGTGGATCCCCGGTGCTAAGCAGTACAAATTATCAAAGCATATTCAAACCATGCATAATTGTAAAGTTACTGAGCTTATTGATCTTATCTCTAGAACATGGAAGGAAGATATGGTGATTCGTACCATTCAAGCAACAGATGCTACCAGAATTTTTCGGATTCCTTTGGCAAGAACAGTGCATGACGATTTGCAGGTTTGGCAAAGGGAGCTCTCTGGTGAGTTTACAGTCAGGAGTGCCTACAAACTATTACAAAATTTGGAAAACGATCCTATGGCTTATGCCTTACATGAACCTGACATGAAATTTTACAAAACCATGTGGAATTTAAATCTTCCTTCTAAACTAAAAATTACTTTGTGGAGAATTTTTTGGAATCTAATTCCTACTCTAGTAAACCTACAATAGAGATGGCTTGTCAATGAGGTGGTTTGTCCGAGATGTGGGCTGAAGGGAGAATCAATGGACTATCTGTTTCGATTTTGTCATATATCAGTTGTAATCTGGTCAAATTTGGGGTTTCATAATATGATACACAATAAGGTTTCGAGTTCAAGCAGTGGCTAACCTGGATTTTCAAGGGATGCTTGTCTGATCAACAATAGGTTCTTTGCATAACACTCTAGGCAATTTGGAGTGACAGGAATTTGCAGATACATGAGGGGAAGATTCGAACAAGGAAAGAAGTTAGCAGTTTTATTAAATAATATTTTTCAGAATTAAAATTGTTTGCAAACCAGAAACTTACCTTTCATCGAATTCTAGTGAAGTGGAAGAAGCCGATTAGGAATATTCCAAAGATTAATTTCGAGGGGCGTTTGATGGGGCAAAATTCAGATCAGCGAGTGGGATTGTGGCCAGGGATGCAACGGCTCGATTTTACTCTCATGCTCGAAACTCCATGATCGGGTTCTTCTACCTTTTCGACGGAAGCTTTGGCCTGTCTTCTACGATGAGGCTTGCCGTTGCTCAAGGTTGGATAGTGGTCGAAGTTGAAGGTGATGCCCTAGCAATTATTAAGAAATGTAAGTCTAATATTAAAGATTTTTCACAGGTTAGTCCTCAAATTGTGGATATCCATCAGACAAAATGCAGGTTCCAAAGTGTTGAATTTCTCCATGTTCCCAAAGAGGCTAATCATCTTGCCCATGTCCTAGCTACTGAAACTTTGAAAAGGAGGGAGGAATTTTACCTTGACAATGGCATTCCAAATTTTGCAGAAGATGCTTGGCTAATGGAGAGAGATTGGGAGCCAGATTAGGGTTGATGTGTGTTTTGGACTTTGGGGGATATTCGTTGGTAACTCGGGTCGATAGATAGGTGCATTTATTCCCCTTGAGAACTGGTCTACGGAGCTTTAATGATCACATTATGGAGTCAGACGCTTGATTATCCGATTGGGCATGGTTTCAGTGGTGTTCTTCTATTTATCTTTCTTTTTAAATGCTAGTTTGTTTAATTAAGCTACTTTAGTTCGTTTCGTGTTCATTTATTTTCTTTATTTTTGTAAGGCCTTATTATGGTTTGTCATTGTATTGGTTTGAACTTATTTTGTTTTGGTTTCAATAAAAGCCCAAATGGATGTTTATTCAAAAAAAAAAAAGTCTCACATTTTTTATATTTAAAGAAAAGATTATTTGATTATTTCGGTTCAAAGAAAATACCGCACCTAGTAAATTAAGGCACGACTTTCTCAAACTCACAAAATAAGGAACATTGCCTTAATTTTGAAATAATTTATTTTATCAAAACACAAATATTTTTTTACAAAAATCGTATGAGCATAATTTACAAATTAATAATGATGACATGGCATAAAAATGAAAGACAAGTAAATACAATAATATAAACACAATAATAAATATGAATTTAAGAACGTAAAATGAATAAAATAATACTAATGTAAAAAATTATATATAAAAAAATTAGGAGGGATTAAATTGAAAACAAAATAAAAACAGTGATCTAATTTTAAAAATTAAAAGATAAAAAAAACAAATAAAAATTTTAAAAGGCAAGGACTAAAATGGTGATTTTCCTAAACCCACACACTATTTTTCAAAACAATGGTCAAAGGACCAGATTAAAAAAATATAAAATTATATGGTTTAATTAAAAATTAGTTTTAAGGTAAAAAGGATAAATTTTGAATAAAATAATATACAAAGGGACTTATTTAGTAATTTTCCACTTTATTTTTTAAAGGTTTGTCCCAAAATGACGACGTTTCGAAGCCACAATAGTTTGGCTAGAAACGGCATCGTATAAGGGCAACATTGGGTGCATAAGGATTGAATTGAAATCGCTTGAAAATTGGAGGGACTGCGGAGATAAATCTCCCATTTTTTGAAAATGAGCGGATCCTAGTGCGAGTATGAATCCTGTTCAGGTTATGACATTGAAACGACGTCGTTTTAGGGCCATTAGATCAGGCCCTAAATGACGTTGTATGGGGGCCTTTATAAGCAAAATTTTTTAAAAAGATCTCATTATTTAAAAATAAAACCTTTCAAACCTTTCTTTTTCTCTCTAATCCTCCTTCGTCCAGCCCTAAGAAAATCATAGAACTACGCTTAGATCTATTGAAAATCAAGCCAAATCCTTTTTAAAAAACAAAAAGCTTCGATTTTTATGGGTTTAAAAATTTGTTTCTGTTTTTTTTTTCTTTTTTTTTTTCTTTTTTTAAAAAAAAAAATCCATTCGTTAGAGTTTTCCTCACAAACATGTGTTAAGATCGAAATACACCAAGAGGGGGTGAATTGTGTTTTAAAAAGATTTTGGTAAATTTGAGAAATGCAAGATACTGAAGAATTTATAGTTGTTCGGCCTTAATTGCCTACGTCCACTAGCTTAGCTTTCCACAACTAAGGATTTCCCAAATCCACTAGATTTGCACCTTTTAGGGCAATGTTTAACCTTACAAATTATCTATCTTTTCATAGGTAAGATAGAACCTGTAACACCCCTAACTTATATCAGTCGTCGGTACAAGGTTATGAAGCATTACTAAACCATCACCCTTACATTCATACATTAATACCATCAAATCATGATAATAAACATTCTCATATTTATATGCAATTCAGACATTCATACGAGAAACAAGCTTCAACAAGAATAAAGATGTCCTAAAGAATAAAAGAATCGAATCCAAAACAAGTTTGAAAACTAAAAATAAAGTTGGGAAAAATTAATGAAACAGGGCACAAGCCCATGTGCTTAACCGTGTGCTAGCCTGTATGTGCCTATGAAAAGGGGTCACACGACCGTGTAATAGCTCGTGTACCCGCCTGTGTTAACACGCGTGAAAACCAAATTGTTTTATAACCCACGCCCGTATGCTAGGCCGTGTACCCAACCGTGTGTTTATACGAAATATCCCTACTGACTTGTAACACATGCCCGTGGGAGAGACCGTGTACTAAACCGTGTGTCTAAACGAAATTGTGCCACACTGTCTTATCTTATCTTGTGTACCCTACACTGCACCAAAACACAACACACGGTCGTGTGACAGGCCGTGTAGATCAAAATTCCTTTCCAAACATGACACAAAACCATCAAGTAGTGCATAGCAAGCTACCATAACCTACTTATACCAATATGACCTAAAAATTACAATTAATACACTACAAAATGTGAAATCAACTCAAATAAACATTTAACCAATATGTCTACCAAAGGCACCACAATTTATACCATTCAAGACAATCTTAAGATTACAAGACCAAAGAGTTCATAATTCCATTTCATACATAGATCAACTTTAGCATTTCATCTACAAAATAGCATATTCAAACATATTGCTAACTATAAAAACAACTAGTTGCCAAAGTCATGGTAAGACTTAGTTCTCTACTTTTCAACATATAACCCACCCTAATACATGCCATTATATACAAACTTCAAAAAGACTAGTAGCAACTACCATAAGAGATTGATAGTGTGATCTTCGTCAATTTTTTCGATCAAGCGCAAATGTCCGACAACCTACAAGAAACATTAACACAAGGTAAGTATGGAAATAACTTAATAAGCTCGAAAAACCAACTCCCGTATATATTCATTTCCCCATCACCTATTTCATTTGACTATACCATTTTCTCAACAATTAAGAAATTATCTTCAGAATTTCACCAACTGTTCACCGACTCAAAGCCTGCTAAATGTCACTGGCTCAAGGCCTGCTACTTAATCACCGGCTCGAAGCCTGCTATTTAATCACCGACTCAAGGCTTGCTATTTAATCACCGACTCAAGGCTTGCTATATAATCATCTCTTTTCTAACAACAACCAGTTGCATCAACATACCACAAAATTCATCTAACTACAATCACAAATATATATCTATATGAAAACATAATAAGCATAACATAAAAGTTATACAAACTTACCTCGATGGCAAAACTTAAAAGATGCGACTGATGACTAGTCCACCACCTTAGCTTTTCCTCGATCTAGGTTCTATTGCTCTTTCTCTTGATAAAAAAATACCATTTAATCTAATTGATAATTAAAATATTTTCCAAACAATTCCATTTTCTAATTTCACGAAATTACAAATTTGCCCTTACTAATTTAACATTTTAGCAAAGTGATCCTCATCACCCTAACTTAAGTTTTTGCTCACTTCTTCTTAACTAATCTAACCATAGTTCCTCTTACAACAACGTTACAAATTTTTCTCAATTCATCAAATATACATAACTTCTATTAAACAACTAATTTACTACCTATCTTGAACTTTCCATTATCTCCTTCCAACTCATTATCAATAATCACAAGAATTCACCATTTTACTTAAATTTTCTAAAGAAAAAGAACAAGATTTTCATCCATGTAAATTCTCATAACCTCAACCATTTTAAAATCCAACTCACAAAACAAATAGATTGAACCAAACCAAGCTTAATATCACAAAATCATGAAAAATAAAGTCTAAATTCACTTACATGCAAGCCTTTCTTTTTCCAATTAATGAAGCATTCAACAATGGAGGGTTTCTTTGCTTGATTTTGTTAGAGAGGAAGAAAATAGAAGGAAATTCATGTATTTTTCTATTATTCTATCCACTCATGGTTTCTAAATTATAATTTTAGCCTTTAAAATTCATTTAAATTTCTTAATTTAATTCACCAAACTCCACTAACATTTTATTTCAGTTATTTGACATGCAAACCCACTCCTTTCTCATTCCCCCTATTTAATTTCTATGATAATTACCATCATATTTTATACTTCCTTTAATTTAATCCATTTCTCCTATTTTGCTTATTTTGACATTAAATCTTCTTCTAAATTTCAATACTATTTAACTAATTTCTCTAAACACTTATACAATTTAAAGATAACTAACGATTTACTTGTCGGAATAGTAGTTGGTATTGAACTCTCATAGCTTCTTCCGATTCCCAAGTTGCCTCTTCCACTCCATGACGATGTTATAATACTTTTACTAAAGCAACGCTTTTGTTCCTTAACTCTTTTATTTCTCGATATAAAATCTTAATTGGTTCCTCAGTATACGATATATCAAGTCGTATTTCCACATCTACTAGTGAAATTACATGGGTAGGATCAGATCTATAACGCCTCAGCATTGACACATGAAATACGTTGTGCGTTCTCTCCAATTCAGACGATAACGATAGGCGATATGCTACTGGCCCAATTCTTTCGACAACTTCGTATGGTCCAATGAATCATGGACTCAGTTTACCCTTTCTTCCAAAACGGAGAATCTTTTTCGAAGGCGATACTCTGAGAAATACTTTTTCTCCAACCTGAAATTCAATATCCTTTCTTTTCAAATCGGCATAAGACTTATGTCGGTTTGACGCAACTTTTAAACACTCATGAATTATCTTGACTTTTTCTTCCGTTTCCCGAACCAAATCGGTACCAAATAGTTTCTTTTCTCCCAATTCAGTCCAATACAATGGTGTTTGACACCTTCTTCCATACAAGGCCATTTCAAATCTCTATTGATGACTATTGTTGTAAGCAAATTCTACCAAGGGAAGAAATTTCTCCCAACTACCCTCAAATTGTAGAATACAACATCGTAACATGTCTTCAAGGATTTGAATTATTCGTTCAAATTGACCATCCATTTGCGGATGAAAAGCTATGCTAAAATGTAACCGAGTTCCCAAAGCCTCTTATAATTTACCCTAAAACCTTGAAGTAAATCGAGGATCCCGATCAAATATTATACTTATAAGTACTCCATGTAACCTAACGATTTCTGAAACATATAACTCCTTTAATTTATCAAGCGGACAATCCATAAGCATGGGAATGAAGTGTGCAGATTTTGTTAGGCGATCAACAACAACCCAAATAGCATCTTTCTTCCGAGGAGTTATCGGTAATCCAGATACAAAATTCGTAGTGACTCGTTCCTATTTCCACTCGGGGTATCATAATAGGTGGAAGTAGTCCAAGAGGTACCTGATGTTCGGCTTTGATCTATAGATAAACCAAACATTTAGACACATATTCCCCAATTTCTCGCTTCATACCCGACCACCAATAAAGTTGTTTCAAATCACTATACATTTAACTACTTCTCAGATGTATAGAAAAGTTGCTATCATGAGCTTCCTTTAAAATCTTTTTCTTAATGTCTGCATCTCTCGGGACACAAATTCTATAGCGGTAATATAATCCATCATCAGTGCAAATTTGAAATTTAGTTTCATTAACTTCTCCTATTCGGGTGTTCTTGTTGCTCAATTCCAAATCAATCTTCTAAGCCTCACAAATTTCTTGGAAAAACATCACTTTAGCTTTTTATTCGGCTGAAACAAAACCGTCATGATTGCATGACAACTGCGTACACATAGCTCGTAAAGAAAATAAAGACTTTTGGCTCAAAGCGTCAGTAACAATATTGGCCTTGCCCGGATGATATTCGATAACTGAGTCATAATCTTTCAACAATTCTAACCATCTCCGTTACCGTAGATTAAGCTCTTTTTGCGACATCAAATATTTCAATCTTTTATGATTTGTAAAAATACAACATTTTTCTCCGTACAAATAATGTCGCCATATTTTTAATGCAAAAACTATTGCCGCAAGTTCCAAATCATGTGTAGGGTAATTTCTCGTATCCGGGTCTTCTTGTTGCTCAATTCCAAATCATTCTTTTGAGCCTCACAAATTTCTTGGAAAAACATCGCTTTAGCTTTTCATTCGTCTAAAACAAAACCGTCTTGATTCCATGACAACTGCTTACACATAGCTCATAAAGAAAATAAAGACTTTCGGCTCAAGGTGTCAGCAACAATATTGGCCTTGCCCGGATGATATTTGATAACCGAGTCATAATATTTCAACAATTCTAACCATCTCCGTTGCCATAGATTAAGCTCTTTTTGCGACATCAAATATTTCAAGATTTTATGATTTGTAAAAATACGACATTTTTCTCCACACAAATAATGTCGCCATATTTTTAATGTAAAAACTATTGCCCCAAGTTCCAAATCATATGGGGGTAATTTCTTTCATGCGATTTCAACAGCCGTGAAGCATATGTTATAACTTTTCCTTCTTACATCAATACACAGCCTAATCCATTTAACGAAGCGTCACTATACACCACAAATTCCTTTCTCGACTTTGGTTGAATTTGAACAGGATCTTCGATTAACATCTTCTTTAATTTCTCAAAACTCTGTTGACACTCTTCAGTCCATAAGAACTTCACATAAGGGCGATGCAATCACCGAAAATCCTTTAGCAAACCTTCTGTAATATCCAGCTAAACCAAGAAAACTTTTGATCTCGATAATACTTTTTAGAGGTTTCCAATCTAGTCCTGTAGATATTTTTTCCGGATCCATTCTGATGCTATTAGCCGATACTACATGCCCCAAAAATCCCATTTCTCGCAACCAAAACTCACGTTCATTGAACTTTGCAAAAAGTTTCTTCTCTCGTAAGGCTGACAATATAATACTCAAATGTTGCATATGCTTTTCTTCATCTCTCGAGTAAATCAAAATGTTTTCAATGAATATAACCACAAACTTATCTAGATAGGGTCGAAAAATTTGATTCATCAGATCCATAAATATTGCATGTGCATTCATTAATCCGAAAGGCATAACTAAAAATTCATAATGTCCATACCTGGTTCTGAAAGCAGTTTTTGGAACATCAGAATCTTTAACCTGAAGTTGGTAGTATCCTGAATGGATATCAATATTTGAAAACACCTTCGCACCTCTCAACTGATCAAACAAATCATCAATGCGTGGCAAAGGGTATTTATTTATTTTTCTAACCTTATTGATTTGATGATAATCAATACATAATCGTAACGATCCGTCTTTCTTTTTAACGAAAAGGATGGGTGCACCCTAAGGAGAGAAGCTAGGTCTCACAAATCCTCTATCTGTTAATTCTTTCAACTATACCTTTAACTCTTTCAACTCGATAGGCGCCATTCGGTACGGATTAATCGATATAGGTGCAGTTCTTGGAATCAACTCACAAGCAAATTCAACTTCTCTAGTCGGTGGTAATCCCGGTAACTCCTCTGAAAACACGTTTGAAAATTCTTTCACTACCGGATTCAACTTTAACTTCCTTTCTGAAACTTTGATATCCATATCATATGCTAAAAATGCTTTACAGCCTTTATGGATACAACTCTGACCTGACATAGCCGAAATAGTTCTCATAGTGTAGTTACTACCATCAAACTCAACTGTGACTAATTCCGCACTATGATGCTTCAATACGATTCTCTTCTACTTGCAACTTACTATGGCATCATGTAATGTTAACCAATCCATGCCCATTATCACATTAAACTCATTAAAGGGTAGTAGCATCGAGTTAGCTGGAAAGTAGCAATCTCGAATTTTCAAAGGACAATTCCTATATGTCTACTATCGCATACTGACCTAAAGGATTGGTTACTTTAACCACAAATTCAATTAATTCCACTGACAACTTCTTATCTGACACTAATGTTATGCATATGTACAAGTGCGTTGATCCCGAATCAATCAAAGTATAAACATTAATATCAAAGATGGAAAAATTACTAGTAACCATATCTGGAATTGAAGCCTCTTCTCAAGCACGTATCGCATAAGCTCTAGCTAGAGCCCGAGCCTCTAATCGAGTAGTTATATCTTTGGTTTCACTTCTACTTATTCTCGCCACAACACTAGCTCCCGATCTTTTGCCCCTGGTAACCGTGATAGCAGGTTTGCACTTTGATTCTTATTTACCTCTACTCGTTGCGGACAGTCACTCTTGTAATGCTCAAAGGATCCACATATAAAATAAGACCCATCCTTCAACCGACATTCCCCAAAGTGATTTTGACCATAATGGTTACACTCCGGTTTAGGTATGTGTCGTACACTTCCCACACTTGTTATCGAGGTTGTTGAGGGTCTGATGTTGCGCTATCTAAACCATTCTTTACTTGAAAATTCAGATGGCTCTAAGATACAATTGCTAAACTCCTTCATCTTTTTCTGTGGAGGAGCGAAAAATGTTCGATTGGAGCTATGTTTACTGAAGTCACGAGCTGTCATCTCTCTCTACTTTTTACAATTAAGAACTTCCTCCATTTTTCGAGCTCTATCAGACAATTCACCAATTCTCTAATTTCCATTGCTCCTACCAACAATTTTATCTCGTCATTTAAACCATCTTCAAAGCGAACACACATCTCTTCGTCTGTAGACACAAACTTGCGAGCATACTTGCTGAGGTAAACAAACTCACGTTCATATTCCACCACTGATCTATTACCTTGCTCCAATTCGAGAAATTCTTTTTCCTTCATGTCCAGATATCTCTTACTAATATATTTCTTTCAAAATTCTGCCTTAAAGAATTCCCAATTCACCCATTCTTTCGGTGCCACTGATATTGTTGTTGTCTACCAATAGAAAGCTTCTTCCTTTAACAAAGAAGTTGCACACCTCAGATAATCTTCAAGAGGGCATAACATCACGTCTAAAAGCCCCTGTGTGTACTCCAGCCAATATTCAGCTTTAGCCAGATTATCGTTCACATTACCATAAAATTCTTCATCTCCACATTTCCTGATTTTATCAATAGAAATTCTAAGGGAGTTATATCGTACCGAGCTTTAAGGACGATAAGGTAGTTGTTGTCGAGCCCCCACATCCGCACGCATGTAAGCATTACACATACCTTGCAACGTATGAAAGAAAGAATTAGGAGCCTCTTCTCTAGGCTTTCGAAATTCAAGTACGTTGTGTGTAACCCCTTGATTAGTGGCTGGAATATTACTTTGTGCGTCATCAAATATGGTTCGATCGGAATCAGTTGACATCCTTAATCTATTAAAAATTCAGTCAATCTGATAGGAATCATCACACTATCACAATTTATATAATGGCATGTATTTCTAGACTTGACACATGCTACGTTTAGTCCTAAAATCAACTAGACAGTGGCTTTGATACCAAAAAATGTAACACCCCTAACCCATATCTATAACCGATACAAGATTATAAAGCATTACTAAACCATCACCCTGACATTCATACATTAATACCATCAAATCATGACAATAAACATTCTCATATATACGCAATTCACACATTCATACGAGAAACAAGCTTTAACAAGAATAAAGATGTCCTAAAGAATAAAAGAATTGAATCCAAAACAAGTTTAAAAACTAAAAATAACATTGGGAAAAATTCATGAAACATGGCACACGTTCATGTGCTTACCTGTGTGCTACCCCGTGTGTGCCTACAAAAAGGGGTCACACGATCGTGTAACAGCCTGTGTACCTACTCGTGTCACATGCATGAAAACCAAACTGTTTTATAACCCACGCTCGTGTGCTAGGCCGTGTACCCAACCATGTGTTTATACGAAATATCCCTACTGACTTGTAACACACGCCCGTGGGAGAGACCGCGTACTAAACCATGTGTCTATACAAAATTATGCCACATGGCCCTGTCCTAGCCCATGTACCCCACACTGCACCAAAACACAACACACGACCGTGTGACAGGCCATGTAGATCAAAATTCCTATCCGAACAAGACACAAAACCATCAAGTAGTGCATAGCAAGCTACCATAACCTTCTTATACCAATATGACCTAAAAATTTCAATTAACACACTACAAAATGTGAAATCAACTTAAATAAACATTCAACCAATATGCCTACCAAAGGCATCACATTTTATACCATTCAAGACAATTTTAGGATAACAAGACCAAATAGTTCATAATTCCATTTCATACATAGATCAACTTTAGCATTTCTTCTACAAAATAGCATATTCAAACATAATGCTAACTATACAAAACAACCAGTTGCCAAAGTCATGGTAAGACTTAGTTCTCTGCTTTTCAACATATAACCCACCCTAATACATGCCATTATATACAAACATCAAAAAGACTAGCAGTAACTATCATAAGAGATTGATAGTGTGATCTTCCTCGATTTTCTGATCAAACGCAAGTGTCCGACAACCTACAAGAAACATTAACACAAGGTAAGTATGGAAATAACTTAAAAAGGTCAGAAAACCACCTCCCATATATATTCATTTCCCCATCACCTATTTCATTTGACTATACCACTTTCTTAACAATTAAGAAGTTATCTTCACAGTTTCACCAACTGTTCACCGACTCAAAGCCTGCTAAATGTCACTGGCTCGAAGCCTGCTATTTAATCACCGGCTCGAAGCCTGCTATATAATCACCTCTTTTCTAACAACAATCAGTTGCATCAACATACCACAAAATTCATCTAACTACAATCACAAATATATATATCAAAACGTAATAAGCATAACATAGAAGTTCATACGAACTTACCTCGATGGCAAAACTTGAAAGATGCGACTGGTGACTAATCCACCACCTTAGCTTTTCCTCGGTCTAGGTATGGTTGCTCCTTCTCTTGATCTAAAATACCATTTAATCTAATTAATAATTAAAATATTTTTTAAACAATTCCATTTTCTAATTTCACGAAATTATGAATTTGCCCTTACTAATTTAACATTTTAGTAAAGTGATCCTCATCACCCTAACTTAAGTTTTTTCTCACTTCTTCTTAACTAATCTAACCATAGTTCCTCTTACAACAACATCACATATTTAGTTCAATTCATCAAATATACATAACTTCTATTAAACTACTAATTTACAACCTATCTTGAACTTTCCATTATCTCCTTCCAACTCATTATCAACAATCACAAGAATTCACCATTTTACCTAAAATTTCTAAAGAAAAAGACCAAGATTTTCATCCATGTAAATTCTCATAACCTCAACCATTTTAAAATCCAACTCACAAAACAAATAGATTGAACCAAACCAAACTTAATATCACAAAATCATGTAAAATAAAGTCTAAATTCACTTACATGCAAGCCTTTCTTTTTCCAATTAATGAAGCATTCAACAATGGAGGGTTTCTTTTCTTGACTTTTGTTATAGAGGAAGAAAATAGAAGGAAATTAATTTATTTTTCTATTATTCTATCCACTCATCATTTCTAAATTACAATTTTAGCTTTTAAAATTCATTTAAGTTTCTTAATTCAATTCACCAAACTCCACTAACATTTTATTTGGGTTATCTGACATGCAAACCCACTCCTTTCTCATTCCCCCTATTTAATTTCAATGATAATTACCATCATATTTATACTTCCTTCAATTTAATCCATCTCTCGTATTTGCTTATTTTGACATTAAATATTCTTCTAAATTTCAATACTATTTAACTAATTGCTATAAACATTTATATAATTTAATGATAAATAATGATTTACTTGTTGAAATAGTAGTCACAAAACCACTTTTTCCATTATTGCTCTACTTGGGTTATTACACAACTACTACCCCTTAAGGTTTTCTACCCAAAACCTTAAGTAACACATCACAAAATGAGAGAAAAAAAGAATGAATGGGATTTTACCTCTAAAAGGTAAGTGATCAACAATTAAGTACTCTTACACAAAGTTACAACACTAGAAAGAATGATTGAAAACTTAACCCACAAGTGTGTACAAGAAATGTTTGGTAGAAGATTGATGAAAGATTGAAAAATGAGTTATTTGAAATTAAGCACTTGTTTCTTGTCTTTTTTAACTCCAATGGGGAGCCTTGACATTGTATTTAAGTCCTCTAACAACCTTGTGGACGTTTCTAGCCGTTAGAAATAAAATAGAGTCGTTGTAGCCATTATAACTAGCATTTTTTGCAGACAGCAAGTTCGTTGTTCCGATAGAAGCACAATTATATCGGTAGAAGCCTTTGCACAATATGACCATTGGAGTCGTTGTATCGGTAGAACTCTGAGGGTTTCATTTGGTATTGGTAGAACCCATCAGAGTATCGGTAGAACTCTGAGGGTTTCATTTGGTATTGGTAGAACCCATCAGAGTATCAGTAGAAGTGCAAAGGATGCTGAACTTTGGCTACTGACTTGACTTGTTTCGGTAGAAGCCTTCCAGGTATCGGTAGAACAGAAGTTGTTTTGGTAGTCTTGGTCAAGGTATTGGTAGAAGTCACAGGCCACAACTTCTTTGCTCACTAGAGTTTGTTCTACCGATAGAAGACTTGATTGTATCGGTAGAACCAAGAGTGTATCGGTTGTTGTCCTTGTTCTACTGGTAGAAGTTTGAAGCATTCCAAAGGTTTTTCTACCTTGTGTTCTACCGATAATTGTTCCGCTAAGTATCGATAAAAGTCTTCCAGACTTCAAAAATTTGTCAAAAACTAAGTTATTTCAAAGCTTTTTAAAAGTTTATTTTTCCAACACTTTGAAAATAATTTTAAGGACTTATAAACAATTTTTGCAAATTTAAGGTATTTTTAAAATATTTTTTTTTATATCAAAATACTTGAAAAACTAGGCTAACAATCTCCCCCTTTTTGATATAACAAAACATTTTGAAAATATTTGCTAACTCTCCCTATCATAAACATTATTTTCAAAATAAGTTCCCATTAAAAAAATTAGATGTTATTTCATTTAAATTTCCAACTTGAAGAGTTTTGTTTTAAGAGTAAAGTTGAAAATTAATTTAAGCAAATTTTACATTTTCTCCCCCTTTCTGTAATATCAAAAAGAGTATAAGTTGGAAAAACTAGGGGAAGTAATGCACAATACTTAAACCGAAAGAATAATAATAAAAAAAAACAAGTAAAGAAGAAGTATGTATAAACAATTAGATAATATAATATCAAATGATAGTACTTTTGAACCAAAAACATTCAAATATAATAAAAGTAAGAACATCCTAAAGCAACCAACCATGAAATCGATAAAAAAGAAGGTAGATATCCTAAGACAAACAACCAAACAATCCAAAATCATAATGTAGTCCAACAAAAAACATGTAGAACTCAACCAAGACATGATGTCCTGATCATCCGATTGAGGAAAACGAGCTCATTTAAATGCTCGTCTAGTTAATTGTAGCAATCATCAATGTGGGTAGTCAATGCATTAAATCGTGCATGACTTGTAATGACAGTCCATTGATCGCCTAGAGTAGGCGTACGGTACGCGAAGATTGTGGAGGGAGGAGAGCTGGATGTTTCTTGTGTGAAGACGAAGGAGCATCAGAAGATGTTAGAGCTATAGGTGGAACCATCAATCCTTGAGTTGCTAAGGATTGGTGATCGAACATTCGAACCCAATTCCCTTATCATCAAGCTTCCAATTATAGCTATGTGCGATCAATATGTCGATGAAGGAATTAATGGCATGATCGGGGTTTACACTTACATTTATACGAAGGGTACGAAAGATATGAGAGACGAAAGCACTGTAACATAAGGTTTTGTTGCTAGACACCAGTAATCTAACGATCTCGATAAGATTTAGAAAAATAATGGAAGCTAAGTTTAGGGGATTGTCAATTCTAAAGCAATGCCACATCCAATAATCGATATGACGAAAATCGGAATGCTAGTTTGTTAGGGCAACGATCCAAGTGAAATAAGATGGAGGATACAGTCATGAAGGTCCATGTCATTGCCGACATAGTCATTTGGCCTAACTAAGGAGGGGTCATATGGGCCGGTATGACGATCATCACCCTCATTAGTAATAGAAAGGTATGAAGAGAGGGTGTCGACCAAGATGGTAATCTATTGGCCTATGACTAAAGAGATGAAAAAGTTAACTAGGTGAGTGTTCGAGTCATGTTTAAGTTTTGCGTTAGAGTAAAACGCCCGAACAAGGTTGTCGTAGCAAGGACCCCTAAGTTGGAGACAATCGAGCCAACCCCAATTGTGGATTTGATCGAGGTATTTGAATTTAAGGGTATTTGCTAAGAAATTGAGATCAACAAGACGAGATATTTGAATCGAACGGGTTGCAAAATAGGTGTTGAATTTTTCGAGAGCATTACTGTCCTCGAAACATTCAATAATCGAAGGATGATCTAAGGGAGCGGAAGAGGATTCACCTCTTGCGCGTTTAATGGCTGGATACTTACGAGATGTACGACGAGGTATTCTATCTAATGAAACGATAAACTAAAGGTTAATGGATCGGGTAAAAATGTACCCGTTAAAGTAAACAAGAATACAAACAATTTATATCCCCAATAGTAGCAGATGCAATTTTTAAATTTGATACAATGATGTTATGAAATAAATAAGTCGAAACACATATATATAAATATAAAAGTAGTTTATATAAAAAAAGAAATGTATAAAATGTATATAACAGTAGTTTATATAGCATAGATATGTGTGTGTGTATATATATATATATTACAGTATATAAAAATAATTTATATAAAATAGATATGTATATATATATAACAGTATATATGTATAAAATATACAATTTGTAAAAATATGTATATAAAATTACTAATTTTACTATATTATCCTAAAACTAATATTATTTTTAAATTTGAAAATAAATAAAAAATAAAAGAAAAAATTAGGTTTACCTTAAAACAAATTAGGGAAATGGGGAAAATGTGATCCTTTTGAGAAAAATCCTTGTTGAAAATGAAATGGAAGCATGTGGTAGGCAAGATTTAGTGAAAAAAATTAGAAAAAAAATGGTGGAAAGTGTAGTTGGGAAGTGGGGATTGAAAATGGGGATGAGGTTTTGGAGGAAGAAGGTGACAAAAAGAAAATAGGTTTTTTTGCAAAAACACGCTACTGGGGTATATATATGCCTGCAACTACTGATACTTGTACACTTCTATCGATAGAAGTGTACAGGTTTCGGTAGATGTATTTTTCTACCGATATCTTATGAACTCAAACCCAAAAATGTTATTTCAGCACAGTTCTACCGATACATCCTATGTACTATCGAAACAACTAATCAGAAAATGAAAAATTATAGAGAAAGAAGTACAAAACACACAGATAACACATATAAAACAATAAAATGTCATAATTAAACAAATATTACTAGAAAATCAAGTAATATATATATACACCAAACTACATAAAACAACAAGTGTCTAAGAATGTCAAATATATATATAAGAGGCTTAAGAAGGCATGTTCATTAGTCCTAGCTCTCCCCTAATTTTCCAAAATCTCTCCTTATTTAAAGGCTTTGTAAAAATATCGGCTAGTTGATGCAAAGTATCTACAAACTCTAGAATTATGTCACCTCGTTGCACATGATCTAATGAAATGATGTCTTATTTCTATGTGCTTTTTTCTAGAGTGTTGGATGAGAATTTTGGTTAAGCAAATAGCACCAGTGTTATCACACCTTATTGGAATGTGATCTATATAAATTCCATAGTCAACTAATTGTTGCTTCAACTAAAGAATTTGAGCACAACAACTATCTACAACAATATATTCCACTTCGGTTGTGGATAAAGCTACACTATTTTGTTTCTTAGAGAACTAAGAAACAAGGATGTTGCCTAAGAATTGACAAGTTCCAAAAGTGTTTTTTCTATCCAACTTGTACCCTCTAAAATACGTATCGGAGTAAGCATGTAAACTAAATGATGAATCTTTGGGATACCAAAGTCCTAGGTTTGGAGTGTCCTTAAGGTACCTAAGAATTCTTTTAATGGATTGTAAATATGATTCCTTAGGAGATGATTGAAATCTTGAGCATAAACAAACATTAAACATTATATTTGGTATAAAGTTTAGTATGAATACATTTACCTCCTTCATCTTTATCAAGCTTTGTTGAAGTACTCATTGGTGTTGATTGAGGTTTCAAGTCCTCCATTTTAAACTTCTTGAGCATTTCCTTGATATATTTGGCTTGATTGACGAAGATGTCATTTTGAGTTTGCTTGATTTGGAGCCCTAAAAAGAAGTTGAGCTCACCCATTATGCTCATCTCAAATTCACCTTGCATAATCTTAGAAAACTATTGACAAAGAAGTTCATTAGTAGCACCAAATATAATATTATCTACATAAATTTGTATTACTAAAATTTCCTTGTCTTTAGTTTTTATGAACAAGGTGGTGTCTAATCTGCCTCTTCTAAAGCCATTTTCAATTAAAAATTTGGAAAACCTTTCATACCAAGCTCTAGGAGCTTGCTTTAAACCATATAGAGCTTTAGACAATTTGAAAACATGATATGGAAAATGTGGATTATCAAAATCGGGAGGTTGTTCAACATAAACTTCTTCATTTATGAGACCATTTAAAATGCACTTTTGACATCCATTTGAAAAATTTTAAATTGTTTGAACATGCAAAAGCTAATAACATCCTAATTGCTTCTAACCTAGCTACCGGTGCATAAGTTTCATCATAGTCTATACCTTCCTCTTGGCTATATCCTGTGGCACCTAATCTAGCCTTGTTTCTAACAATATTACAATTTTTGTCTAGTTTATTTCTAAATACCCATTTAGCTCCTATAGCTCCAAAATTCATCATTTAAAACATCATCAATGCTCTTAGGCTCTATACAATAAATGAAAGCAACATAATTACAAGTATTTCTAATTGAAGATCTAATGATTACCCCTTTAGATGGATCACCAATGACGTGTTCATCCTTAACACATGAAAGCTCTCTTAGGTGGCTAGATTCTCTTTGAACATGAGTTGGTTCTTGAAGTTAATCAATTTTGAGTTCTTGAACCAATTCACTTATGCCTTGATGTTCATGTGATGTTTGATTTTGCTCAGTTTGATATATTTCTACATCATCAAAATCAATAGATCCCTTTCTAGAAGGAGAGTCAGATTCATAAAAAATAACATGTATAGATTCTAATAAGGGTTTTCTTTTTAAAAATTCTATAAGCTTTAGAATGAGTGGAATATCCAAGAAAAATACCTTCATCACTTTTGGCATCAAATTTTCCTAAATTTTCTTTTCCATTATTCAAAACAAAGCATTTGCAACCAAAAGGATGAAAATGACTTATGTTAGGCTTTCTTCCTTTAAAAAGTTCGTAAGGAGTTTTCTTCAAAATAGGCCTAACTATTGCTCTATTTATAATATAGCAAGAAGTGTTTATGGCTTCCGTCCAAAAATATATTGGCAAATTATTTTCACATAACATGGTTCTAGTCATTTCCTCTAAAGTCCTACTTTTCCTTTGAACAACTCCATTTTGTTGAGGAATTCTAGGTGTCGAAAAATTGTGACTAATACCATGTTCATTATAAAAATTATCAAAGCCAAGGTTTTCAAATTCTTTTCCATGATCACTTATTACACTTGAAATCGAATATCTCACTTGGTTTTGAATCATTTTTCAGAAAAATATTAAATTTTTCTAAAGCTTCATATTTTGAAAACAAAAAGAAAACTCATGTATATCTAGAATAGTCATCAACAATAACAAATTCATATTCTTTACCTCCTAAACTCATAGTTCTAGTTGGTCCAAAAAGTTCAATATGAATAAGTTAGATTACTCTAGATGTAGAAACTATAACTTTAAATTTAAAATATGCTCTTCTATGTTTACCTTTAGCACATGCATCACATATTTTATCAAAGTCAATAGAAAATTTAGGCATGGCAACAACAAGTTCATTTTTAATAAGCTTTGAAATAACATTCATGCTTGCATGACCTAATCTTCTAAGCCATAGACAACACATATTTTCACTACCAGCCACAAAACAAACATTAGAGGAAGATATGTCATCAAAATGCACCATAAAAATATTACCTACTCTATGTCCTACAAAAAGAATTTTATTGTTTACAATATCTACAACTTTGCATCCATTGGACTAAAATATTACTTTGAATCCCTTGTCACAAAGTTAACTAATGCTAAGGACCAATACCTTCAATAAGTCCTTTGGAGTTATCACGAAATGAAACTTCTCCTCCATACTTTGGCGTTAGTTCCATGAAATGGCTTTTGTCACCGGTCATTTGTCCAGAGCATCCACTAACAAGGTCCCATGAGTTCTTCTTAGAGTTGCTTGCCTTGAAGAAATGCTCTTCCTCTTACAAACACAAAGTTAAACTTTGGATTTTGGTACCCAAACTTTCTTGGGTCCATTAGCATTAGGCCTAAAAATTTTTGTTCCCTTAGGAATCCACTTCTTTAAACCTTCCTCATTTTGAGGTGTGATTAATCCTTTTGGAATCCACACATTCTTAGTGAGTTTACTTCTAGATGTGAACTTCCTTAAAGAACAAACTTGCCTATCATGCTCCTTTTTATGACAATGAGTGCATATGAGTAAGGCATCATAAATATAGCTTGGTTTCTCAAAGAAATTTTTAAATTTACTTTCTTTTTGTAAATTTACAAAACCTAAGTCACTCTTGTCAAATAAGACTCATGGAGGTTCAAGTATATCATTTAACTTTTGTTGTCTCATTTGAAACATAAAAAATGAATTATGCAAGTTTTCATTCTTTAAAATCAAATCATTGATTTGAGCTTGCATATCATTAAATTTTTTTCCATTTCCTCTTTAACTATGATTAGAGACTTATTTTCCTCCTTTAGTTTTGAAATCATTTTCTTATGTTTGGAGTTCATAGTCTCAAAATCTATAGTCAATTCATCGAATGCATCTTGTAACTCTTCAAAAATATATTCATTTAATTCACTGGAGTTTAGAGTTACCTTTTGTTCTTCAATAGTCATAAGGCATAGTTGGGCAACTTCATTTTCTTCCTCCTCATCGGATGAATCACTATCACCCCAAGTTTCCATCATGGCTTTCTTCTTTTTTTTTATGTCGCTTTCTTCTTCAATTGTGGACAATCAAATTTGATGTGACCCGACTTTTTGCACTCATAGCAAATGATTGGGTCCTTTTCCTTTTTGTTTGGTTCACCCTTGATGATGTTTTTTCTTGGAAAGCTTTTAGCTTTGTTGAATTTCATGAATCTTTTGAATTTCCTTGCCAACATAGCCATCTCTTCCTCCTCATCATCGTCATTAATGGAATCTTCATCCTTCTTACTAGTTGTCGATTTGAAGGCAACTCTCACTTTCTTTAGCACTTTCTTTGGCACTTCATTGGTTACTTTTGCATGGAAATTGATCTTCTTCTCATATGTCAATAAGGAACCAATGAGCTCATCAAGGGAGAGTACATTGAAATCCTTTAATCAATAACTAAGCACTCTCACACAAAGTTACAACACTTGAAAAAGACAACCTTGTTTCTTGTCCCCATTGATGTCCCTTAACATCCACAAGGTTGTTAGAGGACTTAAATACAAGGTTAAGTGATCACTCTCACACAAAGTTACAACACTTGAAAGAATGATTGAAATCTTAACCCACAAGTGTGTACAATAAATTTTTGGTAGAAGATTGATGAAAGATTGAAAAATGAGTTCTTTGAAGTTAAGCACTTTTTTCTTGTCTTTTTTAACTTCAATGGGGAGCCTTAACCATGTATTTAAGTCCTCTAACAACCTTGTGGACATTTTTAGCCATTAGAAATAAAATAGTCTTGCAGCTATTAAAACCAGCATTTAATGCAGACAATAGCTTTATTTTTTTTGTAGAAGCACAATGGTATCGGTAAAAGCCTTTGGACAATATGACTGTTGGAGTCGTTGTATCGGTAGATCTCTCCTTATATCGGTAGAACTCTGAGGGTTTCATTTGGTATCTATAGAACCCATCAGAGTATTAGTAAAAGTAAGGGATGCTTAACTTTGGCTATTGACTTGATTTGTTTCGGTATAAGCTTTCCAGGTACTGGTAGAACAGAAGTCGTTTCATTAGTCTTGGCCAAGGTATAGTTAGAAGTCCCAAACCACAACTTCTTTACTCACTGGTGTTTGTTCTACCGATAGAAGTCTTGGTTGTATCGTAGAACCAAGAGTGTATCAGTAGTTGTCCTTGTTTTACCGATAGAAGTCTGAAGCATTCCAAAGGTTTTTCTACCCTGTGTTTTACCGATACTTGTTCCACTTAGTATCGATAGAAGTCTTCTAGACTTCAAAAATTTGTCAAAAACTATGTTATTTCTAGGCTTTTTAAAAGTTTATTTTGTCCAACATTTCGAAAATAATTTTAAGAACTTATAAATAATTTTTGCAAATTTAAGTAGGAGATTTTAATATACTTTTTGCTATATCAAAATACTTGAAAAACTAGGGCTTACAACATGGAAGAGTTCGGAGTCATGACCTCGGCCATGGTGGCGTTAAGGTATGAACCCTAACCACCCCTCATGTTTTATATTTTATTTACTTAATATTTATTTTCAAAATAAGTGGGAAAAACAAAAAAATAAATATAATATAGAATAAATATGTATATATATATATGTATAAACAGAATACCTTGAGCAAAGAAAAAAAAACTCTTGATTTTGTATTTTGAATATCTTTTATGATATTAATTGCGGATAAAAAATTTACATGGGAGAAAATATGGCTTTTATAGCCATTTTTACAATCATTTTCATCTACTCCTTTTCTTTTGTGGGTAGCATGGCAGTGATAGGGTGCTTTCGGCCGCCCAATGGTGATGGTGGTGTTAGAGGCGTGATGAATAGCCTCAAGAACTAGTGGTTGACAGGCATGGGGCTTACGGTGTTGAGAGTGTGTGAGGAATTAGGGTTTTGGATTTTTTGGTGTATTGGGCCATTTAGGCTTTTGTTGTGGTTTGGGCTAGAGTTTAGGTGGTACTGGTTATTTATGGTTTGGGTTGGATAGGATTTAGGATATGTGTTGTAAAGGTAATTTGGATTGGGTTTGTGTAACATGGTTATTTAAATTAAAATGAATTTTTTATTTGGTTTATTTTGGTTTGGTCTTTATGTGGGCCCGGATAAATTGGACTCCAACAACTACCCCTCTTTGCTCATTGCTATGTAACGAGAATGGAGCAAAGACTAAAAGGAGGACCAATTTCGTCCGGTCCCACTGAATTCGACTTCTCAAGTGCTTCTTCTTCGAGTAACTTGCTTTTTGCTTCATTGGTCATTCAACTTCACTGCATCCGCTTCTCTACAACTTTAGGAAGATAAGATTTAGCTTCATGATTTTATCTTAACCCATGGCAACTTTAAAGAGATAAAATTTGTTGTTATAGCTTAACTTCATTCCACTCAGCTCTAGGGAGATTGAGATTCACTATTTGTTTTACTCTGTCCTTCTATAAATTTAAGGGTACAGAAGTTATGTGTATGGCTTCAATCTGCCCCTCTAGATTTAAGATTAAAAGATCGACTGATGGCTTCAATTTGCCCCTCTAGATTAGGGGTAAAAGGTTGGATGGTGGCTTCAATCTGCCCTTTGGATTAGGGGTAAAAGACTGGATGGTGCCCAATGTAACTTCACTCCATTTCACTGTAACTTCAGGGAGATTGAGATCCGTTACTATAGTTTTAATCCACTTTACTACAGCTTCAGGAAGATAGGATTTGGTGTGGTAACTTCGCTCCATTCCACTGCAACTTCAAAGAGCTTGACCTCTGTGACTCATTTTAACCCAATCCACTGTAACTTCAAGGATATAAGATTTGAGATTGTGGTTTTGTCTTGCTCTACTGTAACCTTGGGGGTATAAGATTTGCTTTTGTAGCTTCAATCTGCCCCTGTTTGTTCTAAGGGTGTAAGATTCGCCTTTATGGCTTCAATCTAACCCTCTAAAACTTTGAGATTCACCTTTGCAGCTTCAATCTGCTTCTTCACAGCTTTAGGGGTGTGAGATTCGCCTTTGCGGCTTTAATTTGGCCCTGTACAGTCTTTAAGGTATAAGATTTTTTGTTGTGGCTTCAATCTTTCCCTCTACATTTCAAGGGTACAAGATTCGCCATTGCGACTTCAATCTTTCCCTTCATATTTCTAAGGTACAAGATCCGCAATTGCGGCTTTAGTCTTTCCCTCCATATCTCTAAGGTATAAGATTCATCATTGCGGCTTCAATATTTCCCTTTACGTCTTTAGGGTACATGATTCAATGTTTCATCGGTTTATGTCGCCATTTCGTGGGAATGAAACCTGTAGAATACGCTTCTATGGGCCTTTACGCAGGCCAAATTATTAGGATGCCATGATCGAAATGAATCAAATGCTCCTAACTAAATGAGTGTGCATGATATTTGCATGAATGTCAAATTTCTGAATGATTTCATCTTCTTTGTCCTTAGGTCAACATGGTTTATCGTTAGTCTAAGTTCTATCACTGATGTGTGGTCATTTTTCTTTTTTTGGTTTGGTGCTTTGACATGAAACCCAAAGAGGTAGTCGTAATTTGAATTATTTGTTTTAGGACCCCTCTAACCTTCGGGTTTGGTTATTTTCAACTAGTGGTCCTATTTCAGGTCCTTATACTATTTAGAAATTTTCTAGAGTGATATGCAAAAATCCTTTTATTCCTTATTGTTAGACCACTAACTATCATTTCAATGCAAAAATGCTTGAACAATGTTGTAAAGTGTGAAAAATTGAAATTCATTGGAGGCAAAACTCGCATGAAGAAAATGAATGAAAAGATTAAAAATGACAAACATTGGTCAAAAATTGCCATTCATAAGGTGAGAAAAAATGAAATTAGGTGCCTAGATATCAAAGTATGAGTTTCGCTGAGCAAACTTGATAAGGACCATTCTAAGCTTGATATGTGTCCATGAAACCTGAGGTACTTCGTTGATGCCTCAAGGTGTAAAGTTTCTCCACCTTGTTACTTTTAAGAGAGAAGATCATTTCTTGCTCCTTCTTTGATTCATATTTGAGCCGTCGTTTCGGGTTTTCAACTCAAATCTCCTTAAGTTTTGAGATGCCCTTTACGAGTTTTCACTTCGACCTCTCCATTTTCCTTTTTCTTTCTTTTTTCTTTCTTTCTTTTTTCCTTTTTCTTTTCTTTTATTTTCTATTTTCTCTTTTTTTAGGTGAAATACTTCTTTATCGAATCTGTGTTTATGGGGTTGAGTATATCTTTGCTGTCCATCTTGGTCAAGATTAGAGCTTCTTCGGAACAAGGTTTTCTTCCCTTCATGGGATCCTTCCTAATTCATAATTCATTTTCCTCGAAAGTCTTTGTATGGGAAGGATCTTTTTCAACACCAGATTACTCTTCTGGAATTCTCTAGGGTGGATCTAGTTGTCATAAGCCCGCATCATTCATTTTTGGTACATTTGATCTTGACGGATAGCTTTTAGCATATTTTCTTCAATCAAGTTTAGCTTACCCCATTTGGATTGGATCCATTTTGCTTCATCAGTTCCAACAAAATTTAGAGGGAAGGAAACTCAACTCCAATAGGTAAGTCTACTTTAATTCCATAAACTAGTGAGACAGATGTTGCCCCAATGGATGTTCTAACAGAGGTTTTATAAACATCGAGGGTAAATGGTGAAGCCGATTTTCCAAAGGATCTTCTTAATGTTCTTATTAGCGAAATTTCCCTAATGACATTCATGCCCCACATAGAAAAGGCCATAACGTGAAGAGGTGAATGAGATACATAGATTTTCAAGATGCCCTTTGCGAGTTTTCATCTTGAATTTTTTTTCTTAGGTTTCAAGATGCCCTTTGCGAGTTTTCGTCTCGATCTTTTTTTTTTACCTCCTTCTTTAAATGCACGTCATGCCTTATTCTTCAAAGTTTTTGCTAAACCAAATTGCATTCTTCCTTTATAGGAGTCTGTGTGTCACAGCATTAGTTCCTTAAATCTAGCATGGTTTGATAGGACCATGCGAAGACCTCTAGATTCTCGAAGCAGCTGGCCTTGTTTCCACAAAGATACATGCCTCAATTCTCACTTAAGATCACAACTCTTCGAGGTGATATTCGTTTCTTGTCTTACTCAACCATCCGTAGCAGATCAAGAGACAAGTTACATTCTTGATCACCTTCGAAGCCTCGAGGTTTTTCTAGACACATGTCTTTCTCAAAATGAGGCTCCAAGTTAACAGCAGCGTCGCTCACATCCTTGATATCAAGTGACCCATCATAGGGACAAGAAGAAGATCCAAAGAATAATTGAATTTAAGATGGATGATTAATTGTGATATGAAACGAATGAAAAAAATAAAATGTTTGTCAAATTGGACAAAAATGCATCATTTTTATTGAAATAAAAGACAGTGGTTAAGTGCCCTTTACAAAATGATCCCTATTGCTCTTGAGCTTAGAGCAATAAGTGTATTCTGACTATTATTCTAGAAAAGTCCTAAAAACTACAAAAGCTCCTCCACTGTCTAGTTGTCCAAAACACTTCCAAGGGTGTAGAGACGAACTTTTGATAAGTTTCACTCCTCGTTCTCTTCCTCGGATATGACTTCCGCTTAAATTTTTCAACATTCCTACATTATCTTGATTTATCATGTTTTCTCTCAATTTCTATTCAGAGTTGATAACACTCCCCATTAACACAAATGTTTTAGATATGTGAGATTTTTTCTTTTTATTTTTATTTTTTGAAATTTAATGCATAATGAAATGTAATGCAAATGAATGGTAAAATGCATGCAAAGAAGCGTTGATTCTTGGTTCAATTCCATTAGAATAACTTTACTAGAAAACAAATTTCTTTACATAAGGTAGATACATATATGGTTGTGCCTTAATGCTCAAAGCCTCAATTTTCCTAAGAAGAATAGTTATTTTTTGCTTGATTCGACTCCGATTTCAGGCTCAAAACGTCAGTCTTGAACAGCTAAGGCCAACAAGTGGTTAGTCACTTCTCGTACTTGGCTAAAATCCTTACTCGTGATATGGTCCCTATCTCTAACCTGCCCCTAAGAGCTTTGGAGTCATTCCTCGTTTATTTTCAATTTTCTTTGGTGATATCTTCTCGTCTTTGGATAGCCATAAATTCCTTCAATGGAGAGTAGTCATCGGAGAATACTAGATAAGAGACTTTTTCCACTTTCCAAAAATAGCTAGCAAAAGTTGTGCACCCAAAAACCTTCTTTTGCCCTTTCTTCGACAGGCATTTAATGACTAAGATTGCTAGAATATGAGTAATTCTCGTCAAGTTGGTCAAATAAATCTGCAACTGCATCCTTTATGTGCCCCAACACTTTAGGGAAGACGACTAACTCATACGTGTTTGAGGCGAAGATGTCGACATTCTTTCTTGCATCTGAGTGTACTATGTCTTGCAAGCTTTTCAAAGCATTGCACTTTTTATCCCCTTTTTCCTTGATCAAGGCTGCAACCCAATGCTCACTCCTCTAAAGTATGCCTTATCAACTTGAATCCTTAGGGAATGGAGCAACATAACCATTGTTCTACCGTATGTCCATGTTTCTAAAAGTGAAGCAACTAAGTTGGATCCTAAAGCTGTGTCAGGGCTCGAAAAAGGTGCGTATCTACTTTAACCTTGAGTAGGTAAGGAAGATCACCAAATTCGAAGTAGAACATCTGCCTCGTTTCGTCATCCATATTTCTTTCAACTTTTACAAACTGTTATGGGTTACATTTATTTGGGTGTAATCCCAAAACTCTGATATGTGCCCTTCCGATAGGCTACTTCTTTTTTAGCGTTGTTTTTCCTTTAACCGCATACGCATGACCATGTTATCTTCTACCTTATCAAGGAACTCGTTTTCTTATGGCCAGTTCTCTATTTAGTAATCGAACACGAATCTACACTTTTTTTTAGATGAAAATGCAATGCAAACAAATTCAAAAGAAACAAGTTAGTATAATTAATACAGGAATAATACTTGAAAAAAAATTGCAATTAAAAGCAAAGAACAAGAATATAATCGTATCTCTTACACCGTATTCGGGTAATCACTAAAGGTTCGGCACAGTTCTACTTAAGGTTGGATCTTAGGGCTCCTTATATGTGGTTTAAGTTCTAGAGTAAAGGTACTCAAACCAATAGATTCCTCAATCCTCGCCCATTATAGGCTTATACGGACAAGTTTGGATTAGGGGGACACATTTCCTATATGTTTTTAGGAAGTGAAAACTTCACGAAAACATAGGTACGAATATATCCCGAAAACGATTCACTATTCTGCACGAAGGTGAAAACCTCACGAAGAAATAACTTCTCACTTCCACTTAAAGGGTGTAATAATAAATGCAAATGCATGCGAACACCTATACTAGCAATATCAACACAATTTATCATGGCAACACATAAAAAATGCAAAGGATCGCATATTAAATTAAATCGAATTTTAAATTTTTAACAAAAAGATTAAAAAATAATCGACTTGTGGCTTTACTCTCTTATTGGTCCCAGTAGAGTCGCCAAGCTATGAAACGTTTTTTTTTTAAAGTCTCGAATTTTTTATTTTAAAATTGAAAATGGAGTCGCCACCAATCTTTTTTTACTTGGTGTGATTGGAGCACCTTAAAACATTTTAATTTATAAAAAAAACAATTTGGTCTTCAAAATTCAGAAAATAGACTCGAGAGTCAGTTACGTGCGAGGAAGAATTAGCACCCTCACACGCCTAAAATAGGTACCTAGTCTATTTTTTTAAAGGTCGTCATTGTTAAAAATTCAAAAACTCAAGTAAAAGTTAAAATACGATCCTTAAATGCATGATTAATAGTTTTAATATTATTTTTAGAAATTTAATGTTACGAGAAAGACTCATTACTTTGAAATAAATGATAAAGGAAGTCATGTCCAGTAAGTTAGGGCATGACACCTCGAATTTTCAAAAATAACGAGCATTCCTTTTATTCCAAGTCTCACATTTTTTATATTTTAAAAAAAGGGTATTCGATTATTTCGGTTAGAAGAAAAAACCGCACCTAGTACGTTAAGGCATTACTTTTCTCAAACCTCCGAAATAAGGAAGTTGCTTTAATTTTGAAATCATTTATTTTATCAAAATGCATTATTTTTTACAAAAATCGTATGAGCATAATTTACAAATTAATAATGATGGCATGACATAAAAATGAAAGACAAGTAAATACAATAATATAAACACAATAATAAATGCGAATTTAAGAACGTAAAATGAATAAAATAATACTAATGTAAAATATATATATATAAAAAAATTAGAAGGGATTAAATTGAAAACAAAATGAAAACAGTGATCTAATTTTAAAATATTAAAAGACTAAAAAAACAAATAAAAAATTTAAAAGGAAGGGACTAAAATGGTGATTTTCCCAAACCCACGCATTATTTTTCAAAACAATGGTCAAAGGACCAAATTAAAAAATATAAAATTATATGGTTTAATTAAAAAATAGTTTTAAGGTAAAAAGGATAAATTTTAAACAAAATAAAATGCGGAGGGACTTAATTAGTAATTTTCCTCATTATTTTTTAAAGGTCTGTAACCAAAACAACGACGTTTCAAAGTCATGATAGATTGGCTTGAAACAACATCGTATATGGGCAACATTGGGTGCACAAGGACTAATTTGAAATCGCTTGAAAATTGGAGGGGCTGTGAAGATAAATCTCCCATTTTTCGAAAATGCGCGGATCCTAAGGCAAGTACGAATCCTGTTCGGGTTATAACGTCAAAACAACGTCGTTTTAAGGCCACCAATTTAGGCCCTAAACGACGTCATATGGGGGGCCTTTATAAGTAAATTTTTTTAAAAAAATTCTCGTTATTTCCTTTCACTTAAAAATAAAACCTTTCAAACCTTTCTTTTTCTCTCTAATCCTCCTCTGCCCGGCCCCAAGTCTCGATCTTCGGCCGTCGATCATCGGCACCGACGACCGTCACCTACGACTGTCGAATTTCTAAAAATTGATATTTTTTTTTTAGAAAATCATATATCCAGGCTTAGATATTTTGTAAATCACGTCAAATCAGTTTTTTTTTTAAAAAACTTCAATTTTTATGGGTTTTAAAATCTGTTTTTTTTTTCTTTTTTTAAAAAAAATCCCTTCGTCCGAATTTCTCCTCACAAACATGGAAGAGCTCGAAGTCGTGACCTCGGCCATGGCGGCGCTAAGGTATGAACCCTAACCACCCCTCGTTTTTTATATTTTATTTACCTAACATTTATTTTCAAAATAAGTGAGAAAAAAAAAATATAATATAGAATAAATATGTATATATATATATATATATATATATATATATATATATATATATATATATTTACTTAATACTTATTTTCGAAATAGAGAAAAAAAAACATAAAATAAATAGAGTATAAAATCAATATAAATATATATACATATTAATTCTATATTATATTTATTTTTTTGTTTTTCCTACTTATTTCGAAAATAAATGTTAACTAAATAAAATATAAAAAAACAAGGGGTGGCTAGGGTTCATACCTTAATACCGCTATGGCCGAGGTCACGACTTCGAATTCTTCCATGTTCGTGAGTAAAAATTCCGACGAAGGGATTTCTTTTTAAAAAGGAAAAAAAACAAAAACAGATTTTAAAATCCGTAAAAATTGAAGTTTAAAAAAAAAAGGATTTGGCATGATATATGTATAAACAGAATACCTTGAGCAAACAAAAAACTCTTGATTTTGTATTTTGAATATCTATTTTGATATTGATTATGGGTAAAAAATTTACATGCAAAAACTCTTGATTTTGTATTTTGAATATCTGTTTTGATATTGATTGTGGGTAAAAAATTTACATGGAAGAAAATATGGCTTTTATAGTCATTTTTACAACCATTTTCATCTACTCCTTTTCTTTTACAGGTAGCACGGTGGTGGTAGGGTGCTTTCGACCGCCTAATGGTGATTGTGGTGTTAGAGGCGTGGTGAGTGGCCTCAAGAACCAATGGCTGACGTGGCATGGGGCATGCGGTGTCGAGAGTGTGTGAGGAATTGGGGTTTCAAATTTTTTTGGTGTATTTGGCTATTTGGGCTTGTGTTGTGGTTTGGGCTATGGTTTAGGTGGTATTGGGTATTTAGGGTTTGGGTTGGATAGAATATGGGATATGGATTGTAAATGTATTTTGGATTGGGTTTGTATAACATGGTCATTTAAATTAAAATGGATTTTTTAATTTAAATATATATTTTTTTATTTGGTTTATTTTGGTTTGGTCTTTATGTGGGCCCAGACAAATTGGGCTCCAACACAAGATATCTCTATTCACGCATGCCCTAACTTTGGTGCATTGGTAATCTTGAAACAAGGTATTGCAATATAAAAAACACACTATGACATATGATCCTCAAATCACTAATATAAATGTTGCAAAGTGGGAACTCGTGTCTTCAAGTGAGCTTGCAGCTTTGCACTAATAGCAAAGCTGCGAATTCAATTGAAGACACAAGCTCATCCAAAACTGCGAGCTCACCAAAAGGACGCAAGTTCATCAAACGATGCTAGCTCAACCATAAATGTCAGCTAAGCAAAATACAAGCTATCAAAGTTTTTGACGAACCCTCGAATAAAGCATGAGCAGGGTTCATATGCTAAATCTGATTTTTTGTTTAAGTCTGTTTGTTAGGTTAACTTGTTGAAATAAGCAGAGTTAGTATTGAAATGATGTTTTAGGTACTGATTTACCTATTCAATTTGTGTACCAGATTTATCTTTCCATTTCAAAAGTGATTTAGTGGGATTTATTGATTATTTGTAACCACTACACTTATATATTGTAATACTTTTGGAATGAAAAGTGATAAGAAATCAATAGCAGTTCATTCAGTCTGCAAAGTATTCCTTTTGCATTTCTTGCTTATCTTTGTTTTGTTCTCTCAACTCCAAAAACACCAACAATAACAAATAAAGCATTATTCGTATATTAAGATGTTGTTTGGGCAGGAGACATCAATGATCAAATCTTCACATCAGGTTATATTTTTGTGCTTTGGATAGAACCCTATCAGCTAGCCCTCTAAAAAAGAAAGAACAATAGCTCGCTCATGCAGTGCTGCTTTATCTGAAACAAATTAGATGACAAATCTTCTTCGGGAATTGTATGTTCGAAACTCACGTCCTCTTATACTGGAAACAATGTTGACGACGACCAAACTAATGTTGGAAGGAGGTGGAAGAGAAATAGTTTTTTAAGAAGAAAATGAACTCACTCTGTATTAAACTTTTCTTCTTTACAACTCTTTTTAAACTTCATCACATACAACTATTTATATAGTAATTGTAAGTGACTATTGGATTCAACACATTCACGTAACCTAGCTAAATACATGCATGACTACTAGATACATCTTTTCTAAATACATTAATTAAGCTAAATACATCTACTCTAATATAGTCATTAAATATAAGTGCATGCAAGTAATATATTCTAGATGTTACAAATTACATCCAACACTTCCCCTTAATTTGAACTTTTCTTGATTACACCAAGATTATCATGCATTCTTCGAAAACCTTCAATCTTGAGAGGTTTTGTAAAAATATCTGCCACTTGATCTTAAGTCTTCTCAAACTTAAGCTCCACTTCCTTCTTAGCAATATGCTCCCTGATAAAATGATATCTTCTGTCTATATGTTTGCTTCGATCTTGGAATATAGGATTTTTTGCGAGTGCTTGTGCAGACTTGTTATCAATGCAAATTTTGGTTGCTTCTTCTTATGGCAAGTGAAGTTCTTTCAAAAATTCTCTAAGCCAGATAGCATGACAAGTACAGGAAGTTGTTGCCACATATTCAGCCTCACAAGTTGAAACTGTCACAATAGGTTGTTTCTTAAAAAACCAAGAGATGCAACAATTTCCCAAGAAAAACACAAATCCAATGGTGCTTTTTCTATCATCAATGTCACCGGCAAAATCACTATCACAAAATCCCATGAGTTGAAAGTCATGAGAAGATTAGTAGAATAACCCAAATTCAATAGTACCTTTTAGGTAACGAAGAATCCTTTTAGAAACCTTCATGTGAGCTGAGGTAAGAGCTTCCATGTAGCGACTCACTACTCTAACTGTAAATAGGATGTCAGGACTTGTACATGTTAAGTATCTCAAACTTCCCACAAGACTTTTGAAAAAAGTTGGATCTTCCTTTATTCCATCATCAAACTTTGACAACTTCACTCCACACTCCATTGGAGTTTCAACAGGATTACAATCAAGCATTTTGAATTTCTTCAACACTTGTTTTGCATAACCTTCTTGTGAGATGAATTTGTCATCATTTGTTTGTTCCACTTTTAGGCCCAAATAATAAGACATAAGCCCCACATCAGTTATCTCGAAAATAAGTGACATGTGTCTCTTGAACTCTTCAATTAAATTTAGATTGTCTCAGATAAAGATCAAATCATCCACATAAAGACAAACTATTAAGATATCTCTACCATCATTCCTTTTGACATAGAGCACATGTTCACGAAGACATCAAACAAACCCATTGTCTCGAAAATACTTGTAGATGCGGCTATATCACGCACGAGGTGCTTGTTTTAACTCATATAACGCCTTTTTCAACTTTAGGCATTTATCTTCTTGTCCTTGGACATTATATCCCATAGAGTGCTTAATTTGGACTTCCTCTTCCAAGAAACCGTTAAGAAAAGCCAATTTCACATCAAGTTGATGTATTTTCCACTTCATCTGAGTCGCCAAGAAAATAAGCAAACGAATTGTTTCAATCCGGGCAACGAGTGCAAAGACTTCATCATAATCAATCTCATGCTTTTGCTTGTAGCCTTTAACAACAAGCCTTGCTTTGTACATTACCACTTCTCCACTTGCATTATTCTTTTTCTTGAAAATCCACTTGACCCCAATAGCTTTATGGCCTTTTGAAAGTTCAAATAACTCCCAAGTGTTGTTTTTCTCAATGGATTTTATTTCTTCATCCATGGCTAGTCTCCATCTTTCGTCCTTCATGGCATCATTGAAGTTAAGTGGCTCACTATCTACAAATAGACAAAACAAATCATTAATAACTTCAATAGCATCATACAATTCATAAATACTTTTCATTTTTCGAGGTCTTTCACTCGAGCTTTCTTCGAAAGTTGCTTCATGAATTGGAGCAGGTGAAGATAGAGGAGTCACGTCTTGCACCGGTGTCACAATGTCTTGTTCTTCCTCAAAATAAAGAAAGAAATCATAAGCTTGATCTTCTTGGGCCTCCAAATTCCAACTTGCTTGTTCATCAAACTCAACATCTCGGCTTATGATAATTCTCCCATTGCTTGAGTTTTACAACTTGTAGCCTTTGGAGTTTGAGTCATAACTAATGAAAATATATTTTGAACTTCGATCATCAAGCTTCAATCTATCTTGGTCAGATACATGCTCATAGGCAATGCAACCAAACACTCGTAGATGTCTAACACTTAGCTTTCTTCCACTCCATGCTTCTTGAGGTGTTAGATCATTCACATTCCTTGTTGATGAGCGGTTGGACAAGTAAACTACACAATAAACAACTTCAGCCCAAAATTCCTTGGGCATATTCTTTGCATTCAACATACATCTAGCCATGTTAAGAATAGTTCTATTTTTTCTTTTCACTACACCATTTTGTTGTGACGATCTAGACACCGTTAAAGGACTATGAATTTCATGTACTTTGCAAAACTCATTGAAACCATTGGAAGTGAATCCGCCTTTTTTATCGGACCTTAAAGATTTTATCTCATAGTCACTCTCTTTTTCAACAAGAGCTTTGAAATTTTTAAATGCAACAAAAGCTTTAGATTTTTGCTTCAAGAAGTAAACCCAAGTCTTTCTACTATAATCATCAATAAAAAACAAAAAGTATTTACTTTTACTAAATGATGGCAGATTGATTGATCCACACACATCGATATGAACAAGTTGAAAAGGCTTGGTTGCTCTTGATGTTGCTTCTTTTGAAATCTTGATCATGCATGCTTGCTTAGGAGACATGCCTCACACAATTAATTAGGATGGCTAATTGTTGGAATTCCTTTAACCATCTTCTTTTCTCTGAGAACCTTAAGTGCTCCAAAATTCAAGTGGCCAAATCTCATGTGCCAACACCATTCTTCATCCTTCACACTAGCCTTCAAACACTTGGCTTCAATTATCTTGAGATTCAACATAAACATTCTATTCTTCGACATGGATACTTTAGCAACCAAGTTGGCATATTGATCTCTTAGCCAAAGCAAACAATCTTTCATGTGAATTTCATAACCCCTTTGAAGGAGTTGTCCCAAACTCAAAATATTGCTTTTTAACTTGGGAACATAGTAAACATCGGTAATAAGGCTATGACCACCATCCTTTAGAGAAATTAGAATAGTAACTTTCCCTTGGATTTGGACTTTTGAAGAGTCTCCAAATGAAACATTGCCTCTAACCTTCTCATCAAGCTCCACAAAAGTCTCTTTGCATCCACACATGTGATTGCTTGCTCCATTGTCAAGATACCATATGCATGCATCATTGCTTTCTTCATTCTTGAGTTCTAGCAATAAAGTTGACTCTTCCACATCTTGTTGATCTTTAATGAGATTCGCCCTCTCTTCATTTTCATTAGAATCATTTTGGCATTCCCAAGAAAAATGGTCAAATTTATGACAATTGTAACATTAAACACTAGACTTGTCATACCTCCTTTCATTCGATCTTCGATAATTACCACTTCCTCTTCCCCTCGCTCTTCTACAATTTCTAGTTGATGGGCTCTCATTATCGTTGTTGCTATTTTCACGATCACCTCTTCCACTTCCTCCTTGGCCTTAACCTCATCCTCATCCTCATTCGCGTCCACTTCCACGACCTCTACCTCTTTGGTTCTTTTCTCCTCGGCAATCTTTCAACGATATCTTGGCTTTGAGAGCTTGTTCTAAGGACTCATCTTGTCTCCTCTTGAATTTGTCTTCTTGTGCTTGCAACTCTCCCATTACTTGTTCAATAGTCATAGAGTCTAAATCTTTTGACTCGATGATACAAAGCACAAAATCAAACTTTGGAACCAAAGAACGAAGGATCTTTTCAATAATGCGAACATCTTCTAAGGTATCTCCATATCTCTTCATTTGATTAACAAGCCAACACCCTTGAACAATAGTCTAAAATTGACTCGGATTCCTTCATCTGTAAAGCTTCAAACTCACCACGTAATACTTGGAGTCAAACCTTTTTCACTTTGTCAACTCCTTGGAGAGAAATTTGCAAAATCTCCCACGCTTCCTTTACGGTGTTAGCATTAGTCACTTTCACAAACATCGATTCATCCAAACATTGAAGGATGAGGGCGAGGGCTTGTTGGTCCTTCTTCCTTGTTCTCGCCAAGGCATTTCTATCTTGTTACGACAAGGATGCCTCGTCTTAAGGAAAATCATAACCATTTTGTGTGATCTCCCACACATCTTGTGAGCCAAGTAGAGCCTTCATACAGAGGCACCAATTTTCATAGTTATCTTTCGTAAGACGAGGAAATTGAAATGGAAACATTCCATTGTTGGCCATCTCGTTTCACTATCGAACCAAGCTCTTGATACCACTTTGTTAGAAGGAGGTGGAAGAGAAATAGCTTTTCAAGAAGAAAATGAACTCACTTTGTATTAAAATTTTCTTCTCTACAACTCTTTTTAAGCTTCATCACATACAACTATTTAGATAGTAGTTGTAAGTGACTATTGGATTCAACACGTTCATGTAACCTAGTTAAATTACATGCATGACTACTATATACATCTTTTCTAAATACATTAATTAAGCTAAATGCATCTACTCGTGCATGCAAGTAATATATTCTAGATGTTACAAATTATATCCAACAACTAATACTCAATTGCAACAGAAGTTATCTTTTCATTTTTACAACAACAACAGTTGAATCTTTCTCCAATATTTTAGGTGGTTGTTCTGCTTCACCTTTTCTTCTAAATCCAGCGTACTTTTATCAATGAGTGTTTCTCTGATAATTTGAAGTTTACAGCTTAATTTGTTCCCATGGGAAATATTATCTCTCTTTTTAATCAAAAGTTTTCTCTCCTCACTGGACATGGTTAAAGCAAGTCTCAAAGGTGTACTGAATGACCTCTCAAAGACTACCTTATTGCTGTGCAACCAGATGCTCCAAACTGTTGACACCATTATGATTACCAGGTTTTGATATTCCCACTCGAATTCCTTATACAAGATAAGCTTCTATTGCAGATATTCCATAGAAAAAAAAGAGAGTATGATTTTGAAAGGAACTTTAATCTTCCAAAGTTTAAACCAGAAGTATTTAGGTCTCCTTTGTGGAATATTATCATTATTCAATTCAAGTCATCAAGAGAAAGCATTTCATGACCTGTTTTAACGAAGTACACACCAGAAGAGCTATACCTCCATAAGTGACTATTTCCCATTGTTCTTTTCTAGGAGCCATTAAGACATTTAGCCTATAAGAGCATGCATCCTGGTCCTTACTAATCTGTTGCCTATGCAAAGTATTGCCATCCACTATAAAGAGATTGTCAATCTTCCTCCAGGTGACAAAAGTATGGATCTCCACGCTTTATTTTGAGCTTTATCCAGTATAGGATGGAACAAATATTGTACATTTTCATTTGAAAGTCTGAAATCAACAAAGCTATTGCTGATTATGAATTCTTAAAATGTGATCAAATTGCATTTCTGATTGAGAAAAAAGAGAAATTTTAGAGGGAGATAGCATTATGTAATAATAACTCAACACTGAAATTCTATTAAAAACTAGTGCTTGTGCAACAACAACTACTTCTAGCTAGTACAACATGAATATGATAGATCACACAAACAGTCAACAAACCATGACCCCCAACATTTTTTTTTAGTTTTCTACAGAGCTAATCTTAGTGCTTAATATCTACTAGAAGCAGCAAAACGAGATATATATATATATATATATTCCACACACCACAACTACATAATATTAATAATTATAGTACTTTCTCTCTATCCATTCTGCACTGAAAATAGAGAGAAAGAAAGGCTTAAGCAAAGGGTCTAGCTTAGCACTTTGGGAAAGGAGTCCCACAAGTGGAAGCAACCTTCCTGGCATTCCCAGTGTTAATAAATTTCTTAAGGTTAGGGTTCTTAAGATATTGGCAAAGGCATGGCTTCTGCTCCTTGATCTTGCTACAGCACAGTTGAGATGGTGGAGATGAAGATGTTATGGCGCTAACGCAGGAGCTCAGCTGCGTTGGGCTGCATGTCACCGCCGTTGACACCTCTACTGCTTCTGCCAAGAGGATCACCATCACTGCACACAATGCAATATATGATGCCTTCATATTCTTCTCCTTTTGCTATGTATAAAAAGTTGGTTTTGTAGAATTACAGTTTATATGTATAGCTTTGATGGTTGCTGTAATTGGATTTGGTTTCCCTCTTAATTTATAGAGGTGGGTTGTGTGAAAGACGAAAGTGAAAAATTCTCATGTTCCATTGAATTACCTTGAACTTGATGATGACAGGAAAATAAAAAAGCAAATTGTGAGATATGCATTTGATTTGGCCCACTTCAATCATAATTTCGGTGTGCCTTCATTGAATTTTAATAGCAACATTTTTCATGATGACCACCAAAATGATGTCTGTGTTCTGACTTTCTCTTCCATTAATCTGTTTATACAGCTCCAGTAAATTTGGAGGATTCTGACATTTACTGTCTTTCAACTTTGATTTAATACCAATTGTGTTTTTGAATTAGTCTAGGATTTGTTGCTATTAAATCATAAATCTTTTTGAATTTCGTGTGTTGACTTGATGATCAATAATGTTCACTGTCTCAAATATAATTTGGATTCGAGTCGCGTCAATTACGTTACTATTTAAATTTACCCTTCTCTTGTAATTCACCAAAAAAAAAAATCATAAATCTCTTTGCTTACAATATATGTTAGCAATAAATAGAGGGAATTGCTTACTAATATTCCCTCTTCATTAACAATGCAATAAATGATTTTTCAAAAATTTAAGTTGTGACTAATTGATCGAATGTTAAAAAAAATGTGACTATCAATCTATTAAATACATAATCTTTTGAACTAAAAAATCTAATAAATTTATTAAGTTGAAATTTTTTATTTTATCAATCAAGTTTAATATTAAATTTTTATGAGTTAACTCGAATGAACTGAAATTTAGATATATTATATTGAAAATCTAACTAAATTCCAAGTCACAATTCATAAATTTGAAAGTATACTCATTTGAAATCTTTGTCAAAAGCAAAATAAAACAAAAACAAAAACTTTAGATTTTTAGATTCTTTATTGTTATATATTTTATAATTTTTTATAAATTTTAATAATTTGTATGGAAATGTTTTCATAAATTTTAGAAAATTTTAAGATTATGTTGAATTTTTTGTTTTTTTGTTAAAAAAATTTTTGGTCTTTTAATTTTGTAAAAAAAAAATATTTTTTAATATTCCATTTAATTTTTCATCTTTTTTAGTCTATTAACATATATTGTTTGTCAAATCCCCAACAAAAAATAGAAAGTTAACATTTGTTAACATTACGGACATAGCATACATATGGATATCCTCGTGGTAATCTACATGTATGGCATGTCAGCAAAGTTAATAAACGTTAACTTTTCTATCTATTTTGGGATGATTTGATAAATAATGCAAGTTTCAAGATTAAAAAAGATGAGAATTTAAATGGATGACCAAAATGATTTTTTTATAAAGTTTTAGTACCAAATAAATCATTATGCTTTTTTTTTGAAAGTTTGAAACTTTTTATTAATTTTAAAATTTTTTATCTTTAAAGATTTTTTTTTTTATTTTATAATTTTAAGAATTTATAAAATTTTAACTTTTATAAAATTTCATTTTTGAAATTATCATGAAGCCCATGGGATTTATACCAAAGTAAACAAAATGTCTAAACCTCAAAACTAGATCATTTTATTAATTGATTTTTTTATATTCAAATAGTAAAAAAAATTATTTTAATTCAAATTATTTATTTGAACTGATCTGATAACTCATAATTTGAAACTTGAAATTTCAAATTAAATTAAAATTTATAGTTAAAAATTACTTGCATTAAAATTATATATTTTATAACTAAATTCAAATGACAATATTTTTATTAATTAAAAATAGTAGTCTAATTGCATATATTTCAATTAATTCATGATATTCAAGTTTCGAGAGTTCTGATGTAAACTCGTAAAAAAACGTTATATTAAAATTTCTAACGATATATTAATACTAAATTCAAATTACAATTTATGAACCTAAAGAGTGGTTTCCGTGGTTAAAAAGATATTGTTCATACTAAGATATTCGGGTTTGAGCATCTGTATGTGCAAGGAGTGTGTGTGTTGTCAAAGGGTTAGAAAAATATTAATAGATACTACCATGTAATCACACCAGTATTTTCAAAAAAAATTACAATTTATATTGAACCTCGTGTATTGATCTGATAATTAAAAATATTCATTACCTCAAATATAATCCGACTTCAAATCGTACCAATCACATTATTATTATTAAAACTTTATCTTCTTTTTATAATTTACCCAAAAAAAAATTACAATTTATATTAAAGACAGTTATGTTAGAATTTGGGTTGGTACTCATTGTGCAGTCACATGCGTTGTTGACTTTGGCACTTAAAATTGAGTTAATCAATGGTTGGTGGGGTATTAAAAATTTGGGTGTTTCCAATAAGTAAGCATGAGTGTTGATTAGACCTAATCTCCTTTTTGCCTTCATTTTCTTCCCAATTATCACACACCTCCGTTCCCTTCTTTCCCAATCAATGAATTCTGGAGATTTGGTTGTCTCCATCAATTTTAGACTGCAAACAGGCAAAACTTTTAGGTAAAATTTGGGGTAGTTATCGATTTCAAAAAAAAACCATTTAAGTTGATGATTTAAAAAAATTGATTAATTTTTCATAGATTTACAAAAACGTGTCTTAAGAAAAGCACTTTTTGAAAAATGCATTTTACACTAATATCAAATTAAATAACCTACACTAATCAGAGTTTAAGTTGAAAACTAAAAACAAAGTTTGACTAGGAGAAGGAAAGTCAAAAAATACGAGGCATAACTCCACAATCTCCGCATTGACTCGTATTTCCATAACGTCTTCTTTGCCAAAGTCTACCACGAGCTTATCTCAAATTATGTTGGATATTAACTGAGTCGAAATTGTGCTCAGAAGCTGAAAGTCTTCTAGTCTTCAACTTGTGCATTGTCAAATCAAAATTAACCCGAGTCTAATTTCCACGAACGCAGTGTCCTATCTTTTCAAAACATGCATCCAAAAGAGAACCTCTCTTATATGAAACAGTCATGTCTTTTTCCCTCATATGACCAAGTTGTCTTCACTTCAAACGAATCGATTTCGAATCCTTAACAGATGAGGGACATCCTATTTCATCGGCAACCATTGATCCTTCCAAAACATAAAGACTATCAATCTTTTTACCTTTCATCAAAACGAGAGTCTCATGAGATACCTTAATGCCACTAAACTCAATATTAATTCTACAACCCTTCAAGTCAAAAACTCCCAAGGAGATGAGATTTTTCTTTAAGTCAAGCACGTGCCTAACATCTGATAGTGTCCTAATTGCCTCGTCTTGCATCTTGACCTTAGCAATACCAATACCGGTTACCTTACGAGGTGAACCATTCCCCATTCACATAACTCCAACTTCAATTGAACTATATGTGGAGAATCAATCCCTGTTAGGACACACGTGGAAAGAACACCTCGAATCCAAAATCCACTCGGACGTAAGCTCCACACTTTCACTTGTTGACACTAACAAGAAATCATCACCCTTCATTGGCCAAGTTAGCACCAGCTAGATGTTCCTCGTTGCTCTTAGCAGCCCTTTTATTCTGCAGTTTGTAACAATCTGCCTTAACGTTTCTTGACTTCTTACAATAATGACATCTCTTGTCTCGTTTCCTTAATGCTATCAAAACCGATGCTTGTCTATCTAACTTGCTATTCAATCTAAACTCATTGTCTAGTTTGTCTTTGCTCAATAGCTTCACATCCTCGAATGAGAGATTATCTCTACCATAAATCAGGATTTCCTTGAGAGACTTGTATGAAGGGGGTAAAGAGCATAATAATAGCATAGCCTAATCTTCATCATCAATATGAACCTCAACATTTTTTAAATAAATTTAATTAAAAAAATATTTTATTTTATTAATTAATTTTTTTATTAAGTTGGGTCCAGTCAAAATTGGGCTCCAACAGCTGCCCCTCTTTGCTCATTGCTATGTAACAGGAACGGAGCAAAGACCAAAAGGAGGCCCAATTTTGTCAGGTCTCATTTCTTAGATGCTATTTCTTCAACTAGCCTACCATTCGCTTTATTAGTCGTTCGATTTCACTGCATCTGCTTCTCTACAACTTTAGGAAAGTAGGATTTATTAGTCATTCGTTTTCACTGCATCTGCTTCTCTACAACTTTAGGAAAGTAGGATTCAATGTTGTGATTCCATCTTGCCCTAAGGAAATTTCAAAAAGACAAAATTTGCTATTGTAACTTCACTCAATTCACTTGCAACTTTAAGGAGATTGAAGTTTGTCATCGTAATCTTTGATTCAATCCACTGACTCTTTAGGTGTTTGGTGTTGTGGCTTCATCTCTTGGTTTACTTCTCTATATCTCATCAGGAAGATAACCACTTTATTGCTTCGGCCCACTTTTCTGTATCTCATCAGGAAGATAGGGGTTTGAAGCTTCACTCGTATTAAACTTTGCTTCATTTGAATTGGTCTACTTCTCTGTATCTCATTAGAAAGATGACCACTTCATTAATTTAATCCACTTCTCTGTATCTCATCAAGAAGATGGATGGTCTACTTCTCTGTATCTCATTAGGAAGATGACCTCTTTATTGCTTTGACCTACTTCTCTGTATCTCATCAAGAAGATGGGGTTTGAAGTTTCATTCGTATTGAGCTTCGCTTCATTGATTGGGTCTACTTCTTTGTATCTCATTAGGAAGATGACCACTTCGTTATTTTAATCCACTTCTCTGTATCTCATCAGGAAGATAGAGTTTGAAGACTCATTCATATTGAGCTTCGCCTCATTGATTTGGTCTACTTCTTCTCATACGAATTTGGTTCATTTCTTTGTATCTCATTAGGAAGATGACCGCTTTATTGCTTTAACCCATTTCTCTTTATCTCATCAAGAAGATGGGGTTTGAAGTCTCATTCGTATTGAGCTTCTTTTCATTGATTTGGTTACTTCTCTGTATCTCATCAAGAGGATGACCGCCTCACTGTTTCAATCCACTTCTCTGTATCTCATCAGGAAGATGAATTTGGTTCACTTCTCTGCATCTCGTCAAGAAGATGACCACTTATTGGTTCAACCCACTTCTCTGTATCTAATCAGGAAGATGGAGTTTGAATTTTCACTCACATTGAGTTACGCTTTAATGATTTGGTATTCTTCTCTGTATCTCATTAGGAAGATGACCATCTTATTGCTTGACCCATTTCTCTGTATCTCATCAGGAACATGTGGTTTGAAGTCTCATTCGTATTGAGCTTCGCTTCATTGATTTGGTCTACTTCTTTATATCCCATCAGGAAGATTACCGCCTCATTGTTTCAATCCATTTCTATATATCTCATCAGGAAGATGGATTTGGTCCACTTCTCTGTATCTCATCAGGAAGATGGCTTCAATCTGCCCCTCTTAACTTAAGGGTAAAAGATTGGAAATGTCTTCAATCTACCCCTCTTTATTAGGGGTAAAAGATTGGAATGACTTTAATCTGTCCCTCTTGATTAGGGGTATAAGATTGGAATCTTCAATCTACCCTTCTTGATTAGAGGTAAAAGATTGGAATGACTTCAATCTACCCCTCTTGACTTAGGGGTAAAAGATTGGATGATAGCTTTAATCTGCCCCTCTTGACTTAGGGATAAAAGATTGAAATGCGGCTTTAATCTTCCCTATGATCGGGGTAAGAGATTGGATGATGATGTAACTTCACTCCATTCCACTGTAACTTCAAGGAGATTGAGATCCACTACTGTAGTTTTGATTCTGATCCACTATAACTTCGAGGTAGAAGATTCACCGTTACGGCTTCCATATGCTTTTTTTTAACTTTAGGGTGTAAGATTCACCGTTGCAACTTCAATCTTTGTCGTCATGCTTCTAAGGTATTAGGTTCGTCGTTGCGGCCTTAAATTTTCCCATCACATCTTCTAAGGTATCGGGTTTGCCGTTGCATCCTCAACCTTTCTCTTCATATCTTCACGGTATCGAGTTCGCCGTTACAGGCTCAACCTTTCCCATCACATCCTTTAAGTTACCGGGTTTATCGTTACGATCTCAACCTTTCGTTTCATATCTTTATGGTACTGGGTTCGCCGTTGCGGCCTCAAGCTTTCCCTTCATGTCTTCATGTAACCGGATTCGTCGTTGCGGCCTCAACCTTTCCCTTCATGTCTTCATGGTACCAGGTTCACCGTTGCGGCCTCAACTTTTCCCATTATATCTCTATGTTTCATTGGTTCATTTTACCATTTCGTGGTAATGAAACCTGTAGAATATGCTTTAATGGATCTTTATGTAGACCAAATTATTAGGATGTCATGATCAGGATGAATCAAATGCTCCTAAAAAGGTGTGTATGAATGATGAATGCAAAAATGTCATTTTTGAGAAATGATTTTGTTTTTAGTCCTTAGCCGACATCATTCGTCACTTGTCTAAGTCCTATCACTGACGTGTTATCATTTTTTTGCATGTGTATCTTTGTCGTAAAACTTAAAGAGTTAGTCGTAATTCAAACTATTTAGTCGTAATTCAAACTATTTGTTTCAAGACCTTTCCAATCCTTGGGTTCGTGTTATTTCCAACTAGTGGTACTTTCAAGTCCCTGTACTATTTAGAAATCTTCCAAAACGATATGCAGAAATCCTTTTATTCCTTATATCGTTATCGTTAAACCACTAACCGTTATTTCAAATGCAAAAATGCTTGAATCAAGGTTATAAGGTGGATGAAACTGAATTTGATTGAAGGCAAAGCTTGCATGAATGAAAAGATCATCGGTTCATTAATCGCTATTTTAATGCAGAAATGCTTGAACATGGTCAAGGCGAATAAAATTTTACTAGAGGCAGAGCTCACATGAATGAAAAGATTAAAAATGACTCTTACTAGTCAAAAGTTTTCAAACATAAGGTGATCAAAGAAAGGAGTTAGGTACCCCAAATATCAAAGTATGAGCTTCACTGAGCAAACTTGACGATGACCATTCTGAGCTTGACATGTGTTCATTAAACTTGGAGTACTTCGTCGATGCTTCAAGGTGTAAAGTTTCTCCACCTTGTCACTTTTTAGAGAAGACCACTTCATGCCTATTCTTTTTTATTCAAAATTGAGTTGTCTTTTCAAGTTTTCAACTCAAATCTCCTTTGGTTTCGAGATGCCCTTTACGAGTTTTCACCTCGACCTCTCTTTTTTCTTTTTTCTTTTGTTTTTTCTTTTTTCTCTCTTTTTTTTGGTGAAATCTTTTCTCACCGAGTTTGAGTTCATGAGATTAGGCATGTCTTTGTCGTTTATTTCAATCAAAATCAAAGCTTCTCCATAAAACTTTATTTATCTCACGGGGCCTTTCCAAATTCGACATCTATTTTCCTTGGGAGTCTTTTATAAGCAAGATCATTTTCAAAAGCAAAGCTCTCTCGTGGAGTTCTATAGAGCAGATCCTTCTTTGTCATAAACCCTTGTCATTTGGTCATGACGGATGACTTTTAGTATTTTTTCTTCAATCAAGTTTAGTTGCCTGCATCTGGATTGGATTCATTCTACTTTATCAGCTTTAACAAAATCTAAAAGGAAAGAAACTCGACTTCAATAGGTAGGATGACTTTTATTCTGGTGAGAAGAGTGTTGCCCCGGTGGATGTTCTGATAGAAGCTCGATAAGCCTCGAAAACAAAAAGTGATTTCTCATGCCGAGCCTTTGTAAGTTTTTGCTATGAATCCTTTTGATGTTCTTATTGGTCACCTCCAATGCCCCATTCACTTTTTTTTTTGCTATGTGCTGTTGAGTTGTGATACTTGTTCTTGAATTGGCTGTAGACTTTCGCTATCATGCTGTTGCTCAAATTCAAGTCATCGTCGAATATAATTCTTTTTGGCATTCCATGTCGACATATAATCTCTCTTTTTCAATAATCTGTTTAACCGCCGATTGACATAGAAAGTAGTAATCAATGATCATGAGGACGAATTGATGCTCATTAGAAACTCTTTTGCAAAAATTAGCTCGATGGTGTCCATGCTTCACATAGAAAAAGGTCACGACGTGGAAAGATGAAAGAGAAAAATAAATTTTCAAGATGCCCTTTACGGGTTTTCGTCTTGACTTTTTCTTTCTTTTCTTTCTTTTTTTTATTTTCTTTTTGATAACACGTCGAGCCTCAATTTTTGAAGTTTATGTTGAATTGGATTGCATTCCCCCTTTATGGGAGCCTTTGTGTCACGACATCAGTTCCTTAAACCTGACATGCTTTGATAGGACCATGCAAAGACCTTTGGATTCTAGAGGCCGCTTGCCTTGTTTCTACAAAGACACATGTATCGATTCTCACTTAAAATCACAACTCTTCGACGTGATGTACGTTTCCAATTTGGCTCAAACATTCATAGCAGATCGGGAGACAAGTCACATCGTTGATCATTTTCAAAGTCTCAAAATTTTTCTAGACACATATCTTACAGAAAAGGGTCTAAGTCAATAGTAGTGTCGCTCGTGTTCTTGATATCACGGTATCCAACATATGGGTAAGAGAATAAATGAATTTAAGAATGATTTACTATATGATATGTGTACGGTTGAAAAAGAAAAGCAAAGATGTTTGCTAAGTGAGACACAAAAAATGCATTATTTTCATCGAAATAAAATATAGTGGTCCTGTGCCCTGTATAAAAGGATCCTTTTATTACTCTCGGGCTTATAGTGATAAGTGTGTTCTGAATATTTTTCTGAAAAAGTCTTAAAAACTACAGGAAGCTCCTCCACAATCTAGTTGTCCAAAACACTTCCAAGCGTGTAGGGACGAACTCTTAACAGGTTCCACTCTCCACATGACTTTTGCTCAAATTTTTAGCATTCCCTATCTCTATGTTTCCTCTCAGTTTTCATTTAAGGTTGGCGCCTCTCTCACACGAATGTTTCAAATATGGGAGATTTCATTGAAATTTAATGCATAAAGTGCAATGCAAATGAATGGTAAAATGCATGCAAAAAAGCATTGATTCTAGTTCAATTTCGTTTAGAACAACTTTACCAGAAAATAAATTCCGGTACATAAGGCAGATACATGTATAGTCGTTCCTTGATGCTCAAAGTCCAAAATTTTCATGCTAATTTGCTTCTATTTGATCCTGATTTCAAGTTCAAAGTATCAATCTTTGAATGGCTAAAGTCTACAAGTGGTTAGTTATTTCTCACACTTGGTCGAATCATTGCTTGCGACATGGTTCCTATTTCAGACTTGCTCCTAAGAGCATTGGATTCATTCCTCGTTTATTTCCAATTTTCTTTGGCGATATCTTCTTATCCTCAAATAGTCATAAATTCTTTCGACGGAGAGTAGCCCTTAGAGAACACTCAACAAGAGACCTTTCCGACTTTCTAAAAATGGCTACGGATCCATACTAGCAAATGTTGTACACCTATACACCTTCTTTTGCCCCTTCTTCTATAAGTGTTTAGTGGCTAAGGTTACTAGAACATGAGTGATTCTCTTGTCACATCGTTCAAGCAAATCTACAATCGTGTCTTCTACGTGTCCCAACATTTTAGGGAAGACGACTAACTCATATGTGTTTGAGGCGAAGATGTCAACACTTTTTCTTGCATCTGAGTGCACTATGTCTTGCAGGTTTTTCAAAGTAATGCATTTGTTATTTTCTTTTCCCTAGATTAGGGTTGCAACCCAATACTCGCTCATTCAGAATAGGTCTTATGATTTTTGAATCATCAAGTAACGTAATGTATTCTTCTACCTTATGTTCATGTTTCTGAAAGTGAAGCAACTAAGCTTGAGTGAGTAAGGCAAATCAACATATTTGAATTTGAACATCTGTCTCATTTTGTTTTCCATACTTCTTTCAGCTCTTGCAAACTGTTATGGATTTCATTTATTTGGGTGTAATCCCAAAACTTTGATATGTGCCCATTTGACAAGCAATCACCCTTTTGTTATTATTTTTCTTTGACCACATACACACGGCTACGTTGACTTTTGCCTTATTTAGGAATTTATTTTCTTATGACCAGTTCTCTATTTGGCAATAGAACATGAATCAACATCTTTTTTTGATGAAAATGCAATGCAAACAGATTCAAAATATATTGCAATTAAAAGCAAAAATAAAACCTTGACTCTTACCTTATTCAGGTAACCACTAAAGGTTTGGCACAGATCCATTTAAGGTAAGCTCTCATGGGATTAAATGCAAGTTAAAATGTGCAACTTATGAATGCATGAATGCATAAGAAAAGGCATTGATTTTGAACTCAATTGCATTAGAACAACTTCTCTAGAAGACAAATTTCTTTACATAAAGCGGATGACATAAATAGCTTTGCCTTATTACCTAAAGCTTTGACCTTCCTAAGAAGTCCAGCTAATTTTCTCCCCGCCCTGGTTTGATTCGTATTACATGCTCAATATATCAGCTTCAACGGCCTACATTTGCATGTAATTAGCCACTTCTCTCATTTGGGTGAGTGCTTTCAAATTGTCGAAAGTGGTGCACAACCGATGAAGCTCCCTTCTCCTTCTCTTCGATAAGTATTTAATGATCTGAAGGTCTCGATGAGGATTGCTAGGACCAGAGTGACTCCCTTGTTAAAAAGATTTGCAACTGCATCTTCTACATGTCCTAATTCTTTTGGGAAAATAACTCACTCATATATGCCAAGAGCGAAAATGTCGATGTGTTTCTTCACATTCGGGTGTGCTAGTATTAGATCTCGCAGACTTTTCCAATTAATACACTTATAATCTCCTTTTCCTTTGATCCTAGACGTAACCCACTGTTCACTCATCCCAGTTATGTTCATCAATCTTTTTAGAAAGGTCAGGACACATCCATCTTTCGAGTATGCCTCGTAGACTTGAATCCTTGGACAATGAATCAATGCAGTGTATTCTTCCACCGTGGGCGTCATGTGTGAAACAGCTATATGCAATATTCCAATGTTGGGTGAGAGCTCGAAAGAGGTGTTTGTCAATCTTCACCTCGAGTAAGTAGGGTAGGTCTCTGTATTCCCTATAAAACATCTGCTTCATCTCATTATCCCACTGACCCCAAATGTTTCTCAATTCTTGTAAACTATTTTGAGTCACCTTAATCCGAGTATGATCCCAAAATTTTGATAAATGCCCCTCTTTCAGACTGTCTCCTTTCTCACGCTGTTTTCCCTCTGACCATAAGCGCACGACCATGTTATCTTTCACTTTATCAAGAAATCTGTTTTCCATGACAAAACTGTCTATTTGGTAATCGAGCTTAAATCAATATATTTTCTTTATGATGATGCAAATGCAAGCAAAAGGGACAAAAAAGAACAAGTTAGCAAAAACATCAGTATCAATATACAAGTATAGAACAAAGAACCTAAGAACTTGTCTTGGATAGTTTGCTAAAAGGTTCGGTATAACTCCTTCTAAGGCAAGTACTTATGGCTCATTACATGTGGTTTAATCTCAAGAGTAAAAGGGTACCCAAACCAGTAGATTCCTCGATCCTTACCCATTACAGGTTCATGCGGATGAGTTCGATTTAAGGGGACACATTTCCCACATGTTTGCACGGAAGTGAAAACTTCATGAAAACATTGGTATAGATGTAATCCCGAAAATGATTCACTATCCTGCACGGAGGTGAAAACCTCACGAAGGAGTAGCTTCCCGGTTTCACTTAAAGGGACAGTAACAGATGCATATGAATGCAAACCTATACTAGCAAATATCGACATAAAATCGCATCAAACAGAAATGCAAAGGATCGTATATTTAACAAAATCACATGTTTAAAAATTTTAACAAAAAAGACTCAGAAATAGTCGAATTTTGGCTTGACTCTCTTTTATTTTTAAAGTCTCCAGTCGAGTTGCCAAGCTGTCGAAACGTTTTTTTTTTCGAAAAGAAAAAGGTCCCAAAAATATTTTTAAAATCAAAATATGGGAGTCGCCACCAATCTTTTATATTTGGTGTGATTGGATCACCACAAAACATTTTAAATCTATTTTGAAAAATATTTTGGTCTTCGAAATCTAGAAATCGAATTCGAGAGTCGATTACGTGTGAGGAAGGATTAGCATCCACACACGCTCAAAATTGGTACCACTTCGATTATTATCCGATCTTGATTGTTAAAATTTTGAAAACTCGAGTATGTATGTATGTATGTATCCGAATATGTTCTTTTCTTCTGATTTTTTATTGCTCGTAAAATTGAAAGAGGAGAGGTCCCGTTTACAATTTGATTTCATGGCTTTATAGCCAGATTACAACATTTATTTATTGTTCTTGCTTCCTCTTTTGCAGGTATCTGATGACGATTGGGCGTGGGCGATGTCAGGCATGCCTGTGGTCTCAGCATGGGTGTCTGACAACCTCGAGAGTGCAGATTTGACGTGGCATGAGGGGCGTGGGTGAGGTGCTGGTTGTGGAACATCAAAGTGGGCAAGTGGGTGAGTGGTGGTTGTTGGAAACTTTAGCAAATTAGGGTTTCCCTCTCTAGTTTAGGATTTGGGCCATTTGGGTTTGTGTTGATTTTAGGTTAGGTTGTAATTGGGCAATGGGTACTTGGGTATTTGGATTTTTTTTGTGTTGAACCTTTTTTAATTAAATAAATTTAATTAAAAAAAAGTATTTTATTTTATTATTTAATTTTTTTTATTATGTTGGGCCCTGTCAAAATTGGGCTCCAATAGAAATTCTTGAAAATTTTTGTGGTTTTTTGGGTTATCGCGTCAATGCTAGGAAAACTAATATATTCTTCTCAAGAAGAGTAGATGATGGATTGGGGAGTTCAATTAGTAGCATTCTTGGTTTCCAGAAGGTGCAAAATCTAGGTACATACTTGGAAGTGCCTTTGCTTCATGAAAAGGTGACTAATAGCACTTTCAAATTTATGGTGGATAAGGTTCGTAGCAAGTTACATAATTGGGATGCTTGGCAACTTTCTTTTGTAGGCAGAGTTACCCTTGTGTAGTCTATCTTGCTGTCCATACCAAATTATTTTATGCAGTTCATGGTGATCCTTAAAGGGATATGTGAGGAGATTGAATGCTTGGCTCATCAATTTATTTAGGGGGCCTCGTTAGGTAAAAGGAAGTTGGCCTTAGTGAATTGGGATTCCATTTTTCAACCACAATAATTTGGATGTCTTGGTCTTCATCATTTGAGAAACCAAAACACTTCTTTTTTTATGAAATTGGGATTTAATACAGTGACTAATGAGAATGCGTTATGGGTAAAAGTGTTATGCTCAAAGTACAGAATGAAGGAAAGGATGCCATTAAGTATTTTGCTAAGTAGGTGCTCTTTTCTTTGGAAGGCTCTATCCAAGGTATGTCCTCTTCTTCATGAGAATTTAATGTGGTAAGTTGGTAATGGCGTTTTAATTCAGCGTTGAGGGGACCATTGGATTCCGAACTTAGGCCCTCTGATCAAACATATTCCCCTGATGTAAATATGGAGGTGGATTGTAGCTCAGTGAAATGGTTACAAGAGATGGTGTGTGGAATTTGGACTTATTTCAAATTTCGCTGTAGGAGGATATGGTAAAGAAAATTGTTAGCATTCCTCCCTGCATCATTAGCGGGTTTTGACAAGCTTGTTTGGTGTCACAATACAATTGGGTCTTTCTCTATCAAAAGTGCATATTGTACTTTTCGGGAAAGTTCAAGGCATCGTAAATACGAGCTATGGAAACTTGTTTGGAGATTTCATGGTCCTCCAAAAGAGTTTGCTTATTTCTTTGGTTTGTCTTCAAACAAAGGTTACTTACAAATATGGAGCGAGTTAGAAGAAGAATTAGCCAAATTTGTTCAAGCTCTTTTTGTGGCCATGAGTTGTTAGATATTATTCACGTTCTGAGGGATTTTGCTCAGTTGAAAAGGAAGTATGTTTGCTTATTGTGCCTGAAAATAAACAAAATAGGTTCTTCTCTGGTGATATTTTTGAGTGGTTGATGTTTAACCTATGTTCACAAGTGGAATCACCTTTCATGGGAGTTAGTTGGTCTTGCATTTTTTGTTTGATCATGTGGTGTATTTGGAAAAATAGGAACTTATTTGTTTTTTAGGGGTTACCTTGGAAGACTTTTGAAACTTTAAAGTCTCCTATAGTTGGGCAAGACAGTATAATAACACCCATAAGGAAGACCCGTTCATAAAACAAGAGGTTTCGTTCAACCATCATTTTTTAGGGTAATTGGCTTCATATACATACTGATAGAGCGGTCAAGCATAAGAAGGGATTTCCATCGATCAGGGGAGTGTTACGAAATCAGGTTGGGAACTAGATTATGGGTTATACTACCTAGGGGAGTGTTTAGTAGTTGAAGTTGAGCTTTAGGGCATTCTGGATGGGTTGACTATTTTAAACAAATAGAGATATAAGATAGTGTTGATTTATACAGATAACATCGAGGTTATTAAAGCCATTGAAGATAAGCAATCGAAGGATGCGAATTCAACCTTGGTTAAAAGAACCAAACAATTATTAAAATACAAAAGATTGTCATTTTTCAAGTATGTTCCTAGGAAGAATAATCAAGTTGCTGATGAGATTACTAAATTGACTTCTAATAGTAAAAAAGGTGTCCAGAATTTGGAGGGGATTCTTAGGGAGATTTTACAAGACATATGTTCAAACAAAGCAAAATTATTATTATTTTTTACTTCTAATAGTTTGATGTAAACACTTTGAGTTTGTTATATTCACCAAAAAAAATTGAAAATCTAATTAATGGCTAAAATAATTTTTTAAGAGGCTGAGGGTGATTTATGTCATTATTTGAATATTTAATAATTTATATTTTCATACAATTCTTTTTTTAGAGAGAGAATTCATACAACTCTTCTTCAATTTATAGAATATACATTACTTAGTAAAATTATAACTGAAAATATTTTTAATTATTATATTACTTTTGAGTTAGAATAAAGATATAAAAATTAGTGCAATACTTGTAAGAAAATTGAAATTTTTTGTACCAGTAATTAGCTCATTTAACCTTTTTTATTTTATATTTTTAGTATTCGTAAATAGCATATGAATTAAATATTTTTTGGAATTCAATGAGTGGCTTCAATAATAAAAAGGATTATATCCATCTTAAGAGATCCGGATTTGAGCACTTGTGTGTGTAAGATGTGTGTGCCTTGTTGGAAGGTTAAAAAATTATGAACAGATATTATCATGCAACCACACCAATATATATTTAAAAAAAATATTTTTTGAATTATAAATTTTACTAAAGAATGTCTTTATTTTTTACTTTTATTTTTAAATAATTCAATTTGATTTACCATGTGGGATGAATGTGTATTTTCTCACTCATTCTCATTTTGGGATAAAATCACGTGTATATCAAGCCATGTATATTGCCAAGTGGAGCTAACATGACACTAAACTTTTTAACCTTTGACTAATAAATGGTGGGATCAATGACAGAAATTAGAAATTTTTTGAAAGTATCGAAATTAAATTATATATTTTTACGATAGTAAAAATATAATTTTATTATTTTAATATTTTTTAAATGATTAAATCAAATTTTTATCATTTTTGAGAGGTTAAAGTGTAATTTTACCATTAAAATTTTTAAATTTTAAAAGACTTAAATAGAAATTCTATATTTTAAGGAGACTAAATCCTCTACCAATCCTCGGGTTCGCCACTTGGTGGAATGGTTTCTTAAAAAAATTGGATGAGTAATATTTTGAAAGGTTGTGGATTATAATGTTATTTTTTGAAAACAAAATTGTAGATAAAAAATGGAATTATGAAAGATTAATTTTCTTGTTCAATAATTAAATCAGCTGAAAATTAATATTTTTATTGATTTCATTTTTTAAATTTATTTGATAATTAATAAAAATAAAAAAATAAAAGATGAATTTCTTTTTACAAAAAATGTGAAAAATGATAGAAAAATAAGGATCTACTTATCACATAATGTAGAATTTTTTCTCAATTATTTTTATTTTATTTTAACATCCTTTAAATTTTTTATTTTTTTAAAATAATAATTTTTTTTGAAAAACGTAAGGATAAACATATAAAATAAAATTTTCATAATTCTAAAGTTACAATTTATCAAATAGTCTCATTATATTTTGTACTTAATTTTAAGTAATATACCAAACAAATATTATAACATTTTTTAATGATTAGTTATAATTATAACTTAAATTCAATATTTAATTTTTGAATGATTAGTTATAATTTTTAATTCTTAGTATTTTTTAATTTATCACACAATTTATTGAATATTTCAGGGTGTGTGTACTTCAAGAGGATTAAGTTGTGTATTTATATAATATGGTTACTATTTCTAGATGTGATATCATAGGTAGATCCTTATGCATGTTGCCTACTCTAGGATCAACACGTGCTCTCTATATGTGGGTTCGCCTAGATGTAGATTCGCCTATATAGTAGTACGAATCCTCATAATGTGGTCCCATAAAAAAATACAAACACTTCACACGTATGAACTCAAAATGTTAACAGCATAGAGTTCAGAATAAAATCCAATCGGATAACGAATCTATAATAGTGAGTACCGCAACACAAGTAAAATGAAAAATGAAAAACCCCAAGAACATAAATTTGGCAAATAAGAAAAACAACATAGTTGAAGGGACTCCTAGCCTTCATAACAAGACACCTGCACTATTTGTTGGTTTCCTGGGAGTCAAAAGATGCTCCCCAGGGGCCCCTAATGATAAACAATCATAAGAAATTTAACTTTTAATCTTCACGCCTTACTTTGCTCTTTTCTCTCTACCCAAGGGAATCAACATTTCTTGTTTTTTCTTTTATATTTGCAATGATTAATTATCTCACTTTTGGCAAACCCTATTAGAAGTTTGTACACCCATTTTACTGCTATTTTCATTTTCCATGGGCAATGCATCAAATACATTCATTTTCATTTTATACTGGAATTTCCTCTTGATTTGATAGGAATATGATGAAATGAAAGATGAGGATATGATTAAGCATGCGGTATCTCCTGCCACTGCATATTACTAATGGAATCAATAATGACTTTGTTGCAGGTTTGGTCTCAATAATCTTATGGATTCTTTAAACAATTACGTTTGTAGTTTAATGTATCAAAAGTTGCATGTGCAGAGAGTTCGAAAATAATAATTTTTTTTTGAATAAAAACGAGATAATACATCAGTTTACTAATCGAAAACACCCCTCGCTTTATCTAGCTAGACGAGTTCTAAGACTTCATCAAGGATGTCATCAAGTAATTGAAGATTTAATTTCCAAGTGAGGCTCAATTTGATTAAATTATTCGCAATGAAATTAAAATCTCGGGGAATGTAACGAAGCCATCATTATCTTTCTGTGTATAACAGTCATCGTACCCGTCTGAGCACTGTAATACCTAAGTCTATCGACATTTATCTGTCAGAACTTTAATGACTTCAAAATTGTCAAATTAAATAGCAATATTTTTGTAGCTTTTTCTGATAAGAGTGAGTATTCCATCAAAGAAGCCCTAGAGTTCAACTTCGAAAGGCGTACATCATCCAAGAAAACGGTTAAAACTTAAAATCTAATTTCCATTATGATCTCTTAAAATGAACATCATTCTGTTTTTCACAGAAATTACTCGTTAGATTCTTTTTTAAATAACACTTAAAACAAGGAAGAATGGTATAAATTAATAGAAGGTTAAGATTTATATTTGTTTATTAAATCCAAAAGAAAGACAAAGGCTTGCGTGTTTTCCAAGGGATATGAGCAGATTTGTTTTTTGTTTTGTCTTTTAGTTTACCTTTTAGTTTCCTTTTCTTTCCACGTTGATATAGACTTTCAATGGCCTCTTTCTTTATTTTAATTTTTATAATCAAAGCTCAAATTCATTTTATCAAAAAAAATTAATTTTTTTAATAAAGTCTCATATTCAAATCATATGGATAGAAAATACAATATTCGAATCCCGTTTAATTTTGTCCATGATGGAAGGGGACAAATTAGGGATGTAAGGGAGTGTAAAAAATGAAAAATACGAAAAAATAAATTACGTCCAAAGTTACTAAATTATTATTAAGTTTACATTATAATTATTCAACTTTAAAAAATTACAAAATAATCATTAAATCATTCGAAAGTTTTCATTTAAGTCACTTGATTGTTAAAATTGTTATCGTATGACATTCTCTACTTCCAACAACTGCACTAATCGAAAGTTTTCATTTAGTCACTAAATTTTGAAATTAAACATTTTAGCCGGCCTGAGCTTATGTGGGCTTTTTTATTAGTTTAGTAATAAAATTGGCTCTCTAATATTTACACATTCTATCAATTTGATCCTAAATATAAAAAAATTCAACAAATCTAGCCTCAATGTTTACAAAATTTGTCATTTTAGTTATAATTCTAAAAGAAATTCAATAAATTTAGCCCTCAACATTTACAAAATGCATCAATTAGTCCTAACTCTAAAAATTTTAAAAAGAATTGAAAAGAAAATTAGCCCTTTATAACTCACCGACTAACCCATGTGAGATATTAAAATAAAATAAATAAATTATTCTCTTTCAAGTCACTTACAAAAGAACTCTAAAAAGTTGGGATGAAACACGAAAAAATTAAGATCCAAAAAAAAAATAAAGGCATTAAAAACATTATATGTTCGAGTAGTAATGCAGTCAATTATTCTAGATAGGTTCCAAATCAATTGGTTTTGTCCAATGTGAAGCCTAAATATAGTAAAAGAAATTGTTGCAAGTGACTTGAAAGAGGGTACTCTTTTTTTATTTTAATATCTCACATGAGTTAGTTGATGAGTTATAAAGGGCTAAAATTGACTTTTTTTTTTCTTTTTTTTTTTTAGATTTAGGACTAAAATTAAAAAAATTGTAAATATTGAGGGCCAAATTTATTGAATTTTTTAGAATTAGAACTAAAATGATAAATTTTGTAAACATTGAGAGCTAATTTTGTTACTAGATTAATAAAAAATGTCCACATTAATTCGGAGTGATTAAAATATTTAATTTTAAAAAATTTAGTGACTAAAACGAAAAAAAATTAATAATTAAATGAAAAAAATAAAACGAAAAATATAGTTAGATGACTATTTTCATAATTTAGTCTTTCTTTTTTTTCACTTTCAATGAACAAATTAGTTTCCTTTAACGTAGCATGCATTGAGAAAAAAACCTTTAAGCTCAAACCAACCCAGCCCAAATAATATTATTTATATTTAATAGTTACATTTTACAAATAAGAAGTTATTTATATTATTTGTTATTATAATAACTTTTTTTTCTATAAATTTCTAATGTTAGGTGCATTGTACATGTACTTACGTATTTAATTATTTTTATTTAATTAATTATATGTTTTTATTTCATTTAATTAATGCGAGTATTTTTATTTACATATAAATGTTTAATTATTTCTATTATATGTGATATAAAATAATTAAAATATTTTATAATAAGATATTACTTATTTATAGATTTCAATAGTATAAATTATAATAAAAAAATGTTGGTCAAAATGGGTATAAAATATAATTCAATATTTTATAATAGTTTATTTAATAAAACTTTTTCTTTTGTTTTAATCCAATAGTAAAATATTTTCTTATTTTAAGCAATAAAGTTCTGATCATATTTTTTTTTTTATACAATACTTAGAATTACTTATAATCCCTCTCCAACTCATAAATAAGAGGATAATGCGTTTCAACGCACTCAAAACCACGTCTTCCTATATTGATAATAATACTCATGTCAATCGAATTAATTCTCAATCAAGTTAAAATTACAATGAAAATACAGTTCCATATTTATTAAAATTTATTTATTCAAATATTTTATTTAGTTCTAATGTAATATTAAAAAAAATTATAATGTATTTTTTGGGTAAATTATAACAATGGTCATTCAATTATGCCTTTCATTCTATTTTAGTTATTGAAGTATTAATTTTTTCGATTTAGTCACTAAATATTTTGAAATTAAACATTTTAGTTAGTCTGAGCTTATGTGGGCTTTTTTATTGGTCTAGTTAACAAAATTAGCTTTCTAATGTTTACACATTCTATTAATTTGATCCAAAATATAAAAAAAATTCAACAAATTTAGCCTCCAATGTTTACAAAATTTGTCATTCTAGTTATAATTCTAAAAAAAAATCAATAAATTTGGCCCTCAGCATTTATAAAATCCATCAATTAGTCCTAACTCTAAAAATTTTAAAAAGATTTGAAAAAAAAATTTAGCCTTTTATAACCTACCGGCTAACCCATGTGAGAAATTAAAATAAAAAAAAATTATCCTCTTTCAAGTCACTTGCAAAAGAACTCTAAACAGTTGCGATGAAACACGAAAAAATTAAGATCCAAAAGAAAATAAAGGCATTAAAAACATTATATGTTCGAGTAGTAACGCAGTCAGTTATTCTAGATAGGTTCCAAATCAATTGCTTTGTTCCAATGTGAAGCCTAAATATAGTAAAAGAAAATGTTGCAAGTGACTTGAAAGAGAGTACTCTTTTCTTATTTTTAATATCTCACATGAGTTAGTCGATGAGTTATAAAGGGCTGAATTTTTTTTTTTTAATTTTTAGAGTTACGACTAAATTAAAAAAAATTGTAAATGTTGAGGGCTAAATTTATTGAATTTTTTAGAATTAAAATTAAAATGATAAATTTTATAAACATTGAGAGCTAATTTTGTTACTTGACCAATAAAAAATGTCCACATTAACTCATAATGATTAAAATATTTAATTTCGAAAATTTTAGTAACTAAAACAAAAAAAAATTAATAATTAAGTGATCAAAATAAAACGAAAAATATAATTAGATGAACAAATTAGTTTCCTTCAACGGAGCATGCATTAAGAAAAGAACTTTAAGCTCAAACTAACCCGACCCAAATAATATTATTTATATTTAATAGTTACATTTTACAATAGAGAAGTTATTTGTATTATTTTTTATTATAATAACCTTTTTTCTTACTAATTTCTAATGTTAGGTGCGTTGTACATATACTTACATATTTAATTATTTTTATTTAATTAATTATATGTTTTTATTTCATTTAATTAATGCGAGTATTTTTATTTAAATAAATGATTAATTATTTTTATTATATGTAATATAAAATAATTAAAATATTTTATAATAAGATATTACTTATTTATAGATTTCAATAGTATAAATTATAATGAAATAATGTTAGTGAAAATGGGTATAAAGTGTAATTCAATATTTTATCGTAATTTATTTAATAAAATTTTTTATTTTGTTTTAATCTAATAGTAAAATACTTTCTTATTTCAAGCAATAAATAGTTTAAAATAATAAGATATTGCTTATCTTCTTATCATATTTTTTTTGACACAATGCTTAGAACTATTTGTAATATCTCTTCAACTCATAAATAAAAAGAAAATGCGCTTCAGCGCACACGAACCTGCATTCTCCTGTATTGATAACAATGCTCATGTCAATCGAACTAATACTCAATCAAGTTAAAATTACAATGAAAATACAGATCAATATTTATTCAAATTTTTTATTTAGTTCTAATGTAATATTAAAAATAATTTCATATTTTTAGGTAAGAAATAGTTTTTTTTTTAATTTAAAAATAAAATGTTTAAGTAAGACATAAATATAATTAAAAGCTTTTCAAACTTTCGCAAGACTGCCTACAACCGTATCATACTATATACTTTTTTTAGATACTTATTAACTTATTAAAAATGGAACCTAATAAATATTATTAAAAATTAGAGTAAAATACATCAAAAATCATTTAATTTTAACTTCAATGACAAAATAATCACTCAATTTTTTATCGGTCACTAAACTTTTAAAAAATAATAAATCAATCACCGCTAACCATTTTTCATTATAGACATAACGAAATTTCTATTTCCCATTATAAACATAACAGAGCTGCCATTTTCCATCCTTCTCCCCCTCTCCCCTCTCATCTCCCTCCCCTTATCACCGCTCTCCCATCCCTCTCCCTCTTCCCCACCATCCCTTCTTCTTACTCCGATTCTCTATCTCTCCACCGTCCCTCCCCCTACTCTGATTAATAAAAAAGATATTCTAAAATTCATAAAGTATATAACTATTACTACACCTATTACTATTATTATAGTACATAATATATTATATACTATATGATTTGATATAACATTTTATAATATAATAGTAGAGTTAATTTTCAAATGTACAAAAAGTATAAAGACTTATAGCATATTTCAAACTGTATAATAATAAACAATAATATGTAATGTACTACTATTATATATAACTATAATATTATAAATTATGATAAAAGATATAGTATTACATGATATTATAATATTTAATCATTGATGCATATATATAAACTACTAATATATTACATACCATATGATATGATATAACATTATATAATATAGTAGGAGGGCTAACTTTCAAATGTACGAAATGTATAGGGATTTAGAGCATATTTCAACCGATATACTAATAAAAAATAATATATGATAATAATTAATATATTATCTACTACTCTACTGTTATTGTATGTAATATTACATAATAAAATAATAAAAGATATAACATCAATAATTATGTCTAATTTAGTATATTAAAATACATGTTTATAATTAAAACTGAAAATATATAAAATATTATTAAAATTTAATATATTTTATAAAAACATTATTTTTATTAAATTAGATTTTGAATTGGTCATAAGTGTTTAAAGTAACATGCTTTAATCTCATTCTTAATGTGGTTTTGAGTGATTATTCGATGTTAATGGTGAATTTTATGCTTCTAATGTTTTAAATTCATGTTTTTATACTTAGGAAAACATTTGGGAGCAAAAGGAGAGAAAAACGATCAAAAACCAAAAAATCGGAGCAAGTTACAGGAGCCACACGGGTTGACCCCTTCCACACAGACATGTGAGCCACACGGCCATGTGGCAGGCCGTGTCAATTTCGTGAATTGACACCCTAAACTATGGAAAAACGTTATTTTTAGGTTTTTTCAACATTTTAAGACATATATATGACAAAAATAAGAAGATAAGAGTGAGCTATCATATAATATTCAAGAAAACAACTCGAAAAATACCATCAAAGCCGATTTCGAAGCAAATTTTCGTCAAGATTAAAGATTCCAGTTAATTTCTTTGGAGATTATCACGAGTTTCTTTATTTCTTTCGCTTATACTATATCTTGAATATTTTTATTTTTGAGCATGGAATAATTTTGTAAATACCTAAGGGTAATGAACCCTATGATAGATTATGTCGTTTGATCTTTATTTTATGCAATAAATACTTAGTTTTTTGTTCTCAATTATGTGTGCTTAATTCTTGATTTGATATCTAGATTATTGATTTGTGTTTAATGTGCTTAAATCAGATGAGAGATAAACCCTGTTTAATAGTAGATTTTGCGTAATTAAGTGGAGTTGCATGCAATCCTAGAAATAGGACGACATAAATCTATCAGATTAGAATCAAAATTTAATAGGGGAATTCATAGCATGAGTTAATGTGATAATAGAGATTTTAATTAGAAATAAATTTCTATTAATCAACCTAGAATCAGTTGTTCTTATTCTTGAAAGAAATATTAAAATAATTTAGGGATTTCTACGGATCAAGTTATTAAGTACAGAAATTGCATAATTTAAATTGATAATGACAGATAAAATCTAGGTGAATTTTTCTTGGGTATTGTTTCGCTTATTGGTTATTACTCGTTTATCTTTGTGTTTTGTTCTTTGTTGTGTTCGTCGTTAATTTTAGTTTTAATCAATCACTCGATTTATTGGTTAAATAATAGAAGGACAATAATTACTAATACTTTTAGTCCTCTTGGGAACAATATATTTGTTCACCGTAACTATATTATTAATTAATAGGTACACTTGCTTTAGTCAAATTTTTAATTGGTTTATAACACATCAATTGAGCAACTTTTACTAATTGTATTTATGTATTAGGTTTAATTTTTTTTTTTTTTGGACTTGAGATTTGGATATAATTAGTTTTTTTAGTTTGGGCAATCATGCATATATTATTTAGATTTGGATTTAGTATAATATATTTGGGTTCTGGAATAAATATTTTAAAATATGAGTATTAAATTTATAAATTTAATAATTTTTTTAAAATTTTAATATAATATAATAATGAAACAATAAAAATATTTTCATTAATTTAAATAATATCATAGCATAATAAATATTATATAATAAACACTTTAATTATTTTATATAAAAGAACTCTATTAAATATATATATATATAATGCTTTTTATAAGATAAATTTAAATTGTGTTATCATCATATAAAAATAAAAATAAATTATTACATCAAAATTAAAATATTTATAAATTATAAAATTTAAAATTATTTGAATTCATTAGAGCCCGCCCGACTCAATCCTAACCCGAACTCAAAAAAATTTGAGTCTAAAATAAACCTGATCCGAGCCCCCCATTTACCAGCTCTAAATACTATTTTAATAGAATCAAAATTTTCACTTACAAGTATGATAACTTTTTTTATTAATTAATTTATTTAATCAAATTAAAATTATTATTTATAAATAAAAAAATATTTCAAATAACATTCAATATAATAAACAACAAAAATTATATTATTAAATTTGAAATATTGCAATGTGACTTACCACATATAACTTTTATGAATGCTGAAAATTATTATTTTTATATGTCAAGTCGGGTTTATCATAAAAGAGTGTTCATATTTTGAACCTATGGAGATGCAACCTCTTAATAATCTACATGGATTTGGTATGGCTTGATCCATAGACAGATCTATTGAAGTATTGTTATCTAACTATTTTGGTGACTTTAGATTAAGAAAATGATCGTGACTTTTAATTAAGAAAATGATTATTTATGAAATCACTTTTTTAATAAGGACGGTTGATATATTCGATCAACAGATGTAGAGATGAAAGAGATTTTTTATTATAATTATAGAACAAGGATATATATTTAACAATATAGAAGTTAATAGAAAGAATAATAAGTGGGGTTGGAAGTAGACTTGATCATGGGTTGGGTCATCCGATCAAATTCAAAGGTCCGCTCGAAAAATAAGAGGGTTTGGACAAATATATAGGTCCGAAAAATGAGTTTGAATAAAAAATGAGACTCGTTTTCTAATCGGGCTTCGGGTAAGAGTCTTTCAACTTGACCCGAATAAATTAACCGTTTTTAATATATATATTGCTGTTTTTTTACTGTTTCTAGTGTTTTGTTGTTTGGTGTTATTTTTGTTGTTTTGTTGTTGCTTTTTTGTTGTTTGGGTGTTATTTTTTTATATGTTTTTACTATTGTTTCGCTGTTGTTTTTAATATTATTTGAATATTGTAAAACTTATATTTTATTGTTAATTTTTCTATTATTTTATTTACAACTATCTTAATATAAAAAAATTTTAATATATTCTAAATTTGTTTATTTTTTAATGTTTGTTTTAATGTTTTTAAGTGTATTTTTTTGTGTAAATGTTTTTAAGTGTATTTGATATATTATATATTTTAAATTTGTTGTATATAATAAAATAATCTTTAAAAATTAATGTATCAAGCCGGGTCGGACTCGAATTTGGCTTCTATAATTCGGATTAGACTTTGACAAAAAATTTGACCTATTTTTTGGGCTAAGCCCGAGCCAAAAAAATGGATTTAATTTTTTATTGAAACTTGGCTCGTCCCGACCCAGCACACGATTAACTCTAGTTGGAGGTATCAAGTTATGCCAGAAATAAAAGGTAATGGAAAAGGGTTATTAATTCAGCAGAAGCTGCTTCAACTCCCTGTTAATGAAAGGTAAATGTGAAGTATGTAAAGGGCAGGGGAGGGGAGGGAAGATGGAAAAAATAAGATTCACTACTTTATATGATCAGTGGCGGGCATGCAAAGTAATAACCCTTGCAAAGGAAAGTAAAGCCCCCAAGCCATTCCTTTCTTCTTTATGCCCACTCTTCACTTTCTTCCTTACCAAGCTTAGAACACCCTCGCCGTATTTAAGTTTGGTTCCATGAAAATGGTGATTCACACACCAACCTTGTTTTCAGCATCCACAACAAAAGCCATACAGAAATTCAACCATGCCGATATACGATTCTTCATATGAGTCCGACAATGAGATCACCCCACGGGAAAAGCTCTTTGGACGCCAAAGGCCTATGCATGCCGTTCTTGGTGGCGGAAAAGGTTTTCTTTCCATCTCTCCTTTTACATACCCATATATTAATATTGTCAATAAACCACTTATGTGGATGTTATTGACATTTCAAAAATAAATTCGTTTATATTTTTTTAATATTTTAATGAACTAATATTGAAATTTATTAACGATATTAAATTTTGTCACACCCATGATCTGGGTGGAAGAAAATATTTATATTTTCTTTTAAGATTTATTGAATAATGAAGGTAGATGAAGTGGTAACAAATTAGACCTGTTCATGGGTCAGATTACTCGTCCAGATCCAAAGGTTCACTCGAAATTTAGAAGGATTTGGGTAAAAATATTAGACCTAAAAAATGAGTTTGAGTAAAAAAAATTAAGCCTATTTAAAACATGGGTCGGATTCGAGCTTGAACATTCAAGACTCGAGCTCTAAGCCTAAGCTCGGCCCGACTTGACTTGTTTTTAAATTTATAATATTTTATATTATATTATTTTAATACTACTATATTAAACACGTCTTTTATTTTTGGAATTGTAGTTTTTAATAGAAATTTATATATTTTCTCCCTCTATCAAGTTTGAATCTTTTATAATTTATTATTGCATATTCCATTTAATTTAGCAAAAATCTTGCTATTAATCTAGCTATTAGATCCTTATCAACCCTTTAATTTTACTTGTGAATACCAAATAATTTTCCTAAATCTTAATTCCATGGCAAGGCAACAAATTTGAGAGTCTAATAAAAGTAAATAAAAATTTCAGTTGCTGATGTATTACTATGGAGGAACCCAAAGGTATCAGCAGCTTTGTTAATGGGAGTGACAACCATTTGGTTTCTCTTCGAGGTGGTCGAGTACAACTTCGTCACCCTCCTCTGTCACATCTCCATCACCGCCATGCTTGCCATCTTCATCTGGTGCATTTCTGCTGATTATTTTGGATGGTATATATTCTCTTTTTTCTTTTTGCTACACCACCCTAAACCCTAACATTCATTAACCCAAACCTAATATTGATTCACATTTCATCTCCAAGGAAACGTCCAACAATCCCTCAGTTGTTATCGGATCAAGCTGCCTTCAGTGAAGTTGTTTACTTCTTCCATTGGAGGTTCAATCAGTTCCTTCAAAAGCTCCTCCACGTTGCTGGTGGGAATGATCCTGTCAATTTCTTTCTGGTCATTATTTCTGTTTACGTACTATCGGTGATTGGATCTTGTTTCGACTTCGTCAACCTTCTCTTCATTGGTAAGATTTAATCATATCAGTATTAATGATTTTGAAACCATTGAGAGCATTCAAGTGATAATAGTTTTTCCTTAAAGGGTTTGTGAGCATGGAAACACTGCCATATCTGTACACTCGGTACGAGGATGAAGTTGATTATCATGCTGGCCAAATGACTCGAAAGGGGAGCAAAGTGTACAAGAGGTTTCTGAACAAGATACCCAGAGGAACAGTGAAGGAAAAGAAACATTCGTAAATAGCCCAAATGTTAGAATTCCACATGTAAATGTAAATAAAATCGTGTAAACTAATGAAATATGTTTGATGGGGTGGTCTAATAAAGCAGATTTACAGTCTGATCAATGAATCTAAATGAAAGCAACAAACCATTCTCTGATCTCCTCTATTTGCTGTCCACATTTACACCACTAATTGGTTTGCATTGCATAGGTTAATGGCTTCAGTGCAGTGCCTTGGATTTAAATGATAGTGGGATATGATAGCACCATACTTTTTGTCAGAATTCAATTCAGAATCTTCACCAAAATTACTAAAACAGATGAATGAGTGGCACATACATGTGTTTTGTGATGCTATAAACAAATGGAATAATTTCTTATTTAGCCCTCCAACTTTATAGAAAAATTATATAAATGGAATAATTCACCCACAATGTGGAAACTCTTTAAAAAGTTTCTATTATTAAAGCTGTTTTTGAGAAGTGTCCACTAATTAGGCAAATAATTGCATTTTTAAACTTTTTTCTCCACAGTCGATAGGATTGGACTAGTTACAGCCTGCCCAAGTTACTACTCAGGAAAAAGATGTTCTTCAATAATTGAGAATTATATATATGTATTTCAAGATGGTGGCCACTAGCCAACCATCTAATTAGTGCTGATCACACACAGATTCTCAGAATTTGACTGTCATGGATAAAGCAGTTAACATATAGCTTGTTTTTTTTTCTTTTTATCAATTTTTTGAGTGACAAGAAAGAGTGGATGTGAATACAAAACCAACCATGCATCATACATAATACATTTGTAGTGCTGCAAGTTGACCCACAATATTTCATGTCGATTTCTGGATGGTTCATGCCTGCCAATTCTAGTGCAAACAAGAAGAATCACAAAAAGCTGAGTGGGAAATTAAGGAAATATCTCTCTAAGGCTTTCCGGATCTTGGAGCATATATTATTATATCATTCTTATGGTTTTTGGTAAGTCAATGACCTAGCTAGTAGCAAATATATAAGAAGACTCATTACTTGAGTCTTTGGATGCTCATTTCACTCAAGGAAATTAAACCACACCATCCATCAATACCACTAATCAAGGCTGGGGGAAGAAGAAGAAGGAGAAGAAGATGGTTAGGGAACTGAAAGTAATTAGTGATGTGGATGGAGGTGGGATTGGTGGTCTTTTCCTAGTCTTATGGGCTGCTTTGCTAACCCTTACTTCCGTTTCAGCCATACTATTCTCTTGTGCAGATGGTGTATCCAAGGAGAAAACCGACTCAGGTGACACCAATTTTTATGGTGGAGGATGCACTGCCGGGTGTGGGGGTGCTGGATGTGGTGCAGCTTGTGGTGCATAAATCCTTGATTTCACAACAATAGATCTTTAACATGTTCCATTTTAGCTTACTCATTCTGTCTTGAGCATCTTTTTGATACTTTGAAACATAGAACTTCAAAGAGGATGTACTAATTAGTACTAACTATAAAGGTTTATGCAATTAAACAGATGCATTCTCAGGGTATTACTGAGTTGCAGGCTGAAGATCATACATATGTATTGCGAGGATATAGCAGTGCATGAGTATAATTGATGAGAACAATTATGTCTATATAATGAGATCAAGTTTGAGTTGCTTGTTTATTGCTCTCTTTTCACTTCAGTCCAGTCCTGCAAATCAACAAAGCATGTGCATATCGTTCTGCTGTCTACTCCAAGCATATGTTAATACTTAATAGAGAATGTTTAAGCCATTGAAGTTTAATTCCCTTGAAATTCAATTTACAGATGGAGAGTTATACTCATCGCCATGAATGAGTTGATTTAGAACTGACAGACAAAAAGCCACAAAGTCCCCTCATCACTTGCATTTTTTATTTTTGCAAAGGTCAACTTAATAAATGTTATTATGGATTAAATCAACTAAATAATAATAATGACAGCAAAGAAAACAACCCATTTAAATTTAATTGAATCGTGTAAAACGTTTTCATTTTTCATTTTTCTTTCAATGGTTATTTGATTTCCAATCGAAAAATTATTCATTAAATAACTTTATGATGGTGAAATAAACAAGAAGTCAAGATGGCCGAGTTGGTCTAAGGCGCCAGTTTCAGGTACTGGTCCGAAAGGGCATGGGTTCGAATCCCATTCTTGACAATCTTTTGTAATTTTAGTTTTAAAGAGAACGGCTGGGCTAACAGCATTAATCGTATAAATAGTTTATAAAATAATATATTTTATAATTTATATTTTTTTGAATCACTTTTATGTTAAAATAATTAACTTTATTTAAAAAAGTAAAAAAGTGTTATCAATTCAATGATTAAAAGATGATATATATTTGAATAATTAATTTATCAAATTTTTAAATAAATATTCTAGCATATAATAATGATTCATGTAAATATAAACAAGTGTTGGGTATAGTGATAAGTCAAATAGTATTTTCAAAGGGAGAACACAAGTTTATGTTTATGATGATCTGATGGTCAAAGATATTTACCGTTCCAAGTGTGGTTTGAGTTCGAATCGCGCTAATCTCGGTTATTATCTGATCTTCGTCCTATTATTATAATTCACCCAAAAAATTTCTTTATACAAATTTTGAGACTTCAATCCTATATATTTTGGATGTTATTTTTAAAGGTAAATGTATAAATGGAATAAATAAAGTTTCAATCACTATTATTTACTAAATATTTAGTATTAAAGGAAAAAACTATTTTCTCTCTTAATGCTATATTATTAAGATATCATAACTGAAGAACCTAACTACTTTTTTAACTCATTTTTTTCTTTATTTTTTTTAAATTTCACGAAAATATATAAAACTTGTTTACTTCCTTTATAATATTTTTATGTTTGGATGAATTTCATATGTTATTTCTAATCATCATAACATTGACTCATATATTATGATATAATATGAATTTTATTGAAAGGAGTACTATAAATTTTGACTTCGAATTTGGTAATTACATTCAATTTGGTATCTGTATTTTTTTTTATCCACTTTGGCATCTGAATTTAGTAACTAGATTCATTTTAGTTCGTGAACTTAAAAAATATAAAAATTTGATGACATGAGACTCTAAGATTATATCACACCATCCCTTGAAATTTTAAAAAAAATTATATAAATTTTCATATGATGGCATGATACAAATTTAAAGTGTCACATACAGTGTTTTAATAATCGGTCAAACTACTGGTTCTCAATTCAATCGGTTAGATCAGTTCAACTGTTAGCCAACAATAATTAAATAATTAATTAAAAATTCATAAAATTTTAACAGATAAATTTTTTATTAAATTGGTTCAACTACTAGTTTTTGTAACATTTTTCAATTTTTATTAATTTTAAACAATTTCCATTTCAATTGGCTCAACCTTTTTGTTTGGATTAGTATATAGATCGATTCTTGGTCTTATTGGTCCAAGAACACTGGTCACATCATCAAATCTTGATGCAATCCAAGTTCAAAAATTAAAATGGATCTAATTGACAAGTTTATGTACCAAAATGAATAAAAAAAAATACAAATATCAAAGTGAATCTAATTGCCAAGTTTAAAGGCAAAAAAATTATATAACCCCTAATTGTAATGTATATAGGTTGGCTAAGGATGCTACCTCCAAACTCTTTTTTGGATTTTCCCACCAGGTAGGATGAGATTTGCTGATTAAAGTTTCAATTTTGCAGTGGCTAACTTTGTGATGTTCAAGTATAAAGAAATAATTAGATTGTTTTCTAGTTGTTATTCGAGTAGATATACAAGTAGTTGTAATCGAGGAAACTAACAAGAGTTTAGTTACATAATTCGATTTTCATCGTGTTTGTGTTACCTTATTCAAAAAGTTATTCCACTATCTTCAAACACGTACAAGTGATGATTTAAGTCTCACCACTTATCATGTAGCAGCTTCACATTCATACTAAGATCTAGATCACTTTTCACTAAATTTCTCTCTGAAAACTCAACTGTAAAATCAAGTGATTCATTATTTTACTTACAAAATGCACTCACAAGATAACTCCTAATAGAACAGTATAAATTGCTAAATTTATATAAAGTATAACCGTTAAGGATTGAGTTTGTATATATTTAAAAAATTTTATTTTAAAAAATAATTTTCATATAAAATCGTAAGTCAAACTAACAGAAAATAAGAACATTAAAAAATTAAATTTATTACTATATCAATTAAAAAGTGTCTTGTCGTTATAGGGATAAAAAAATAATTTCAAAAACTTTAGTGAATAAATTACATTTTTTTTTTGAGTGACTAAAATTAAAGTTGCATAAGTGACATTTTTTATATTTTTTTTGGTTATAAATAAAACCATTTATGTCATTTCTTTTGGGTAGCATTTGTGCCTTCTCAAACTATCATTCACAAGTAGATTTTATTAAAATAGACCATTTAATTTCTAATTATATAAATGTTTATATAATAATTAATAAAACTATCACACTATATTTAATTAAATTAAAGCTCACATCATATAAGCTAAATAAATTAACACATGCATGTAATGATTGTCTAATTAACAGGGGCATTCAAACGGTTATTCTATTAATACTCGAATCATTAGCGTTAATGTAATACACGAAATGTAAAAAATTTAACCATTACTTGAACCGAAATTTTTTTCAAATACATTAATTAAATCAAAATATTTTTATTAATTCAATCGGTTAATCGAAATAATCGAAATTTATATGTTTTTTTCTTTTAATCAAAATAAGTATAAAACATATAAAAAAATACATGGTTAATGTTTATTTTATTTTTTTTTAAAAGTTCAAAAAACTTTAAATGGAGGTGAAAATAACAAATAAGATATTCGAAACATTACATAAATTTTGAAAGTTAACAATTATATATAATATATTATTTATTTCGGTTAATTGATTAATTCAATTAATTATTCGATTTTGAACCGAATTAATCGATAACTGAAATTCTAAAAAATCACTAACTAACCTCCAATTGATTAACCGAATTAGATTGAATCGATCGATTAATTCGATTTTGACCGAACTATGAACACTCTAAATAACTAGTCAATGAATATAGAAGTAACCACTTGGATTTAAAATAAGTTGAAATATTCTTTATAATATCATATCATCAACACTATTTTTGCACTATTTATACAACTTACAACCAAAATGTCTAACAAAACAAAAGGAAATAGTGACAGAAGACCTTATACAGCAATCTCTTATATGGAACACAGCAGTAAGTTTGGTTTCATGCAATAGCTTCCTTTCCTTCATGGAGAACCATCTGATCAAAATGCCAGATCCCTGAATATCCACAGAAGAAACAAGTTGACAGAACAATGAGTATACATCATATAGAAGGATTTGACAGTGTTAGGTTTGGTTTCATGCAATACCTTTGAAAGTGTTAATAAAAGCTAAAAACTTGATTATTCTATATAGGGATTTCATAAACCAAATTAATGAAAGTTTCAGAATTTGAACCTTATTAACATGTTAAAAGATCAAGTGAAAAGTGCAAACAAAAAAAGGGATAGCAAAGGAGACAGAAGGGAAAGTCTTACTCTAACTCAGTCAGTCATTTGAGCTATGAATACTATACTCTGCCCCTTCCATGCTCATGGTCATAGTAGCAGTAGCATCATCGGCCGATGTGGTGGGCTCATCTTCAAAGTCCTCAGAAGATCTTTCCATGGATAATAGAAATGGCTTTGGAGGTATTTCAAGGAGCTCAACATCGCCTTCAAGCATTTCCAGAACCTTACTCATCGAAGGACGATCTGTAGGCTTTATTTGTATACACCAGAAAGCAACTATGATCATTTTCCTTACAATTTTCTTTTCGCTCGCAGTGGCATCTTCCACTTCTAAATCCTCCCCTCTATCAAATCGGTCATAAATCCAAGAAGGAAAATATATTTCACTAGATTGGTTAGCTTGTGCATTCAAATTCCTTCTCTTTCCGGCCATTTCCATTAACAACATTCCGAAACTGTAAACATCGGCCTTATGTGAGACATTCCCAATGTTCTTGTAAAACAATTCCGGAGCAATATATCCGAGAGTACCTCGTGCTGCAGTGAGAGACACAATACTGTTATCTATCGCATGCAATTTTGCAAGACCAAAATCCGAGACTTTTGGGGTGAAGTTTTCATCTAGAAGAATGTTATGTGGTTTGATGTCGAAATGCAAAATCTGCATATCACATCCCTTGTGCAAGTATTCTATTCCTTGAGCCACTCCGATTGCAATCTCGAATACTTTTTCCCAACTCAAATTGATGTTCTTTTCTTTAGAAAATAGGATCTTATCTAAAGAACAATTTGGCATAAAATCATAAACAAGGGCTTGTTTCGATCCTTCTACACAAAAACCAACAAGTCGTACCACGTTAACATGATGAATCCTTCCGATGGTAGCAACTTCATTGATAAAATCTTGCCCCTGCGACTTCGACAATTCTAACAACTTTATTGCAACAAAATGACCGCTTCGAAGCTTTCCTTTGAACACAGATCCGAAACCACCCTGCCCTAATTTATTTTTAAAAGATTCTGTCATTCTCTTTATGTCTGAATAGGAATATCTTATGGGCATTAACTGATTTTGCATTCGAAGAAATTCTTCAATTGTATCATCCACACACAAGTGTCTTCTTCGAAACTTAAATACTTCAACTATAATCAAGCATGAAACCCCGATTAGAGTTCTAATAGCAATAGCAACTCCTGTACAAGAAAAGCAGTAATACAAAGGCATCAAAGACAAAAAATTCTTGTTTCATCTGAATTAAATAAAGTGGTGGTAAAATTGATTCTCACCTGTTAGAATAAGGAAGATAAACTGGGTCCCTGTCAGGTGAAAATGAGTAAAGATTAGTAATTCTAAAGCAAGGAATAACAAAGGGAATTCCAACAAACTAAATTAATGGAACGCTGAAAAGCAGCATACTAGAAGTATAATAATAATAATTTGTGTCCTGTGATGGAAAGGCGTGGGCGAAAAATATTCGAAAGCTGTTGAAGTAATTGTAGAGGATGAACTTCAACCGCCATAATCTACATCAGTAATCAAATATTTGAGTCACAAAATACATTTCAAAGACTAGTAGCAACTAATTCAATTAATAAAATGTTCGTTTTTCTATTGAATTTTTGCGAGTGCATAAAGTAAAAAAAAAAGGAAATTTGCCATTGTTGAGAAAGTTGAATTCTTTAGGAGCAATTATTGAAGTATCGTAGACACTTCAAAGACTCCCCGATGCTGCCGGCTCCCCTCAACAACGATGGCAACATAATATTTGACTGATTGATTGTTGTGAAGTGTTACATTTTGGCAAGTGTGATGTTGTTGCTGGAACGAGCCGTGTATGCGCATTCCAATGGCACGTCATAACCCATGAGAAGCTCCCGGTGAATATCGAAAATAGATAGACGACGCAGAGTGGTGATGTTAGAAGACTGCAACCGAACAGGTCGCGGCACCTGAATTTTCACGGTGCAAGACTCATCAAAACCAGTGGCGTTCAGCGAGTCGGCACCAAATAAAGCATAAAAGTAAGGGTAGGGAGAGAAGGAGGCGTTGGCGCAAGGAGCAGCGTCGATGTAGAGAGAAGATGCCATGGGTGCTCGGCAACTCACAAAATAGATAAAATCAGTAACTTCTCCGCATACAAGGGATTTAGGAAGAATGGAACATTGTTTAGTGTCCAGACTCTGATCCACCAATCGAATTTTTCCGAAGCCATCATTAAAGATGTCTGCAACATAGAAACCCAAATCATTGCTCAAAAAGGTGCGGTTATTTTGGCAAACCAGTTCGTAGGAAGGATCGCCACACTGGGGAGGGTCAGCTTTTAATCTGAAAGGGAAGCTGATGTTGGTTAAATTTCCGCAGGAAGAGGGGCTGCAGCCTACACTTGTGAGTCGTCTTGCACCATTAACGGCTTCGAAAAATGAGAAAGCAGCAAGGGAAAGCAAGCCTAATGTTGCTGCAACTTTTGTTAACATGTTAAATTTAATAAGCCAAAAGAGGAAAAAGAAAGACGAGAAGATGATAAACGTAAATCCTCCCAATCACTTGCCCAAAGGAAGTTTAAAGTTTGATTGCAATGGAAGCTTATAGCTTTACGTCTACATTTCATACAAGTCAATATATCAACCCAAAGAGAACTTGGAATTTTCCAATCACTAGGCCTATAAAAGCCCAGTCAAGTCAACCGCATCAAGTCTTCTTTCCTTCTTCAAAGCCTTCTAAATTAAATTTGTTGACTCTGACATCCAGATTCCTCATTTGGATATCTACAAATTTCACCTGTCTTAGACCCTTTCCATTTCAGAGATTGATTGAGCTGAATTTGAAATGAATTTGAGGCATATATTATTTTTTACGCGTATGGAGTTTGAAACAGTCCAATCCAAAGGTAGGCAAGCAGGCAGCTTGGAATTTTCTTAGATATCTGCACGCAATAAATGCTAAAACCATAAGCCACATCTCTTCGCTTTTCTAAACTGATCCTACCCAAAGTTAACAGGGATGATGTTTCTTCTCCTTGTTTCCTTCATGTTGGTGGTGGATGAAGGTGGTGTAGCAGCACTAGATTCTAAAATATGCAAGGTCACAAACTGCAAACGCGACGGCCCACCTGTACGATTTCCCTTCTGGTTAAAAGACCAGCACTGTGGCTACCCTGATTCTGGCTTCCAACTCTCCTGCTCCCAAAATAAACAGACCATGCTCCACCTGCCACGGTCAGTGAAGATGATGGTCCAGCGTATAGATTACAAAAAACAGACAATCTACGTATCTGATCTGGATAGTGAGAGTTGCGTCTCTCAGCAGCTTCCTTCTCTCAATTTATCAGCATCCCCGTTCAACTTCGTCGGAAAACTACAAAACATTACCTTGTTCAATTGTTCAGAAAAGTTGGACAAAGATGGCTATGGAGTCGGTGCTTGTCCAATTATAGCTTTACCTCCCAATATTCGCAACAACTTTAACCTCGTCAATTGCACCAAATTTGTTGACATCTCAGCAGTTCCTGAAGTTTTTGGATTTGGTATTCTCTTACAATGGTCCAAACCCAAGTGCATTGAATGTGAAGCACAAGGAAGAAGTTGTAGACTGAAGAATATTAGTACACCAGCTCAAACAGAGTGCTATGACACCCCCAAACCCAGCACCCAAAAAGGTACATGCCCTTCTGCTTCAACTGTCTTGTATGTTTCTTGGTTGCTTTACACTCTCTTATTAAATCAAGAAAGTTAAATACGTCATAATAAAATTTAAATAGTTTTTCCAGGAATTAAACACAGGAACTTCTAAAAGCCAGCATTTGATTTACAGCTTCACTATGTTTTAGCTTTACTTTATATATTTGTATTTATTTTACTTTTTCTATCATAATTATATTTCATATTTTTACATAAACTGACACCTTAAGAACTTATATTATATGAATTCTAACACATTCCGAGTATTAAATTATTTGGTGCTATCTCTTGCGCTAAGATCATCCTGCTCTTGATTTATTATCAGAACATTAAAAACTCGTAAGTTTATTGTTCCCTACCAATCTCACTATATATAATTCCCTTTTTCTTCCTCATCCCCTGATACCATAGTCACACTAACTTGCATGCCTTTACACCCTTGGTCACAGTTAAAATTTATATTTAGAAACACAGGAAGCTGATACATTTCCATTATTTTACAGGGCTTCCTACAAAATTAAAGCTACTAATTACAGGTATGCAATGTTTCTCTCTTTTATTGCATACGATTTTACAAAAAGCTTGTATGAGTTGTCAACTTCATTGCAGTTCCCCTCTATTTAAGCAATATCAAACGAAACGTACTAAGTTGGAGCATATTTTATCTGTAGGTGCAATCCTAGCTTCGGTTCTTATTCTACTAACTGTCATTGGACTATACTATGTATACCATCAGGAGAAGAAAAAGAAAGAGAGCCAAGGCAGGATTGAAAAGTTTTTGGAAGATTATAAAGCTTTTAAGCCCTCAAGATACTCTTTTGCTGATATTAAGAGGATAACAAATGAATTCAAGGACAAACTCGGGCAAGGTGGTTACGGAACCGTGTTCAAAGGAAGGCTTTCTAATGATGTTTTGGTAGCTGTTAAGATCCTCAATGATTCCAAAGGCAATGGGGAAGAGTTCATCAACGAAGTTGGCTCAATGAGCAGAATCCATCATGTCAACGTGGCTCGCCTAGTCGGATTTTGTGCTGATGGATATAAACGAGCACTTGTTTATGAGTACTTGCCGAATGAGTCATTAGAGAAGTTCATATTTGCGGCCAAGGGAGAGAATCATGTCCTTGGTTGGAATAAGCTTCAAGATATTGCCTTAGGTATAGCCAAAGGGATTGAATACTTACATCAAGGTTGCGAGCAACGGATCCTACATTTTGACATTAAACCTCACAATATTTTGTTAGACCAGAACTTCAATCCTAAGATATCTGACTTTGGTCTAGCTAAGTTGTGTTCCAAGGATCAAAGTGCAGTTTCCTTGACAGCAGCCAGAGGAACCATGGGCTATATAGCACCCGAGGTCTTATCTAGGAACTTTGGGAATGTTTCATATAAATCAGATGTTTATAGTTTTGGAATGCTACTACTTGAAATGGTTGGAGGGAGAAGAAACAGCGATGTCACAGTGGAGAACACAAGCCAGGTGTACTTCCCAGAATGGGCGTATAATCATTTGGACAACGGAGAAGAGACGGGAATAAGAATCGAAAACGAAAGCGATTCTGAGATTAAAAGAAAACTTACAATTGTTGGACTTTGGTGTATTCAATGGTATCCAGTAGATCGTCCTTCAATGAAAGTTGTGATTCAAATGTTGGAAGGTGAAGCAGACAGTCTCACTAAGCCACCAAATCCTTTTGCATCCGCAGATCATATGATGATAAGTGCTTTCAAATATAAAAAACCTGTTAATAAAGAGCTAGCAGTTATTGCTGAGTAAACATGAGTTCAATTATATATAGCTAATGAAGCAAACAAGAATGGTATATATATGTATTCTGTAAATTTTGAACTTGGTTCGGTTCTTGATTTTACCAAAGCAAATATAATAAAGGCCAGTACACACAACATGAACCCTTGGAGTTACACTTAGGATTTCCCCAACATGAATTCACTCTACTTTCTAGAGCTCAGATTGATATATCAAACCTCATCATTTCTCAATGCAGAAGAAATCTCAAATATAGGATTAGCATCCATGAAATGAAACTAATTTAGAACAAGGCATGGGTGCTGATTCAATTCTGTTTCCAATTGACTCCACCAAAGCATTAATCAAAATGACTACTATATGGACAACACAGCCACCCAACCAAGATTCTAACACCAGGTTTTAAGTGTCAACAATTGGTCTGTTATAAAAAGCATTCATATGATAATGGTTGGAGGAATACATACACCTCAACTGCTGGTTTCATCATTATACTGCAGAAAAGCAGCTAATCCAGCAACCCTAAGCATCTGGCTTTAGAAAATAGAAAAAATCTGAGACAAAAAAAAAAAAAAAAAGTTACCACCTCAGTGAATTCATCTTTGGGACAATAACCTGTCGATCCCCTTCCACTTATACAGCAAAAATGAAAAGCAACAGGGTAGGAGGGGGCAGTTATTGCCTCTTCAGTGAATTCAACTCCCTGGGTTCCACATCTACATCTCTTTACCGACCCCTCAGTTTTCTCAGTTTCTCCCAACCACCATTGCAAATTGCTGCTGATGCATTTAGCATCTCTCATGTCTGCAGAAAATCATCCTCGTTTATAGGAACTACATGTGCAATCAAATTCAACACAAACCGCCCAGAATTATTAATGAGGTATCACTGTTTGTATAACAGAAACTCAATTGAAAGACCCCCTCCATCTGGTATGAACTTAATGCCAGTCATCCATCTAGCAGAAGCACAATACCAGAAGACAGAACAATAAATGTGCCTAAAAGTTCTCTTTCCTAGGTAGAAACCACCACTTTATGAAAATTAAACAAGGTATGTAAGCAGGTTCATTCAGTCCAAGGTAATGATAATACAGTTCTACTGCAATAAAATAAATAAGATTGGAAAAGCTCCGTTGACAAAAGGTTGTATATTTAGCTGCTTCTCAAATGCAACAAAAATTCACCATTACAGCCAAAGGGGCATAAGTCTTGGCGAGAAAAAAATATTAGAAAGATCATCATAACACCTATATGATAATATCAGGTGTAAACTGGACAAGCAAAACAAAACTGAAGTTTTTCCAACCACTTGAAAATGAAATTGGCAGCCCCATCTCCCTGACCACAAGGTTAGAGGTATATTTCTCTCTTCACTCTCTCATTCATAAGCCTTTTCCCAATCATCTACAACCTCCAATGGCTCTGTTTCATTTAAACCCCCACCCAGCAGCCCAGCTGAACTTGAATTGGCAGCATTTGAATCCATTTTTGACAAGGATTGAACCCCAGCCAGCTTTGAAGGATCTTCTGATCGAACTGCTCCTGAAGATGAGCTTACACCTGTTTCAGAATCCAGAACACTCCAGCGGTTAACTGAAGCAGCAATTGGAGCATCTTTGCCTTTCCATGCAGAGCCCGGATCAGAAGTGATACCAAGAGACTCATCACCACCCCATGAATCTTCCTTCCAACCAAGCTCCTGCACCACAGCCTTCTTCCACGGATTTGCCTTTACAGCAGAACTTGGCCCTGTTCCTCCCCATGCATTATTAGCAGATGATGCTCCACCACTTTGAACAAAGGCAATAGCCCCAGTATAAATTGATCCATGATCCAATCTCCTCATAGCCGTTGCAGCTCGAGCAGGATCACTAAATACAGCCAATGCATTCTTGTCATTCAACCAAACAAGTTCACACTCCCCACCAAACCTCAACACTAATGCACTTATATCAGATTCTCGAGGCAAATCTAGGAAAGAAACAACAAGCCTTGGATCCATGTCTACCAGAGGATCAAAAACATGAGGGTGTACTGCCCCAGTACTGGTCGACCCTTTAGCCCCAATGATGCGAGCTGGTGGTTTGGATTTGGCAGTAACATGAACCACAATAAAACGTTTGGGCTCCCAACCAGCAGCACTAATAGTAAGCTTCCACCTTTCTGCTATTATCCTGATAGCATCTCTCTTATCCTTCAGCATTGGACAGAACACATGAACCTTCAGACCTGTTGTTGTTCCTCTGTTCTTGCCAAGTACCAAAAACTTGCATCTCTCCTCTACAGCTAGAACCCACTTCGGATCACGCCTGTACAGGTCAAAAAGCACCTCTGACGTAACCAAATTCTCACCAAAATGAAGTGCGTCCAAATTTGGGGGAGTGATATCAAAGGCATCTGCAAGAACCCGTTTGCGCTCCAGCTTAGCACATTCATCATCACACATAAGCTTCCTTTGTCCAAGGGGAATCTTTTTGCCAGTTGATTCCACTGGTTGAAGAGGCACGGGCAATTTTTGGATAATAGAAGCTTCAAAAACTGTATCAGCATTGAAACCACCAGTACAGCCCCCAGCATCGCAAGGGACAGTTGCGCTTAGCCGGCCACAAGAACACGTGATTGTAACTCGAAAATCACACCTAACATCAGGACACGGTGCAGAGGGATGACAAGGAGCAGTACATGTATGCCTACAGTCTCTCCGAGGGGCACCACATGTCTGCCCACAAGAGCTCCTGACACCTGGTTCAGCTCCAGATGATGCATCACACGGTGCTGGGTGACACGTTCTCCCACATGCATGTAACCCACACTGCCTGGTCTTGCCGCAGAGCTTGTTACATCTGATATCTTTCGACCCACAAGGAATGTTCCTAAGAACAACATGTCCTCCAATGCATTCCTTCGCCACAGGCACAGAACAAGGTGGACAGTCTCCAAAATGGCAGCTGTGAGAAGAAGAATGGCCACAAGGCTGTGGAACTGAGCATGGAAGTTGACATGAAGGTGGTGGTGTACCACAAGGCAATGGAGGAGGGATTGAAGTTCTTCCACAAGCACATGTCAAATCAGTAAAGATTGTTTCCAAGCATGGAGGGCAGTGACCACTATGACAAAGAGATTCACAAGAATGCTGTCCACACCTCAGCTTCTTCCCACATGCCATTTGGCAGAAGTGTGGATCCCAATCACCGGTGCGAAGATTATTAGAGTTCGAGAGAGGGCAGCATCGCTCGCTACATCGATGTCTACCACAACTCTTCTTACGCCCACAAGGCTTGTCACATGTAAATCTCTCATTTTCAAGCGTTGTTTTGTAGCATTCCACCCTCCGAGATGTTGATCCACAGAGGCATTTTTGGGTGACAAGAACTAGACAAGGTGGACAATTCCCAGCATGACAGACTTGGTCACAATGGTGCACTTGACAAGGAAGGAACTTGGCACATGTCTCTGAACAAGTTGGAATTGGGTCAAAACAACTTTGCCTTTGCTCCTGCAAGCTTGTTTTCCCACAGTAACAAGACCTGATCTTGCTTGGCATCAGCTCACAATCCCCACAAGGACCAGGATGGCAAATTTCAGCACAGTAATGGTTACCACATCTAAGTTTCTTTCCACACATTGAACTACAAGAAAAAATGCCATCTTCTGCTTTCACCTTTCCCTTCACAACCATATCACCACAGATGACAACTTCAACCTTTTTCTTGCAGAAACAGGGGGCATTAATTAGAACCTTGCAAGGATCACAAGCTCCGACATGGCAAATGTGATCACACTGATGGCGCCCGCACTCAAGAAGTTTATCACACCGCTGACCACAAGTAAGAACCGACTTCCTATCAGAACATCTGGTTGTAATAACTTTCTTACCACAAGGACACAAACGTGGTGGAGCAAACGCCTTACACGGAGGACATGGACCAGGGTGACATTGCAAGACACAAACATGAGGGCAAAGTTCATACTTCATCACCCCAGAACCTAGTCCCAGCTCCTTCTCAAGGGGCTTTCCACAGGGCTCCCCACATGAATGTGGTGTCAAGTACAAATCAGAAGGAGGGTCGGTCCTCTTTCCACAAAAGCAAACATACCGTATCTCCTTAGAGGATGTGAACTGCACAGACTGACAGCCCGGACAACGCCAATTAAAACCCTGATTCTTCTCGGCCACCAAATCAACAGAAGTAGGTGCCCTCGCCCATTTCTTAATACAATTGAGGTGAAAAATGGAAAAACAACTTGAGCACGACCATATAGCACCAGACCTCGGTACCATATCATAACAAATCATACATTCAACCGTACTCTTTATAAGCTTGTCCTGAATTTCCTGCACCAGCTGTGGCAAATTAGGATCAACCTCCTTCCTTACCGACACCTGAGTCTCACTCCTTCCCTTTTCCCTATCTCTCCTATGGTTGGTGGGCCGACCAGTTTGTCTGTACCTATTATCATTTCGAGTTGAGGCTTGGTTAACATTAGGGGTTGAATTAGAGGCGGCCGGTGAGCTGCTCTCAACGGTGGTGGTTGTAGACGAAGATCCTCTAGGAACCCATTCTTGACGAGTGCTTTGTGAAGGGTTTCTTGATCTATTTCGGCCTTGAAAGCTCATAATTTTGTAGTTTGACGTCAAGAAACTTCGTAAATCCGATTGAATTATTGTGTGTGTGTGTGGACGAAACAAAAGATTCAAATACTAACTTTATAGCTTTGATCCTCCTCCTAAAACTGTAATACCACAAAAAATAAAAGAACATCAATAACCCCAGCAATCCCTTGGTTCGAAAGGGCAAACAGATAGGCAAAACAAACAAAAGAATCAAACGAATAGTTGAGGAATTGATATTCAATCAAAAAGGGAAAAACATCTCAGTAACTGGAAATCCCAAAAACCAAATCTGGAAACATACAAAGAGATGAGAAAGGGAACGCACCTGATGAAGAAAATGAAAACCAAAACTGAATGTTTACTATTCCTGTATGTGTGGGGGAATAACAAGTGAGGGGGGTCTCCCTTTTCTCGAAAATGAGAAAACCGACAGGTAGAAATGGTGGAGAGGGAGAGGGGGAGTATATATAGGGAAGGATTGGCTTGGGGCTAAAGTAAAACGAGACTAATTCGTCACCATAAAACAACCGAGTTAAAATATGGGCATGTGTTATGATCTTTCAACTTTCAAGCATATGCATACGGCTGGCAATGGCGTGCATCCTTGCTGCCCACTCAAGGGGCTCGACTCCGCTGCCTTATCTCACCTGCTTCTCCATGGGCCTTGGCCTCAATTCGCTCTCTCATATGTCTAACTCAACCCAACAATGCAGTTTCATGTGGAAATTGCCCAAACCTCTTTCTATTATTTTCATTTATTATGTATGTTACCAATTTTATATTTTAATAATTGATACAATTAATTAAATAAATTATTTTAAATTCATTAATACAAATATTAGTCTGACTTGAATTTCATCCAATTTAATCTCAACTTTGGTTCATACCAATTAGTGCTCTCCCCTCCATTTAATGTAAAACTTAAAACAAGGAAACCAAAAATTTATATTCCTTTTAAATTTAAAATATGGTTTAGTAGAATCAATGGAATCGTATTGTTGTCAATGTAGGAAGACGTAAATAGAACTCTGGGTAGTTTTAGGTACTTGTGTCAAAAATAAAAGATATGATCAGGATTTATAACGAGATTATTCAAAAAAAAAATGATTTAACATGTTGTAAGCATAAAAACTCAAATTCAATCTCAAGCAATCCTATTTCTCTCAAATTATAAAAAAAAAGTTAGAATTATAAGTATTAATAAAAATTGTTTCATCTTCAATTAGGCTATTCAATTCTATAAAACAACTATATATAGATAAACCAACCCTAGAACAACCTTAGGATTGTTCACATCCACCACCCATGCATGAAGGTGGGAAAAGCATTGGGTTCCGGCCAAGGGCAAAGTTAGGAAAAAATTTTAGGGGTTGAAATTAAATTGTTTATATTTTTATAATTTTTAAAAGATTAAATTAAATTGTTATCATTTTAAGGGGTTAAAATACAATTTTATCTTTATTAATTTAAATTTTTTAAAAATTTAAAAAATCAAAATAAAAATTTTCCATTTTAGGGGGAACCAAGATCCCTGCCAGCCTTCTAAATCCGTCTTTGATCCTGGCGAAGGCAATGCACCTAATCAACCTCATGCATGCAATCCAAAGTAAGTCATGTGTTGGAAAAAATTGATTTAGAAAATAAGTTTGTTGTATAGCTATTTTTTTTAAAATCAAGCTTTTGTATTCTTTATAGCAACAAATTTTATCAAATTTATTAACCGTGTTTTTTACTTAAGTAATTTAGTTATTTTCCAACTTTCTATCAATACAATTTTATTCGCTATTCTCGAACCATCGATTTGCTTAGAAATTGTGTTCTAAAAACACAAATCGATTACACAACAATTGAAAAATAAAACCTCTTTATAAGCTAAAAACTTAACTCGATTCCTCATAAAAAAAAATTTTTATTTTGAAAATAAATCTCACTATAATTCAATAGAGTAACTACGTTGAAGATGGAGTGTTTTTGTCTTAACCTATAGCTCGATTTAAAACTGTTTCACTTGATTTTTAAAATTGTTTCAGTTGACTTAAATATATTTGAAGTGTTTATTCTCTAAGGTATTTAGAAACTTAAAAAAATTTACTTTGAACTTCATTGATTTTTTGTTCAAAACAAATTTTTATTTGTTATATCAAAATAATTTACTAAATAAAGTTTAGTGTAACAGATGTTATAATAAAATGTTACTATAAAAGGTGGTCGTGAGGGTTGACAATATTATAAATTTAATTTTTATGTGTTATCAATTCATACTATATAAAATAATATAACATATTATATAAAAAATTTAATAAAATTAGTTAGGTCAGATTGGATTCAAGTGTTGATTACTTGTACCAAATTCGACTCATAATTTAAATAATCTAATTTTTTTTTATTTAAAATCATTTTCGAACTGAATACTTTTACCTAAATCTCCTAAATTTTGAGGGGGAATCCCATACCCTTTTAACTTAAGACATAAAATGCACCACATAAAATTGCATGTTATCCACTTAAGCCTGTAATGCATGTGATCCTCAATTTTCAGTTACTATTTTTTTGTCCTTCTGATTTGGTGTGCAGGGCACTTTGACACGGAATCTACACTAATCCATAAATTTGACTTTTCCTACTCTGTATTGACGGGAAGATTGGTTTAGGGTTTTTTTATAAAAATAATATTAAAAATTAATTAATTATGTAAAATAATTAATTACGAGAATGATATGAAATTTATTATACACATCGGTATTGCCTGATAAATTAGTGGGATAACTCTCACTTTTTCAATCATCATCAGTTAATGTATACTTATAAAAAAAATAATTTTTAATAATATCATCTGATACATTAACAACATCTATATAATTTTTTTTTTAAAATATTCTTATTCTCATATATATGGTTATTTTAACCAAATAAACCAAAAAAATAATAAATTATATAAATAACCCCTATTCAAAAACATTCACCAAAATGAACTAAAATATATTGTGCAATTTGGTTTTAGTCAACTAATAATCGACACCCCTCAAAATTATATCCAATTATTGCTTGATTTTTGTGTCAGGCATTAAAAAATAATTTTTTGGGTTTTGGCCATGTGATGGCCAATATCACATGGCCAATATTAGTGTATTTTTTTTACCCTGTATTATATTGGTATACGAATATATCAGTATTTGAAAAAAAAATGGTTTTAACTACCTAATGGCCGACACCAAAATGTATAGAATAAAAAATAATTTTTTTGAGTGTTGGTCATTAGATGGTTGACATCACCTTTTTCAGGATCGAAGAATTTTTTTTTTTCTAGTGTTTTGGCCTATAGATGGTCGGCATCACCTTTTTCGAAACTCGAAATTTTTTTTTCTAGTATTTTGGCCTATGTATGATCGATGCCACCTTTTTCAAGACTCGAGAAAAAAAACTTTCTGGTGTTATGCCTTATAGATGGTCGACACCACCTTTATCAAATTATATATATATTTAACTAATTTTGACCTATAGATGGCCAACACCAACTTTATCAAATTATTTTTTTATTTTATTTTGGGACATTGATGACCAACACCAAAATTATTTTTCTTAATTTTGGGAATCAGATGACTAGAACCCCCTCTATATATAAGGCACAGGTTTGGGTTTTCAAATTGTCATTAGATCTTGAAAAAAAATTTGCTCTACTTATCAAAATGAGAGTGTTTTTTAGTGTATCATCAAATGAGTGTTTTGTACTGGATTGCAAATAGGAGTGTTTTAAAGTGTACAATCGAATTTCAGGGTTTAATTATATATTGTCATGTGAAGCGGAAAGTATATGTTGTCGAAGGTTGGATGATTTTTTGCACCATAGACGACTATCCGAGATGTCTAACGCAAATGAACATTATCTACGTTGGAAGAGCTATTATTCCGCAACCTAACAATTGAAGTAATTATGAGGTATTGATCCAATGTAGATCTTTTCCCGCCATATGCAAGTAACTGTGGAGAACCGTAAAGGTTATGCTATCAAAGGTTGAATGACTTCCTGCGCCATCTAATGGCTAACCAACAGGACTTAGACCTGATTCAAGCAGATAGACATTATTTATGTTTGTATTTTCTCGTATCTTTAATTTTAATTTATTCTGTATTATTGTTGTTCGAATTTTAATTTTTCGTGTATTAATATTATACAATATTTGTAATTTCTTGTATCTATAAATTTAATTTATTGCGTATTAATATTCTACAATGTTTTTATTTTTGTGTATTAATATATTTTCGAATTATATGATTTTTTATTAAATATTTTGTAGTCAAATGCAAACAAATAATTATTATAGAAAAAATAAATTTATATTGAAAAAATAATAATTACAAAGTAAAGTAAATATTTACATAAGAAATATCAAAGTTGTTATGATCCGAGCAACGTCCCCAGCGCTGTCGTGTAATGGTCTAGCTGCCTTCATCGGCGTAAGCAAAAAATGCGTCTTACAATACGCGTTTTCACTAAAAATTTACAACTCAGTTGTTTTGGTCAGGTGGTTAAATGTTAGTGTTTGATTTTATAAATAAAAGAGTTATTAATTAAAAAGATGAATTAAAAATAAAAAACTTAAAAACAATATATTTATTAATTATAAATATTAATTAAAAAAACTTGAAAACAACATGAAATAAAAAATACATATTAAAATGCTTATAAGAGGAATCAAACTTAAGACTCAAAGATGAAATTACAATTATTTAACCATAAGAGCTAATGTGCCAAAAATATTAATTAAAAATAAGAAAAACTTAAAACAACATAAAATAAAAAATACAAATGTGAATAGGAGAAGAATCGAACTTAAAACTCAAGGATAAAAACACTAACATTTAATCATCTAACCAAAAACACTAAATTACTAATATTTTATGAAAATGAGTACTGTAAGATGCGTTTTCAGTTGAAATGGCTAAAAATACGCCTTATAAAATACGTTTTCCTTTCTCTCCAAAAATAGCATATATCAATAAATTTCGAAAATTTCAATATACCTTGAAATTAAATATTTTTAGCATATACATATAAATTAGTCGAATCGTATGTATGAAATTTGTGACAAATAAATTTCAAATTTATTAATTTGTGAAAGTGAACTAAAATTAATTTTTATATATAATAGTACATAATTAAAGTTTATACGTGATATATTACACATTAAATGAAAAATATGTAACGTTTTAAACAAAATTCTAAGCCTCGAGTAACTTTAGCAAGCAAGGTGAGGTTTTTTTTTCTGGTACGGTAATATCTATTTTATTTAAATAAATTACACACAAAATCACTAAACTATTGGTAAGTTTATGTTTTGGTTACTCAATTTTAAAAAGTTATAAAATGGTCATTGAACTATTCAAAAGATTTCATTTAAGCCACTAGGTTGTTAAAATCGCTAATGCATGGCCTTCTCTATTCGCACCTCCTGCACTAATCGAAAGCTCTCCTTTTCATTATCTTCTACAGTTCAGTTTTATTTCATGAAACAGCTTTGAACGTTATGAATTTGCAATTTAAAATTCAAACAACTTTGTTTTTCGATCTTTGACACTAATCGTCAGATCAACTTGGATCTAAAGTATGTTCTTCTACTCATCAATGAGTATTGATCCACCATACCGACCATCAAATTATCACGTGGAGCTCGCTAACTCGACTTTTAAAAAAATACATAAAAACCTACAGACTTAAATAAAAAATTTTGAATTGTTCAATGACTTAAATGAAAACTTTTGAATAGGTCAACAACCATTTTATAACTTTTTGAAATTGTGTGATCAAAATATAAATTTACTAATAATTTAGTGACCTTGATTATAGTTTACCTATTTTATTTTAATGTAGAAAAGGAAGGCATTGATTACTATTTGTGTGGTCTTTAGAGGAAAAGCAAAAGAAATTATTAGAGATTCCAAAGGATGTTTGATAGCAAAATTCGCCGACAAATTCCTGCAACAAGATAAACTACATTCCCCTAACCGAATCTAATATAAGCCTTTAATTAATGTTTAATGTTTTAATTAAAAACGGCGAGTTAAAAATTTCATAAAGAATTTTGGCAAAAAAAAATTCATAAAAAAGTTTTTTTATTTATCTTCCAAAAAATATCATGAAAGTTCAAAATTCAAAAATATAATATAATATAAAAAATTCGTAAAAGTTAAATAATATTTTTCTTAACATTTTTATTATTTAATTTAAATTTAATAACTTGATGAATTTTTGTGTTTGACAGAAAATTTGAGTGCAAAAAAAAATTAAGTTTTAAATTTTTATTGCTAAATTTTATAAGTGTTGAATTTATATTAGAAAATTGTTTGGTAACTTAGTACATATAAATATTAAATGTAATTATATTGTTTAATAAAAGTAGATATTGATTTTTAAAATCTTATTTATTTATTTAATTCGAATCTTATTAATATAATGTTTTATATTATTTTGATTAGTTTTGTATGAAAAATAAATATGTTAATTTAAATATTTTATTTTTTTGCTATTTTTCATACCGTTTTACGATTCATGTTTGAGGTGCGTGATTGCTTTTCTCAACAATATTATCTCCAAGATTTGAACCTAATCCTTCTTTTGAAAATACAATGTGTCTTATCATTGTATCCAACAACTTGTTGGTTAAATAAAGATAATTTATTTCTTTTTTTAATAAAATAAAATTAACATAATATTTTATATATTGGAGTGATAAGTAGCTACCTACTTACTTATCTTAGGTGTTGTCTGCTAAACTGAAAATTAAAGTATTGAAAAGTTAAATGTTGAAAAGTTCAGTGACGAATTTGAATTATGAAATTTACTTGATATGTTATTTAAAATTAAGCACCGAATATAATTAGACTGTTTGATAAATTTAAAAATTTGAAATAAAGTATATTATTTATAAATATATAATTTTTTTCAATAATATTCTTAATAAATATAAATATTATAAATTTAAAAAATAATTTTTTTTAATATACTGGTGTGATTACATGGTAGTATATGTTCATATTTTCTTAACGCTTTGACAAGACACACACCTTGTACACATAGGCGCTCGAACCCGGGATCCCTAGGATGAACAACATCTTCTTTTCCACTGGAGCTACTTGTTGGGTTCTAAAAAATAAATTTTAGATCAAGAACAATGTCAAATTGGAGTTCTATATTTTAAACAAAATAATTAATTTAAATGACCAAGCAATTGATAAGATACTCTTCAAAATATAGTTAAAGAATAATATAGAAAATATTTTTTTATTTCTAATTATTATACGTATTTAAAAAAAGTAAATTATTAAAAATATTAATTTTCAATTAATGATTTTTTTTTTCAATGGAATCAAACAGACCCTTCAATATTTTTTTTGAAAAATTTATATTAAGTAAAATACTAAAATAATTATTAAATATATTTAAAAAATTAAATATTGAAAATTTTTAATGGTTTATCAAACATATTTAAAAAGCAATAGATAATTTAATATACTTAAACATATATTATTTATTAATAGATAAATTTAAAAATGATTCTAATTAAAATTTTATTTTTAATTATTTGATTAAAAATAAAATCATTATTTATCTTAATTTTTTTATGATTTAATTTAAGTTTAAAATTTTGTGATTATTGGTTTGTCATTATTAAATGTTAATGAACAGCTTTCTTTATTAATGATTGTTTATATTTACTAATTAATATTATACATACATTTTATTAATTTCAATTAATTATATTAAAAGTATATAGGACTTTTTGCCAAACTATTTTAAATTACTGTACTATTTAATTATTAAATTATTGTTAATTTTTTACCATACTATTTTCAAAAAATTTCGAATACTGTTAAATCTTTTTGAATTTGTTATTAAGAAAAAAATAAGAACCTATACCATATTTGAATTTGTTTAAACATATATTCAAAAGAACTACTATTTTTTACTATTTTTATAATAATTGTTAAAATACTATTTAATATTTTACCATTGTATTGTTAAAAAAATTAACTATTCTTAATTTTTTAAGGGTAACTTACAACTAATGTCACTTAACTATTAGTAAGATTATGTTTTACTTCCTCAACTTCAAAATGTTACAAAATAATTATTGAATTATTTGAATATTTTGATTTAAGTCATTGAGCTGTTAAAATTGTTGTTGTATGTCCTTCTCTATTCGCACTGCTTGTACCAATCAAAAGCTTTCATTCTTATTCTCTTCTATAGTTTAGTTTTTTTTTTCATGAAACAGTTTTGAATGTTACGAATCTGATAATCAAATTCCAAATAGCTTTTTTTTTTTATCTTCGACACTGACTGTCAGATTACCAATGTGGATTTGTTTTCGTTTTAAGTCATTCACTTTCATATTTTGTTTTTATTTAGTCCCTCATTATGCTTTAATTTTATTTTAATTTAACCCCTGATTCCATTTTATAGTTTACTTATTTTAGTATATATATAAATTTATTTTTATTCAATTTAGTCTCCAAAAATAATTTACATTTATTCAATTTAATCCTTAGATTTAGTCTTTTAACTTATTTGATTTATTGCTTGAGTCTATTTTAGTTTATTATATTATTAAATTTGTTATGAAATAAATAATAAAGAAAATAAAAGAACTAAAAATAGGAGAGCAAAAAGAGAATTTCATATTTTATTGATCAATAGGGTTTAGGGTTTAAGATTTACAATGTTTCTCCAAAGTCTATATATATAGACATAAGAATTATACATGATATAAAACTCAACTTTTAATGACTATTAAAGTCCTAAAAAACATTAAACTTATATTAATCTTGATGGACATCCACGTAATAATAAAATATTCATGATACTCTCCCTTAGATGTCTATTGGTAGATGATATGCCTCATAAAACCTTACTAAGATAAAAACTTTATGAAAAAAATTCTTAGGGAAGGAAAAAAGAGTGCTCATATCTACAATACAAGTAACACGTTGCCCCATTAAAAACTTTTGTAACATCCAAAAACCGGGTTAGTAGAATTGGAGTTGTGAAATCCAAGAGTGGTTATCTCTCGAATTTGTGCCTGGATTTTGGAAAAAATTATTACAAGTAAATTAATTGGTTCAATGGTTAAGTGCTCTGATTATGTTTGTGAGGTTCTAGGTTTGAATCCTGCTTCCTGAAATTTTGTTTTGTTTTCATCCATCTATTAAACTGCTACCCTTGAACATGTGTGTTATAAGGTTCTTCGATCAACTGATGTCAACGATCAGCCTAGTGGTTCAATGGCTAAGCATTTGTCTATTCTTTGGTCCTGTGTTTGAATCTTTATGTATACGATAAGTCATTATATTTTTGCACTTCTCCGTAAAAACCAATTTCAGAATTTTAAATGAAATGGTTTTAGCATTCTTAACTTCCTTTCTTTGTTTCCTTCACAGTTCTTTTCTTTTTACTTTCTTTTGCTTCGTTCTGGAATTCCCTTTTGTATGTTGTTTTAGGGATAAATACTGAACCATATCGTACTGCTGATTACGTTGGTACTCAAAGGTATGTTAACTCGTTATAATTCTGGCTATTATGTGCGAATTGTAAACTCCTTGGAAGTTTCGGAGTGAAAGTGTTGATGATTTTGGTTTTGTTGTTTCACTGTGATTATGAAACGTTAGGGGAAGAGAAGGAGACGCCTAGCACTTCTCTCATTGTTTAGAATTCGAGCGTGTGCAGTTGTTCGTCGATAAGCAAACTTTTATTCGTTCCGGTTTGAGCGTTAAAGTTTCGATGTAAACTAATTGTTGCGACTTAGTGCATTGCCTTGAATTGTTATGTTGAATTGGACGTTTGAATCTCAATTTTAAGCTTCCAGAGTTCTGAGTTTGCTCTGGCATCGTTGTTGTAGCAGGTGGGTATCAAAACCTCGACCTTTGTATTGTTTTAACTGTCAAAAAACTGAGTTTTCAACGGCACACGAGCGTGTGTAGATTGTGTGTGGCTTTTGTTTTCTGAGTCAAAGCACATGGGTATGTGAGAGATCGTGTGTGGAAAAAATGAAGGTGTAGTGGTCACACGGGCAGACACACGAGCGTGTGTCTACGCCATGTGACTCATCATTCTGAATGTATGGACACATGGGCACTCACATGGCTGTGTGTCAAGTTGTGTGGAGCCACACGGGCACCCATATAGCTGTGTGAGCCTATTTTGTGAAATTTTCATTTAAGTCGTAATCATCGTGCGAGGCGAATATAAGCTTCCTATAGGGTTTGAATGATCTGTATTAAGCTATAAACTCGATATTTGTGATCTATTAGTTTACAATATGCTATTTGTACGTATGTTATATTGATATAAGATAATTAATAGTGACTCGATAATGTGTAATATGCCTTTTCTTGGATGCATTAAAGTATGTATTTTGTTTCGGTACGATTTTTATTATGTTAAGCATACAGGTACGCTTCTATGTTACTATTTTGATTAAGGATATGTGATATCTGGATAACTATATGAAATAGTTATGAATAATCTCAACACATTATCATACTGAAACTGTATTATCACATCTATTGGTGAATTATACATATCTATCATCAGTTCTTTGCATCTGCATGGGTTAGGAATTATGAATTGAAGGAAGCGTTTTGTACTGAATCGGTGGCTAAACCACCCTTGATTATATCTAAATTGGCAGTGAGACTATAAACACTATAACATGTCATACCGAACTATATGGTGTGTAAGGTTGGATAGGTATTATATACCTATATGGTGTGTTCGATTGGACAGAGATGGTGTAGCAAATGGGGTATTATATCTGCATTTGTAACAATATTTGTATCATGTTTGCATCTGTAACTGTATCTATATTATATCTACATGTGTAACTGTATACGTATTATATCTGTATTTAGAATTGTATTCATATTATGTCTGACGTTCTACTATGTGTCTGAAATGAATTGTTGTTGTCACTTATGAAATGTGATTAACTGAGATCTGAAGTGACAATGAGTCTTATAGAACCCCAATTTTGACTGGACCAAGACCCAAACAAAACAAAAAACCCCAAAAATAAGAAAAACATAAATAAAAAATCCATTTATTTTAAAGTTCATTTACAAAAAAATACCCATTACCCAATGACCCGATACCTATCAGCCTAACCCAATTACCCAAGTCCATACCTAAGCCCAAAATACAACTCAAACCCAAGACCTAAATTAAGACACAAACCCTAATTTCCCTAACACTTCAGCCATCGCTGCCCTCGTGTCACGTCAGTCACGAGGGTCTGCAATCCCTTGCACCAAAATAGCAAGCCTCGTTCTCCACCACCAAGTCAACCTCGAACCAAGATATTGTAATCAAATATGGTCATAAAAACCTGCACCAAGATCTATAATATTTTCTATGGAGAAAAAAGAAATAGAAATCAAAGTTTTTTTTTAAGGTACTATTTTTTTTTTATATTTTTAAAGCAAACAAAAGAGGTAAGAAAATAAAAAAGGGACTAAAGGTGTTGTTTTTATTTATATTTCGAAAGCAACTTTTTTTATCTATTTGTCGCTTTGACTCCTCCGTTGCCATCGCCACCGTCGTTGGAGGGGAGGCATCGTCCCCGATGATGGACGGACGCATCTTTGGTTCACTTTGGGCTTCGTCGGAGGGAGAAAACGAAGATTTTTTTAAAAAATACTAGGAAAGCCAAAGGCTTTCTCTTCTTTTTTTGGGGTTTCAAAACCATATTTAAGGGATTAAACCCTAGATCTGGACTCAGATTTGAAAAAGAAAAAAAGGGTGATTTTTGGAGTTCACTACCATCGTACACGGTGGTCACCGATGCTAATGAACGGTAGCCATGACGGACCCTTAAGGTCGATAAGGGAGAGGGCATGAGAGAATAGGAAAGGGGAGGAGTTGGTTTTTTTAAATGAAATGAGAAATGAAATTAAAAAAAAAAACACCCTTTTATAGATTACTGATACGACGTCGTTTTGGAAAGGAAGCATAGTGCCCAAAACAACGTCGTTTTGATGCCCAGATCCGCTTTTTTTTTTTGGGCTATTTATGCCCTTGATCCTTCCGCTTTTGTGTTCTATTGAAATTTTGTCCTCTAGTCCGTTTTAAATCTATTTTAAATTTGCCCTTGAGATTTTATTCCGTTTTCAATCTAGTCCCCTAACTAGTGACCCTTGACGAATTGACACGTTTCAGGATTTGAGAAAATTACCCTCATGATCCCTATTTTTTAAATATTCAGATTTGACCCCCTTTTTTCTATTTTTATCCTTTTGGCTTTAAATTTTGTTTTAATTTAAATTTAATCCTTTTATCGATTCTCTCTTTTAAATTTTACCCATTTATTCTGTTTTTTTAAATTAAATCCTTTTATTTTTATTTTTGTTAAAATTTAACCCTTTTATTTTATTTTTTTAAAATTACCCTTTTGTTTTGTTTCTTTTATTTTTTTATTCCTTTTGGATCTTTTTTTAATTAAATCATTTTTTAAAATTTAATCCTTTTATCACTTTATTTGTTTTACTTTAATTTGCATTTATTTATTCATTTTATGTTATTTATTCATTTGTTTATTATTTTTGCCATTTTTTTTATTTTAAATACATTTTTATCCATTCTTTGAAAAGTATTTTAATGAAATAGATTACACACCATTTTTATTACATAAATTGTTTAAAAACCGAGGCAAAGCTATTTTATTTTAAGGAATTCGAGAAATTTTGCAATAACGTATTGGGTATGGGTTTTTTTCTTTAAATCTAAATAATTGAGTATCCTATTTAAAATCGATAAATGCTTAATGTTCTGTTATTTTAGGGGACTCGAAAGATTGTGTCATAACGTGCTGGGTATGGTTTTTTCTTTAAACCTAAGTAATTGAACATCTTATTTAAAATCGATGAATGTTCTTTGTTTTAGAAGAATCAAAATATTGTATCCTAACTTACTGGATATGATTCTTCTCGGTTAATTCAAAATAAATGAGCTTCTTCCACATAATTTGATTTTTAAATGACATTTAAATATCTCATTCGTGTATTTATGGATCGTATTTTAAATTTTATTCGAGTTCTCTAATTTTCAACAGTTAAGACATTAAATAATCGACTAGATACCAATTTTGGGCATGTGGGGGTGCTAATCCTTCCTCACATGTAACCGGCTCCCAAACCTATTTTCTGGATTTCGAAGACCAAAACTTTTGTTAAATTTTTTTTAAATATTTTAAGGTGATCCAATCACACCTAGTAAAAAAAGATTGGTGGCGATTCCATCTTAATTTTTAAAAATAAAAGTCGAGACTTTTTTTCAAAGAAATGGTTTCGACAGCTTGACGACTCCGCTGGGATAAATAAGAGAGTAAATCCACGAGTCGATTATTTTTGGTCTTTTTGTTAAAAATTGAGAACTTGGTTTAAATTTAATTTGCGATCCTTTCTTGCATTTTGTATTCGTGTTTGATTTAAATTAATTTGTTTATTTATTTATTTTTGGATCGAAGGTGAGGGTTTTTCATGCATTGCATGAACGGTTTACTTCACCCTTTTAAGTGGAAGTGAGAAACTACTCCTTCATGAGGTCTTCATCTCCGTGTAGGATAGTAGATCGCTTTTGGAAATAAATTTGTACCTATGTTTTCATGAAGTCTTCACTTCAGTGCAAACATATGGGAAATGTATTCCCCTGAACCGAACTCGGCTTGCATGAGTCTATAATGGGTGAGGATCGAGGAATCTGCCGGTTCAGGTACCCATACTTTAGAACTTAAACCGCATGTAATTGACCCTAGGAGCCTAACCTAAGTAGAGCCACGCTGAACCTTTAGCGGTTACCTAAACGAATGTAGAAGAGAGACACTTTATGCTTTGTTTTTAATTTTATTTGTAATTTTATTCTTGTGTTGATTATATTGGCTTACTTTATTTTGTCTTTGTTTTTCTTCTCGCATTGCATTTTCATCTAAGAAAAGGTGTTGATTCATGCTCGATTACTAAATAGAGAACTGGTCATAAGAAAACGAGTTTCTTAATAATGTGGAGGACAATGTAGTCATGTGTATATGGTCAAAGAAAAGACAATTAAAGGTGACAACCTGTCAAAGGGGTATGTATCAAAGTTATGGGATTTCACTCTGGTTAATGTAGCCCAAAATAATCTGTAAGAAATATGAGATCAATGGGATAATGAGACAAGGCAAACATTCTACCAAATATGATTTGCCTTACCTACTCGAGATTAAGGTAAGTAGGCATCTTTTACAAACCCTCATGAAGTATTGGAATCCCTCTTACAGTTGTTTCACTTTTTTAAAAGTAGACATAGTACCATCTGTCGAAATCTTTTTTTTTGAAAAAACAAAAATAAATAGGTCTCGATTTTAGAAAAAGAAAATGGAGTCGCCACCAATAATTTTTTTGAAACAAGTGTAATTGGGTCACTTTTCGAGATTTAAAAAAAATCATTAAAATAATTTTGGTCTTTGAAACCATAAAACGAGTTCGGGAGTCGGTTACGCATAAGGAAGGATTAGCACCCTTACACGCCCAAAATTGGTACCTAATCGATTATTCGAAATCTTATTTGTTGAAAATTAAAAATTCGGAAAAAATTAAATCCCGATCCTTAAATGCATGAATGTCAAATTTATTTTATTTGAAAACAAATTTTGTTTCCGAAGAGAGCTCGTTATTTCGAATTAATCGAGGAAAAGTCACATCTAGTAAGTTAGGACATAACAATTAGAATATTCGAAACTGACGAGCTTTTCAAAGAAACTCGTATTTAAAATTTAAAAGGATATTCAATTATCCCGGTTCAAAGAAAAAAACACATCTAGTAAGTTAAGACATGATTTTTCAAATTCTCGAGACAAAGAACATTGCCTTGATTTTTAAAGACAATTTATGTATTTTTAAAAAAAAATGAATTACCATGTTATGCAAACATAAATATGCACATAACTTATAAATATAAATAAAAGAATAAAAATGTAATAAATGTAATTAATAGTACAATTTCTCAAGAACTGTTGTCATGTTCGTCGTCTTTCTTGCTCGATTATTCCCAAATCGAGGTCTTTGATGAACACCCAATGAAGCTATTTCCAAAGCTGAAGACCACTCTTTCCCAAGAGGGGAAAATCGACAAAGGAATGGAAGGTAAAAGCTAGAGAGAAAAGGAGAATGTGTTGGTGAATTCGTGATTAGAATGGGTACCTTAGGGGGATATTTATAGGTGGGAGTTGGAGGCTATTTTTAGAAAATGAATTTTAGCCACTCAATCCCATGGTCGGCCACCCTTTGAGCATTTTGACTAGTTCAAAGTTTGCTTGAAACTAGCTTGAGGCAAATCAATAAAGGCACCAAAAGTGGAGGGATTTGAATGAGATTTGAGAGCACTTTGAGGACTGATTTTCAAGGGTTTGAGGACTTTGACTTTAGGTTTATTATTTGGGTTTGTATATTTTTTAATTATATTATTTATTTATTTATTTATTTAATAAATAAAATTTGAGGAATAGTAGGCCACTCCATCGAGGATTGCATTGCTTTTAAGAAACTAGTTGAAAGATTTATTAAGATGGGGATAATCAAGTTTAATACCTCCGTAGGACATAGTGTGGCTGGGAATCCCTTGCCAAATCATCCCAATTAGGGGGTAAATGCAATAATGGAAGAAAGGAACAAGAGGATTAAGAATGATGTGGAGGAAGTCAAGTCTCCATTAAAGTGAGTTTGGCAACAGATGGTCAACAGGTGTCTGATCATGCAGAAGAGTGAGGACATGGTGGCAACAACTGAAAATTACTGCGAGTTCCACATAGTGGAAGGGCATAAAATCCAAGGGTGTGTTGAATTTCGAACCTTGGTACAGAAATTAATGAATAATGAAGAGCTGGAATTCTTTACAGATGCAGAGGAGGTCAATAACAAAGCCTTGATGGATGGGTTTGAGAAGAGAGAAAACAACAAACTCGGGATGCGAGTAAATGAGCCGATAACTGAAGAGAAGGCCAAGGAATTTTTGAAATTCCTAAAGCATAGCGACTACAATGTTGTAGAACAGTTACATAAGCAGCTTATCGAGTATTAGTTTTAACCCTACTATCAGGTTCAGAGGCTCACCGTAACGCGTTACTGAAAGTGCTGAATGAAACATACGTGGCTGACGATATCTCGGTAAATAAGTTGGATCGGCTGGTAAGTAACCTAAGTGCGAATAATTTTATTTTTTTCAATGATGATGAAATACCTTTAGGGGGCATGGGCTCAACAAAAGCTCTTCACATTATGGCTCGGTGCAAGGGGTACACTTTATCAGGTGTATTGATCGATAATGACTCAGCCTTGAATGTGCTACCGCTGACAACACTGAATAGGTTACCGATAGACAGCTCTCACTTGAAAGTATGCCCCAATATAGTGAGGGCTTTTGATGGAACAGATAGACGAGTGTAGGCAGAATTGAGATTCCACTCTTAATTGGTCCAAACACGTATGAGATAGACTTTTTAGTGATGGACATTAGGCCCACCTACAATTACTTGTTGGGAAGACCGTGGATTCATTCGGCAGAGGCAGTACCGTCATCCCTTCATCAAAAGCTAAAATTGGTGATAGAAGGTCGTTTAATCACCATTAATGCTGAGGAGGAAATCATTGCATCAGTGACTAGCGATGCACCTTAGATAAGTACAGATGAGGAGGCCATGGAGTGCTTTTTTAGGTCGTTGGAGTTTGTGAATATTACCTTCGTGGCTGAAGGAGATAAGATCCTCACACCAATGATATCGGCGACCACGGGCTAGAAATGACAGTTGGAAAAGGCACTTCACTTGAAAGAGGATTGAGGAGGTATCTCCAAGGAAGGATTACAGCGCCAGTACTGACAGAGAAGCGTGATCAGTTTGGTTTAGGATTTAAGCCAAACATGAAACAGAGAAAAGAAGAGCTACAGAAAAAACAGGACAAGAGAAGGGCAAGAATAAGTGGGGAAGAGATCAAAAGCGAGCCAATGGTCTTTCCTCATATATCAAGATCATTCGTGTCGGGAGGTATTATTAACCCCGAGCAAAGACCGATAGAAAATAGGTTGGCAGGAATAATGGGAAATCTGTACATCAATGCTGTTTTTGAAGGAACGAGTAAGCAAAGAAATTTGGCAGGAATTCACCCTTACGCCCTCGGAAGCGTTCTAGACAACTGGACTACGGAAGAGCTCCATGTAACTTTTAAGTCTTTTCCAGAGTAATGTTCATAACACCTTTTTTGCTTTAAGCCTGAGAGCAATTGGGATCTTTTTGTAAAGGGCATATGTTCATTGTTTTTTTATTTTCAATAAAAAAAGATGCACTTTCTTTCACCAAATTGGCATAAAATTCTCATTATTCTTTTCATTCATCTCATTTCATAATACATATTCTCAAATTCCTCTATCTTTCGGATATTTTGATCCATATGACAGGTCCCTAAATATCAACAATATGAGTAACGTCATTGCCGACTTAAAGCCTCACTTTGAGCAAGATGTGTGTTCAGAGGAATCTTATGATTTTGAAGAAACCCAAGATTGTAGTTTATCTCCTGATTTGTTACGGATGGTTGAGCAAGATGAGAAACAAATCCAACCTTACAAAGAATCAGTAGAAGTTGTGAGTTTAGGAGATGAAGTTGCAAAAAGGAGGTGAAGATTGGAACCTGTATCTCTACAAAAACGAGACGAGATCTCATTGATCTGCTTCAAGAGTTAAAGGATGTGTTTGCATGGTCGTATCAGGATATGCCCGATCTAAGCACTGATATTATGGTACACAAGCTCCCTATAAGAGAAGAATGTAAACCGGTCCAACAAAAGCTTCGACGAATGAGACTAGATGTTCTCCTGAAGACAAATGAAGAGGTCTGAAAATAGTTTGGTGCCTGATTTTTATGAGTGGTGGAATACTCACATTGGGTAGCCAACATAGTGCCAGTTTTTAAAAAGGACGGGAAAGTACGCATGTGCGTGGACTATCGGGACTTAAACAAGGCTAGTCCCAAAGATAATTTCTCGTTACCTCATATCGACATATCGACACCTTGGTAGACAATACAGCAGGTCATTCCTTATTCTTTTTTATGGATGGTTTTTCTGGATACAACCAAATAAAGATGCATCCTGAGGATATGGATAAAACTACATTCATCACCGTGTAGGGAACCTTTTGCTACAAGGTTATGCCATTTGGATTGAAGAATGCAGGGGAAACATATCAAAGGGCTATGGTAACTTTGTTCCATGACATGATGCACAAGGAAATTGAGGTTTATGTCGACGATATGATCGCAAAGTCTCAAACAGAAGAGGAACATATGGAAGTTTTAAGAAAGTTGTTCTTAAGATTGAGAAAGTTCCAGTTGAAGTTGAACCCAAACAAATGTACTTTTGGGGCTACTTCAGGCAAGTTGCTAAGCTTTGTGGTCAGTGAAAAGGGAATTGAAATTGATCTCGATAAGGTCAAAGCTATATAAGAGTTACCACCATCACGTACTCAAAAGGAAGTCAGAGGGTTCCTAGGGAGGTTGAATTACATCTCTCGATTCATCTCACAATTAACCGAGAAATGTGATCCTATCTTTCGTCTTCTCAAGAAGCACAACCCGAGAGTTTGGGATGATGAATGCCAAAAGACTTTTGATAAAGTCAAACAATATTTATTCAATGCTCCAGTTTTGATGCCTTCGAGTCCAAACAAACCTTTGATCCTGTACTTGGCCGTATTCGAGAAGTCTATGGGATGCGTATTAGGCTAGCATGATAAGTCGGGAAAGAAAGAAAGAGCAATCTATTATATCAGTAAGAAATTCACGGAATACGAAATAAGATATTCTCCAATTGAGACATTATGTTGTGCTCTGGTTTGGACTGCCCGAAGGTTGAGGCAATACATATTATATCATACAACTTGGTTGATTTCAAGATTGGATCCTCTAAAGTTTATGATGGGGTCAGCTGCATTGAATGGAAGGATGGCCAGATGGCAAATGCTACTTTTTGAGTTTGACATAATTTATGTGAACTAGAAGGCAATAAAAGTGAGTGCAATAGCAAATTTTCTGGCCAGCAGAGCTCTCGAGGACTATGAGCTATTAGATTTTGATTTCCCAAACGAAGATCTAATGTATGTTGCAACCACAGCAAAAGAAGTTTCAGAAGAGCAACCATGGAAAATGCATTTTGACGGTGCTTCAAATGCTACTGGCAAAGGGATTGGGGCAGTTCTGGTATCTCCGAAAAGAGATCATTATCCCCTCACAAGCAAGCTTGGCTTCGATTGCACAAACAACATGGCAGAATATGAAGCATGTGTCATGAGTATTCGGGCAGCTATTGAACGCAAGATCAAGATTCTAGAAGTGTACGGGGATTCTGTATTGGTAATTTATCAACTCAAGGGAGAATGGGAAACGAGAGATTTCAAGTTGATGGGTTATCGAAAGTTAGTTCTCGAGCTAATTAAAGAGTTCGAGGACATCACCTTTCATTACCTCCCGCAAGAGGAAAATCAGATGGTTGATGCTTTGGCTACTCTTGCTTCCATGATCATGATCAATAAGCAAGAAGATATGAAGCCGATTCAAATGAGTATTTACGAGGTTCCGGATCATTGCTTCAACGTTGAAGGAGAAGAAAAGGATGATCACCCGTGGTACCAGAAAATTTTGCAATATGTAAAAGATCGTAAGTACCCTGAGCAAGCCACCGAAAATGAAAAAAGAACATTGAGAAGGCTTGCCATTGACTATGTCTTTGACGGGGATATACTTTATAAAAAGAGAAAAGATCAAGTCTTGTTGAGGTGTGTTGATTCTATTGAGGCCAAGAAAATCTTAGAAGAAGTTCATGAAGGGGTTTTTGGAACACATGCCAATGGTTTCATGATGGCTAGACATATTATGAGATTTGGGTATTACTGGTCAACCGTGGAAGGAAATTGCATTAAATATGCTAAAAAATGTCACAAGTGTTAAATTTATGGAGACAAAATTCATGTACCTCCTTCATCTTTCTATGTTATGACTTCCCCATGGTCTTTTTCTATGTGGGGCATGGACGTCATCGGACCAATCTTGCCAAAAGCTTCTAATGGGCATAAGTTCATTTTTGTGGTCATCTATTACTTTACTAAGTGGGTAGAAGCTGCTTCCTACGCCAGTGTCACGAGATCACCGGTCAGCAAATTCTTGATGAAAGAAATTATATGTCAGTATAGAATGCCAGAAAAGATCATATCTGAAAATGCTTTGAACCTAAAAAATAGCACAATAGCATAAGTCTGCTGGCAGTTCAAGATCAAGCACCATAATTTAGCACCATATCGCCCGAAAATGAATGGAGTAGTAGAGGCAGCTAATAAAAACATCAAAAAAATCATTGAGAAAATGACAGGGACTTATAAAGATTGGCATGAGAAGTTATCATTTGCTCTCTACGCTTATCGAACGTTTGTCAGAACTTCTACCGGGTTAACACCTTTCTCATTAGTATATGGAATGGAGGCAGTCCTACCCATTGAGGTCGAAATTCCTTCCCTCTGAGTCTTATCAGAAATAAAGCTAGATGAGGCAGAATGGATCCAGTCAAGACATGACCAGCTAAACCTAATCGACGAGAAGAGGCTGAAAGTTATCCAACATGGCTAGATGTACCAGAAACGGATGATTCGGGCTTATGATAAAAAAGTTCGCCCTAGAGAATTACATGAGGGAGATCTAGTGTTGAAAAAGATCCTTTCTATGCAAAAAGATTTTCGAGGCAAATGGATGCCAAATTAGGAAGGCCTATATGTGGTAAAGAAAGCTTTCTCTAGAGGAGCTTTGATTCTAGCTGAAATAGATGGCAAAGATTTGTCAAACCTCGTAAACTCAAATTCAGTAAAGAAGTACATTGCCTAAAAAAGGGAGGTTGAGTTGAAAACCCAAAGGGCGGCTAAAAAAAAAGGTAGGGCCGAGATGAAAACCCACAAAGGGCATCTCGAAGACTAAAGAGATTTGAATTAAAAACCGGAAAGGGCAGTTTAGATTTGGATCAAGGATTGGGCATGAAATGAGTTTTCTTCTCAAAAGTAACAAGATGGAGAGACATTGCATCTTGGGCATCGACAGAGTGCAATAGTTTTCATGGGTACACATCAAGCTCAAAGTGGTTCTCACCAAGTTTACTTGAAGAAATTCATACGTTGATATATAGGGCATCTGGTTTTATTTTCTTGTTACTTACTTTAGCAATTCTTGATCAATGTTTGCTAGTTTTTTATCAACATTTGTTATCTTGGTTGATGTTTTGATTAATGTTTGATGTTTTCTCATTTATCTCCATTCAGAAGCTATTGCCAATAAATTCAATCTTATCCATTTTTGTAACCCTGCTCAGAGCATTCTTTGCATTGAAATAATGGTTAATGGACTTGATGATATAAGGTATAAAAAGATTTCTGCATATTACTTTGGGAAATTTTAAATAGTATAGGGACCTGAAACAGGACTGTTAATCGGAAATAACCGAATCTGAGGGTTGAAGGGATCCCAAAACGAAAAGTTCAGCTTACGATTATCTCTTCGAATTTTGTATCAAGAACACCAGACTTGAAGGAAAGGCATGGTGACGCATCAATGTTAGAACTTAGGCAAATGACGATCAGTGACGACCTAAGGACTAAAACAATAAAAAACCATTTTTAAAATGAGATCTTTGGATGCATAGCAGCATCATTCATGCACATTTAAATAGGAGCGTTTGATTCATTCAAATCATGACATCCTAGTTGCATGGCCTAGATAGAGGCCCATAAAATAAGTTCTATAGGTCATATCCTCAGAGGATGGCGATAGAACGACAAATCTTTTACCCCTAAAGCTATGGGGGTGCAGATTGAAACCGTAATGGAAAAACTCATACACCTAAAGTTGTAGAGGGGTAGAATGAAGCCGCAATGGAAAATCTCATTCACCTAAAGCTGTAGAGGGGAAAATTGAAGTCACAAGGACGAATCTTATACTCCTGAAGCTGAAATGAAGTGAAGTAGACTGAAAGCAAATCTTTTACCCCTAAAGTTATAGAGGGGTAGATTGAAGCTACAAAAGAAAATCTTATACCCCTAAAGTAATAAAGGGGCAGATTAAAACTCACAGTAGTAGACCTCAATCTTCATTGAAGATGCAGAGAAGTAGACTGAAAGATGAAGTTACGAGCACCAAATCCCTAAAGTGTTAGTGGATTGAATCAAAGACTACGATGATGAACCTCAACCTCCTTGAAGTTGCATGTGGAATTGAGTGAAGCTATAGTAGCAAATTTTGTTTCTTTGGAATCGACTTAGGGCAAGGTGAAATCGCTACACTAAATCGTACCTTTCTAAAGTTGTGGAGAAGCGGATGTAATGAGTTTAAACGTCTAATGAAGCGAAGGGTGAGCTACTTGAAGAAGAAGGGCTAAAGAGACCAAATCCAGTGGGACCGGACAAAGTTGGTCATCTTTTTTAGTCTTTGCTCTGTTCATGTTACACAACAACGAGTAAAGAGGGGCAGCTATAGAAGCCCAATTTGTTCGGGCCTCTACAATCCAAATTTTATTATTTTATTTATTATTTATTAAATAAATAAACAAATAAAGAAATAATACAATTAAAAAATATATACAAACCCAATTTCATAAACCAAAGCCCAAAGACACCTAACCCAAACTTAAGCCTAAACCAAATTAAAAAAATGTCCAATACAAAATATCCCAAATCCATTACAAGCCCAATACCTTTTAAAAAAAACTACCCAAACCCCAAAACCTAACCTAATGCCTAAACAAACCCAATTTCACAAACCCTAAAAAACTAAACAAACCCTAACCTTCTCTAGTCTCCAGTCGCTGCCACCATCGTCGTCGTCGCCGACACCACCATCGTCGTCGTCGATTCCGTCGGATCCGGACTCCACCTCGCCCACGTCACCGAAAAATTAAAAAATTAGGTGTAAAAAATGTATTATAAATATAGTAGATGTAAATGTAATTGGGCAGACACAAAAAATTATATACGAGGAAAATATATGAAATTAAAGGAAAAAGTCACAAAAAAATTGAAAGAGCATCTTCTAGCAACCAAAGCATTCGTAAATCTCAATCAAGCAAGGTATTTTCATTTTTTTTTCAAACTTTGGTAGTAATAATTTCTTTGTTTTTTAAAGCAAAAAAATGAAAAGAGACTCGATTTTTACCATTGGTGCTGTTCCATCTCCACTATCGCCATGTCTATTCGTCGGGGGCTCATCGAAATTGGTTTTGGTGAATAGGAGGCCAAATCTAGGTTGATGGGGTCGAAAATATTGAGTTTTTTTGTTTATCGAAAATCCGACCATCATGGATGGTGGTCGAGAGTGACAGTGACGGTGGAGGAATGGTGGAAGGCACCCCACCTATCATGCCCGATCGGCCTAAAGAGAAAAAAATGGGGGTTTGATTTTGCAAGTAACATAATATGTTTGGAGAAGGAAAGAGGAAAAGATAAGGGAATTTTAAAATTAAAGAATGGGTTTTGTCTTTTAATGAAAAGAATGGGTTGTGTTTTTTTTAATGGAAATAATCAAATATTTTTATTTGTTATAAAAAGTCTAAAATCCACTTGAAATGGCAGGATAAAGGGCAGGGCATTTGATCTTTTCTTTAAAATTGGGTTAATTTCCCATTAGGTCCTCATTTTCTTTTAATTGTTGCAATTAGAATGTTTTACCTTCTTTTGTTATTTTCAATTTATCCTTGTAATTTCGCCTAGCTTTCAATTTGGTCCCTAACTCAAAATATCCCATAAACTGCCACGTGTCATTTTTTGGGTATATTACCCATGAAGACCTGATTTATTTTAAAATCATTTTTTGACACCCAAAGTTTTCAAAAATTCAAATTTGACCCCCGAATCTTCCAAAAATTCAAATTTCACCCTCAAATTTTCCAAAAATTCAAATCTGACCCTTAAATTCTCTAAAAATTCAAATTTAACCCCTAAAGTTTTAAAAAATTCAAATCTGACACGTTTTAATGTAATTTTTTTTTTTAAAATTTCCTTTTATATATGCATATGTTTATTATTTCATTTTATTGTAATTTATGTGTGTATTGTTTTTATTATGTATACTCATAAATCCTGTGTATACTTTTGCATGATATGAAAATTTGGTCTTAAAAAAAACCAAATTATTGTAATAAATCAAGGCAATGTCCTTTGTCTCGAGAATTTGAAAACTCATGTCCTAAATCACTGGGTGTGGTTTTTTTTTGAATCGGGATAATTGAATATCTTTTTAAATTTTAAATACAAGTTTTTTTTTGAAAAAGCTCGTCATTTTCGAATATTCGAATTGTTATGTCCTAGCTTACTGGATGTGACCTTTCCTCGATTAATTTGAAATAAAGAGCTTTCTTCGAAAACAAAATTTGTTTTCAAAATAGAATAAATTTGACATTCATGCATTCAACGATCGCGATTTAATTTTTTTTTTAAATAAAGAATAAAAATGTAATAAATGCAATTAATAGTACAATTCTCAAAAACTGCTGTCACGTTCTTCGTCTTTCTTGCTTGATTCTTACTAGCTCGAGGTCTCTGATGAACACGCAATGAAGTTATTTCCAAGGTTGAAGACCACTCTTTCCAAAGAGGGAAAATTGACAAAGGAATGGAAGGGAAAAGCTAGAGAGAAAATGAGATAAAGAAGAGAATGTGTTGGTGAATTCGTGATTAGAATGGGTAGCTTAGGGGGATATTTATAAGTGGGAGTTAGAGGCTATTTTTAGAAAATGAATTCCAGCCACTCAATCCCATGGCCGACCACCTTTTGAGCACTTTGACTAGTTCAGAGTTTGCTTGATACTAGCTTGGGGTAAATCCATAAAGGCACCAAAAGTGGAAGGGTTTGAATAGGATTTGAGAGGACTTTGAGGATTGATTTTCAAGGATTTGAGAACTTTGACTTTGGGTTTCGAGGCCCGGATGAAATTGGGCTTGTACAACTACCCCTCTTTGCTCGTTGTCGTGTAACGGGAATGGAACAAAGAAAAAGAAGACCAGTTTCGTCCGATCCTTTTGATGTTTCTTATTTTCAGCCATCCGTCCTTTCACTTTATTAGCTGCTCTATTCCACAGTATTCACTTCACTGCAACCTCAAGAAGATAGGATTTAATGTTGTAGTCTTATCCTTCTCCACTCCAAAGCTACGTGACAATAGTTAGGACATGATTTTTCAAATTCTCGAGACAAAAAACATTGACTTGATTTTTAAAAACAATTTATGTATTTTTAAAAAAACATGAATTACCATGTTATGCAAACATAAATATGCATATAACTTACAAATATAAATAAAAGAATAAAAATGTAATAAATGTAATTAATAGTATAATTTCTTAAGAACTGTTGTCACGTTCGTCGTCTTTCTTGCTCGAATCTTCCCAAATCGAGGTCTTTGATGAACACCTAATGAAGCTATTTCCAAGGTTGAAGACCACTCTTTCCCAAGAGGGGAAAATCGACAAAGGAATGGAAGGGAAAAGCTAGAGAGAAAATGAGTTAAAGAAGAGAATGTGTTGGTGAATTCGTGATTATAATGGATAGCTTAGGGGGTATTTATAGGTGGGAGTTGGAGACTATTTTTAGAAAATAATTTTTGGCACTCAATCCCATGGCCGACCACCCTTTGAGCACTTTGACTAGTTCAAAGTTTGCTTGAAACTAGCTTGGGGAAAATCAATAAATGCACCAAAAGTGGAGGGGTTTGAATGAGATTTGAGAGGACTTTGAGGATTGATTTTCAAGGGTTTGAGGACTTTGACTTTAGGTTTATTATTTGGGTTTGTATATTTTTTAATTCTTTTATTTCTTTATTTGTTTATTTATTTAATAAATAAATTATAAATAAAATAATAAATTTGGATTGTAAAGGCTCGAACAAATTGGGTTTCTACAGTTGCCCCTTTTTGCTCGTTACTGTGTAACAGGAACAAAGCAAAGACTAAAAAAGATGACCAACTTTGTTCGGTCCCACTGGATTTGGTCTCTTTAGCCCTTCTTCTTCAAGTAGCTTACCCTTCGCTTCATTGGACGTTCAAACTCACTGCATCTGCTTCTTTACAATTTTGGGAAGGTAGGATTTAGTGTCGCGATTTCACCTTGCCCTAAGTCTATTCCAAAGAGACAAAATTTGCTACTATAGCTTCACTTAATTCCACTTGCAAATTTAGGGAGGTTGAGGTTCCTCATCGTAGTCTTTGATTGAATCCACTAACACTTTAGGGACTTGGTGCTCGTAACTTCATCTTTCGGTCTACTTCTCTATACCTTCAATGAAGATCGAGGTTTACTATTATGAGTTTTAATCTGCCTCTCTATTATTTTAGGGTTATAAGATTTGTTTTTGTAGCTTCAATATGCCTCTCATAACTTTAGGGGTAAAAGATTTGATTGTTTGAATCTGCCCCATGGTCGGGGTAGGAGATCTAATGGTCTTCAATCTGCCCTCTGGTTAGGGTAAAAGATTGGATTGCTTTAATCTGCCCTTTGGTTAGGGTAAAAGATTGGATTGTTTCAATTTGCCCCATGGTTGGGGTAAGAGATTGGATTGTCTTCAATCTTCCCTCTGATTAGGGTAAAAGATTGGATCGTCTTTAATCTGCCCTCTAATTAAGGTAAAAGGTTGGATAGTTTTCAATCTGCCCCATGATCGAGGTAAGAGATCGGATGGTCTTCAATCTGCCCTCTGGTTAGGGTAAGAGATTGGAGGTTGTAACTTCACTTCATTTAAGTTTCAGGAGTATAACATTCGTCCTTGTGACTTCAATCTGCCCCTCTACAGCTTTAGGTGAATGAGATTTGCCATTGCGGCTTCATTCTGCCCCTCTACAGCTTTAGGTGAATGAGATTTGCCGTTGCGGTTTCAATCTGCACCTCCATAGCTTTAGGGGTAAAAAATTTGTTGTTCTATAGCCATCCTCTAAGGATATGACCTGTAGAACTTGTTTTATAGGCCTCTATCTAGGCCATGTAACTAAGATGCCATGATTTGAATGAATCAAATGCTCCTATCTAAATGCGCATGAATGATGCTGATATGCATGCAAAGATGTCATTTTAAAAATGGTTTTTTATTGTTTTAGTCCTTAGGTCGTCACTGATCGTCATTTGGCTAAGTTCTAACATCGATGTGTCACCATGCCTTTCCTTCAAGTCTAGTGTTCTTGATATGAAATCCGAAGAGATAATCGTAAGTTGAACTTATTCGTTTCGGGATCCCTTCAACCCTCAGTTTCGGTTATTTTCGACTAACGATCCTGTTTCAGGTCCCTGTACTATTTAAAATTTCCTAAAGTAATATGCAAAAATCTTTTTATACCTTATATCATCAAGTCCATTAACCATTATTTCAATGCAAAGAATGCTCTGAGCAGGGTTATAAAAATGGATAAGATTGAATTTATTGGCGATAGAGTTTGAATGGAGATAAATGAGAAAACATCAAACATTAATCAAAAGATCAACCAAGATAACAAATGTTTATCATAAACTAGCAAACATTGATCAAGAATTGCTAAAGTGAGCAACAAGAAAATAAAACCAAATGCCCTATATATCAACGTATGAACTCCCTCGAGTAAACTTGATGAGGACCACTTTGAGCTTGATGTGTACCCATGAAAACTATTGCACTTTGTCGATGCCCAAGATGCAACGTCTCTTCATCTTATTACTTCTGAGAAAAAAAATTCATTCCATGCCTGATCCTTGATCCAAATCTGAATCGCCCTTTCGGGTTTTCAATTCAAATCTCCTTAGGTTTGAGACGCCCTTTGTGAGTTTTCATCTCGACCCCACTTTTTTTAAGCCGTCCTTTGGGTTTTCAACTCAACCTCCTTTTTTTTTAGTCGAAGTACTTCTTTATTGAATCTGAGTTTACGTGGTTTGACAAATCTTTGCCATCCATCTCAGCTAGAATTAAAGCTCCTCTAGAGAAAACTTTCTTTACCACATATGGGCCTTCCCAATTTGGCATCCATTTGCCTCGAAAATCTTTTTGCATAGGAAGAATATTTTTCAACACTAGATCTCCCTCATAGAATTCTCTAGGGCGAACTTTTTTATCATAAGCCTGAATCATCCTTTTCTTGTACATCTGGCCATGTTGGATAGCTTTCAACCTCTTCTCGTCGATTAGGTTTAGTTGGTCATATCTTGACTGGATCCATTCTGCCTCATCTAACTTCATTTCTGATAAGACTCGGAGGGAAGGAATTTCGACCTCAATGGGTAGGACTGCCTTCATTCCATATACTAATGAGAAAGGTGTTGCCCCGGTAGAAGTTCTAACAGACGTTAAATAAGCATAGAGAGCAAATGGTAACTTCTCATGCCAATCTTTGTAAGTCTCTGTCATTTTCCCAATGATTTTCTTGATTTTTTATTAGCTGCCTCTACTGCTCCATTCATTTTCGGGCGATACGATGCTGAATTATGGTGCTTCATCTTGAACTGACTGCAGACTTATGCTATTGTGCTATTATTTGAGTTCAAAGCATTATCGGATATGATCTTCTCTGGCATTCCATACCAACATATAATTTTTTTCCTCAAGAATTTACTGACCGTTGATCTCATGACACTGGCGAAGGAAGCAGCTTCCACCCACTTAGTAAAGTAATCGATGACCACAAAAATGAACCTATGCCCATTAGAAGCTTTTGGCAAGATTGGTCCGATGACGTCCATGCCCCACATAGAAAAAGGCCATGAAGAAGTCATAACATGGAGAGATGAAGGAGATACATGAATTTTGTCTCCGTAAATTTGACACTTGTGACGTTTCTTAGCATATTTAAGCAGTCTCCTTCCACGGTTGACCAGTAATACCCAAATCTCATAATCTGTCTGGCCATTATGAAACCATTGGCATGTGTTCCACAAACCCCTTCATGAACTTCTTTTAAGATTTTCTTAGCCTCAATAGAATCAACACACCCCAACAGGACTTGATCTTTTCTTTTTTTTATACATAATATACCCATCAAGGACATAGTCAATGGCAAGCCTTCTCAATGTTCTTTTTTCATTTTCGGTGGCTTGCTCAGGGTACTTACGGTCTTTTACATATTGTAAAATTTTCTGGTACCACAGGTGATCATCGTTTTCTTCTCCTTCAATGTTGAAGCAATACATCGGAACCTTGTAAATACTCATTTGAATGGGCTTCATATCTTCTTGCTTATTGACCATGATCATGAAGGCAAGAGTAGCCAAAGTATCGGCCATCTGATTTTCCTCTCGTGGGAGGTAATGAAAGGTGATGTCCTCGAACTCTTTAATTAGCTCGAGAACTAATTTTCGATAACCTATCAACTTGGAATCTCTCGTTTCCCATTCTCCCTTGAGTTGATAAATTACCAATGCAGAATCCCCGTACACCTCCAAAATCTTGATCTTGCGTTCAATAGCTGCCCGAATACCCATGACGCATGCTTCATATTCCGCCATGTTGTTTAAGCATTCGAAGTCAAGCTTGGTTCTGAGGGGATAATGATCTCCTTCCGAGGATACCAGAACTGCCCCAATCTCTTTGCCAATAATTTTGAAGCACCGTCAAAATGCATTTTCCATGGTTGCTCCTCTGAAACTTCTTTTGCTGTGGTTGCAACATACATTAGATCTTCGTTTGGGAAATCAAAATCTAATGGCTCATAGTCCTCAAGAGCTCTGCTGGCCAGAAAATCTGCTATTGCACTCCCTTCTATTGCCTTCTGGTTCACATAGATTATGTCAAACTCAGAAAGCAGCATTTTCCATCTGGCCATCCTGTCATTCAATGCAGCTAACCCCATCATAAACTTTAGAGGATCCAATTTTGAAATCAACCAAGTTGTATGATATAACATGAATTGCCTCAACCTTTGGGTAGTCCAAACCAGAGCACAACATAATTTCTCAATTGAAGAATATCTTTTCTCGCATTCCGTGAATTTCTTGCTGAGATAATAGATTGTTGTTTCTTTCTTTCCCGACTCATCATGCTGACCTAATACGCATCCCATAGAGTTCTCGAATACGGCCAAGTATATGATCAAAGGTTTATCTAGACTCGGAGGCATCAAAACTAGAGCATTAGATAAATATTGTTTGACTTTGTCAAAAGTCTTTTGGCATTCATCATCCTAAACTCTCGGGTTGTGCTTCTTGAGAAGAAGAAAGATAGAATCACATTTCTCGGTTAATTGTGAGATGACCGAGAGATGTAATTCAACCTCCCTAGGAACCCTCTGACTTCCTTTTGAGTATGTGGTGGGGGTAACTCTCATATAGCTTTGACCTTATCAGGATCAATTTCAATTCTCTTTCCGCTGACCATAAAGCCTAGCAACTTGTCTGAAGTAGCCCTAAAAGTACATTTGTTTGGGTTCAACTTTAACTGAAATTTTCTCAATCTTAAGAACAACTTTCTTAAAACTTCCACATGTTCCTCTTCTGTTTGGACTAGCCTTGTTTAAGTCCCAATAGTCCACGCACATGCGTACTTTTTCGTCCTTTTTAAGAATTAGTACTATGTTGGCCACCCAATTTGAGTATTCCACCACTCATAAGAAACCGACATCAAACTATTTTCAAACATCTTCTTTTATCTTTAGGAGAATATCTGGTCTCATTCTTTGAAGCTTTTGTTGGACCGATTTACATTCTTCTCTTATAGGGAGATTGTGTACTATGATATCAGTGCGTAGACCTGGCATATCCTGATACGACCATGCAAACACATCTTTGAACTCTTGAAGCGGATCAATGAGATCTCGTCTCATTTCTACAGATATACAAGTTCCAATCTTCACCTCCCTTTTGTTAACTTCATCCCCTAAACTCACAACTTCTACTAATTCTTTGTGAGGTAGAATTTGTTTATCTTATTACTCAACTATCCGTAACAAATCAGGAGGTAAACTACAATCTTGAGTTTCTTCAAAATCATAAGATTCCTCTGAACACACATCTTGCTCAAAATGAGGCTTTAAGTCGACAACGACATTACTCATATTGTTGATATCTAAGGACCTATCATATGGACCAAAAGATCCGAAAGATAAAGGAATTTGAGAATATGTGTTATGATATAAGATGAATGAAAAGAATAATGAGAATTTTGCCAATTTGGTGAAAGAAAGTTTATCTTTTTTATTGAAAATAAAAGCCAATGAACATATGCCCTTTACAAAAAGATCCTAATTTCTCTCGGGCTTAAAGCAAAAAAGGTGTTCTGAACATTACTTTGGAAAAGACTTAAAAATTACAGGGAGCTCTTCCGCAATCCAATTGTCTAGAACGCTTTTGGGGGCGTAAGGGTGAATTCCTGCCAAATTTCTTTGCTTACTCGTTCCTTCAGAAACAACATTGATGTACAGATTTCCCATTATTCCTGCCAACCTATTTTCTGTCGACCTTTGCTCGGGGTTAATAGTACCTCCCGACACGAATGATCTTGATATATGGGGAAAGACCATTGGCTCGTTTTTGATCTCTTCCCCACTTATTCTTGCCCTTCTCTTGTCTTGTTTTTTCTGTAGCTCTTCTTTTCTCTGTTTCATGTTTGGCTTAAATCCTAAACCAAACTGATCACGCTTATCTGCTAGTACTGGCGTTGTAATCCTTCCTTGGAGATACCTCCCCAATCCTCTTCCAGGTGAAATACCATTTCAAACTGTCATTTCTAGCCCCATCTTGGTGGTTGACGATATCCTCGGTGTGAGGATCTTATCTCTTTCAGCCACGAAGGTAGCATTCACAAACTCTAACGACCTAAAGGAGCACTCCATGACCTCCTCGTCTGTACTTATGTAAGGTGCATCGCTAGTCACTGATGCAATGATTTCCTCCTCAACTTTAATGGTGATTAATCGACCTTCTATCACCAATTTTAACTTTTGATGTAGGGATGACAATACTGCCCCTGCTGAATGAATCCACGATATTCGTAACAAGTAATTATAGGTGGGCCTAATGTCCATCACTAAAAAGTCTATCCCATATGTGTTTGAACCAATCAAGAGTGAAATCTCAATTCTGCCCATCACTCGTCTCTCTGTTCCATCAAAAGCCCTCACTATATTATGGCATACTTTCATGTGAGAGCTGTCTATCAGTAACCTATTCAGTGTTGTCAGCGGTAGCACATTCAAGGCTGAGCCATTATCGATCAATACACCTAGTAAAGTGTACCCTTTGCACCGAGCCATAATGTGAAGAGCTATTGTTGAGCCTATGCGCCCTAGAGGTATTTCATCATCATTGAAAAAAATAAAATTATCCGCACTTAGGTTACTTACCAGCCGGTTTAATTTGTTTACCGAGATATCCTCCGCCACGTACGTTTCATTTAGCACTTTCAATAATGCGTTACGATGAGCCTCTAAACCTGATAGTAGGGTTAAAATTGATACTCGATCAGACTGTTTATGTAACTGTTCTACCACATTGTACTCACTATACTTTAGGAATTTCAAAAATTCCTTGGTCTTCTCTTCAGTTACCGGCTCATTTACTCGCATCCCGAGTTTATTGTTTTCTCTCTTCTCAAGCTCATCCATAAAGGCTTTGTTATTAACCTCCTTCTCTGCATCTATAAAATTTGAACCCTTATTTGATCTTCCTTCATTCAATACCGTTACGCTACAATCATAGCTCCACGGTACCCTTTTATTATCCTTAAAAGGAAATGCCACAGGTTTCTGAATGATGACCCGTGGTGTCATTTGACTTCCAACCTCACCCATTGGCCTGGATATAATTACCACTGGTAAGTTGGCCTCATAAGTCTTTCCTAGTGCCCCTTCCTCAAAAGCATAAACATTATTCATTCCTTCATCTTCCTTCACATCAAAGAATTCCAGCTCTTTATTATTCATCAATTTCTGTACCAATGTTTGAAATTCAACACACCTTTGGATTTTATGCCCTTCCACTGCATGGAACTCATAGTAATTTTCAGTTGTTGCCACCATGTCCTCACTCTTGTACATGATCAGACCCTTGTTGACCATCTGTTGCCAAACTCACTTTAATAGAGACTTGACTTCCCCCACATCATTCTTAATCCTCTTGTTCCTTTCTTTCATTATTGCATTTATCCTCTGATTGGGATGATTTGACAAGGGATTCCTAGCCACAATAGGTCCTACGGAGGTATCAAACTTGATTATCCCCATCTTAATAAATCTTTCAACCAGTTTCTTAAAAGCAGTGCAATTCTCGATGAAGTGGCCCGTTATTCTTGCGTGGTAGTCACATAGAGCGTTTGTGTGATACCAATCTGGGAACGGGGGTTGTATTGGCTTCAAATAGTAGGGGACACTAACCGAACATCATACAAACTCTTGTAAAGCTCTTTGTAGGTCATCGGGATGAGAGGGAATTGGATTCTTTCAGTGTTCAGCCTTGAGCCCGATTCTTGCTTTGGTCTACTTTGAAGATTGGTGGTTGGGGCTTTAGATTGCATCACCATGATCGGTTTTGTAACATTCGTCCAGTATAAGCTTATATTAGCCACCTCACAGTCCTTCCTTTTAGAAGCGAACCTTTTAGTGCTTTCTCCGGCATCAATTTTTCCGCTTCTAATTGCATTTTCAATCATTTCTCCCTACATGACCATGTCGGAGAAACTTTTGGTAGCGTTTCCTAGAAGATGATTGATATATGGCGCTTTCAAAGTACTAACAAAGAGCATGGTTGTCTCTTTCTCAGAAAGAGGAGGCTGTACTTAGGTGGTCATATCTCTCCACATCTGAGCATACTACCTGAAGCTTTCACCTGGCCTTTTCTCAGCATTTTGTAACGTGATCCTGTCAAGAGCTATGTCGGTGACAAGACCGTATTGTCTCATGAAAGCCTATGCCAAATCCTTCCAAGAACTGATCTTGACACGACTCAATTGACATACCCAATTTCTCAAATAGTATAATTTCTCAAGAACTGTTGTCACGTTCGTCGTCTTTCTTGCCCAATTCTTCCCAAATCGAGGTCTCTGATGAACACCCAATGAAGCTATTTCCAAGGTAGAAGACCACTCTTTCCCAAGAGGGAAAAATTGACAAAGGAATGGAAGGGAAAAGCTAGAGAGAAAATGAGTTAAAGAAGAGAATGTGTTGGTGAATTCGTGATTAGAATGGGTAGCTTAGGGGGTATTTATAGGTGGGAGTTGGAGGCTATTTTTAGAAAATGAATTTTAGTCACTCAATCCCATGGTCGGCCACCCTTTGAGCACTTTGACTAGTTCAAAGTTTGCTTGAAACTAGCTTGGGGCAAATCAATAAAGGCACCAAAAGTGGAGGGGTTTGAATGATATTTGAGGATTGATTTTCAAGGGTTTGAGGACTTTGACTTTAGGCTTATTATTTGGGTTTGTATATTTTTTAATTCTATTATTTCTTTATTTGTTTATTTATTTAATAAATAAATAATAAATAAAATAATAAAATTTGGATTGTAAAGGCCCGAACAAATTGGGCTTCTACACCATCGATAGAAGAATACGTTACCCCATTGCCCGAGGATTAAGGTCGATAAAGCTTATTTTAGAGCCGCTAGTGTCCTAATCTTTTTAAAGAGGTTGATAGACAGAAACAGGGTAAGCGAGTATTTGGTTGTGGCTCGGGTTAAGAAAAAAGGGATAATAGGTGTATCACTTGGAAGAGTATGTAACACTTAATTTTGATACACCCTGACGCAAGGAAAAAGGTCAACATATTCGCCTTAAGTGTCATCTTCCCCAAGGCATCAGTGCCTATAGAGGATGTGGTCTCGAATTTGTGACTGAGCTGAAAGGCAAGTCAGGCCAAGATTGAGGAGTTAAAAGGTAAAAGAACTTGAGGTCTCACACTATGGAGTTGTGAACTACAAGTTGAGCTTCTCGAAGAAACTATAGAAACAAATAGTGAATATTGAAAAACAACTCCAACACTTTCAGGGGGAGGTCAAAGATAGAGACTATGTTGCGAACAAAGCTTTGGTCAAAATATGAGAAGTGACTAACCACTTGCAAGCCTTAGCCATGCAAGCCGACATTTTGAGCCTGAAATCGGAGTCAAACCGAAGCAAAAGTTAGCTTGGCTTATTAAGAAGACTAAGGCTTTGAGCATTAAGGTACGACCATATCTGTATTTACCTTACGTAAAGAAATTTGTTTTCAAGTAAAGTTGTTCTAATGGAATTGAATCAATAATCAATGCCTTTTTGCATGCATTTTACCATTCATTAGCATTGCACTTCATGCATTAAATTTCAAAAAAAAAATTCTCACATATCTGAAACATTCGTGTCAGAGAGAGTTATTAACCCTAAATGAGAATTGAGAAAAAATAAGATAAATCAAGATAATGGAGAATGTTGAAATTTTTTGAGCGAAAGGTCATATCCGAAAAAGAGAACAAAAAGTGAAACTTATCGATAATTTATCCCTACACCTTTAGAAGTGTTCTAAACAACTAGACTGTGGAGGAGCTCCTAGTAGTTTTAGGACTATTTCAGAGTAATGTTCAGTACATACATATTACTCTAAGCTTGAGAGTAATAGGGATCTTTTTGTGAAGAGGGTACATGGCCACTACCTTTATTTCAATGAAAACGATGCATTTTTGTCTCATTCTGGCAAACATTTTATTCCTTTTCAGTCGTACTCATACCATACATATTAATCATTCGTAAATTCATTGATTCTTTGGATTTCCTCTTGTCCCAATTACGGGTCCATTGATATAAATGATATGAGTGACACTGTTGTTAATTCAGAGTCTCTTTTTGAGTAGGATATGTGTCTAGAGAAACCTCAGGAATTTGAAGATAACTAAGAATGTAACTTGCCTCCCAATCTGCTATGGATGGTCGAACAAGACGAGGAATAAATATCACCTTACAAAGTTAGCAAAAACTGTGAGTTTAGGAAAAACAAAAAGAAAAAGTTGAGACATGTACCTCCGTAGAAACAAGGAGAGATCTCATAGAACTGCTTCGAGAATTCGAAAAGTTCTTCACATGGTCTAGTCAAAGCATGCCGGGTTAAGTACTGATGTCGTAACACACAGACTCTCCCATAAAGAGAAGGTAAAAAAAAAGAGGGTCGAGATGAAAACCCGCAAAGAGCATCTTGAAAAACTATGTATCTCCTTCACCTCTTCACGTCATAGCTTCTTTCTATGTGGGACATAGAAGTCATCGAGCCAAATTCGCCAAAAGATTCCAATGGGCGTCAATTTATTACTTCACCAAATGGGTAGAAGCTGCTTCATATGCCAATTGACGGTTAAGCAAATTCTTAAAAAAAAAAAGAGATTATATGTTGATATGGAATGCCAAAAAGGATCATATCCGACAATGACTTGAATTTAAACAACAGTACGATAGCGGAAGTCTGTAGCCAATTCAAGATAAAGTATCACGACTTAGCACCATATCGCCAAAAATGAGTGGGGCAATGGAGTCAACCAATAAGAACATCGAATGATTGATTGGAAAAAAGTAAAGACCTACAAATGTTTGGCATGAGAAGTCATCGTTTGCTCTCTACGCTTATTAAACGTTCATCATGACCTACATCGGGGCAGCACCTCTTTCATTGGTTTTCTAAAGAGAGGTAGTTTTACCCCCTTTGAAGTCAAGATTTCTTCCATCCAAATTTTTGTAGAAGTGAATTTGGACAAAGCAGAACAAAGCTAATCTAGATTTGATTAGTTAAACATGGACCGAGGAAAGGAGGCTGAAAGCTATGGTCTAATGTACCAAGAGCGAATGATGCAGCCTTATGACAAAAAAAGTCTGTCCTTGAGAGCGAGATCTAGTATTGAAAAGATCTTCCTTGTACAAAAAGGATTTTCGAAGGAAATAGATGTCAAATTAGGAATGGTCTTATGAGATAAAGAAAACCTTTTTTGGAGTATATCTGACTCTAACCAAGATGGACAGAAAAGATATGCCCCAATCACGTGAACTCAGATTCGATGCAGTATTTCACCTAACAAAAAGAGAAGAAAAGAAAAAAGAAAAAAGGAAAAAAGAAAAAGGAAAAAAAAGGAAAAAGGAAAAAAGGAAAAAGGAAAAAAGGAAAAAAGGAAAAAAGAAAAAAGAAAAATGAGAGGTTGAGATGAAAACCCGTAAAGGGCATCTCAAAACCTAAGGAGATTTGAGTTGAAAACCCGAGAGAGCGGCTCAAATTTGGATAAAAAATGGTCTTCTCTTTCAAAAGTAAAAACGTGGAGGAACTTTACATCTTAGGCATCGATAAAGTACTCCAAGTTCCATGGGCACATATCGAGTTCAAAAAGATTATTATCAAGTTTGCTAAGAAAAACTCATCCTTTGATATCTAGGGCACCTAATTTCATTTTTGGTGTCTAGAAACTCTTGATTAATGTTTGCTATTTTTACCAACATTCGTCATTTTTCACCAATTTTTACAATTTTTGGCCATTGATTAATATTTTCCATTTTTAACCAATGTTTGACATTTTCTCATTCAAACTTATTCTCAATAACTTCGATCTCATCCATTTTTATAACCCTATTCAAAGTATTTTTTTACATTGAAATAACGGTTAGTGGACTAATGACGATATAGGAAGCAAAAGGATTTCTGCCTATCACTTTGAAAATTCCCAAATAATATAGGGACTTGAAATAGGATCACTAGTTGGAAAGAATCAAACCTGAAGGTTGGAGAGTTCCCCAAAGCAAGTAATTCAAGTTATGCCTACCCCATCTGGTTTCATGTCAAAATACCAAACCCAAAAAGAGAACATGGTAACACATAGGACTTAGACGAATGACGAACAAAGTCAACCTAAGGATTAAAAACGAAATCATTCTCAAAAATAACATTTTTGCATTCATACCCACTTAGTTAGGAGCATGTGATTCATTTCGATCATAGCATCCTAAGTGCATGGCAAAAAGCTAAGGAAGCATATTCTACAGGTCACATTCCCCAGAAAAAGGTTGGATGGATCAACGAAACAACAAATCCTATATCTTTGAAGTTGCAAGGATTGAATTAAAGCTAACATTGGCAGATGTTTATCTACTTGAAGTTGCAGTGGAGCAAGATGAAGTCACACCAAATCCTATCTTCCTGAAGCTGCAGTGAAGCAGATTAAAACAGTAACACTTTATCTCCCTGAAGTTGCAGTGGAGTACGATGAAACTACGAAACCAAATCCTATATCCCTGAAGTTACAAGGATCGAATTAAAACTAACATAAAACTAACATTGACAAATCCTATATCCCTAAAGTTGTAGGGATCGAATTAAAACTAACATTAGCAAATCTTTATCTCCCTAAAGTTATTATGGAGCAAGATGAAGCTTTAACACCAAATCTTATTTTCCTGAAGTTATAGTGAAGCGAATTAAAACTACAATAGCGGTTCTCAATCTCCCTGAAGTTGTAGTGGAATGGAGTGAAGTTACATCATCCCATCCAATCTTTTACCCCTAAGTCAAGAAAGGCAGATTGAAGTCATCATTCCATCTTTACCCTTAAACCAAAAGGGGTAAATTGAAGCCACGATTTAATCTTTTACCCTAACTAGAGGGTAAATTGTAGACTATCCAATCTTCTACCCTAACTAGAAGGCAGATTAAAGTCCATCCAATTTTACCCCTAAACCAAGAGGGACAGATTGAAGACACCATCCAATCTTTTACCCTAACCAGAGGGCAAATTAAAGACCTTCTAATCTTTTACCCGAGCCATGGGCAGATTGAAGTCATCCAATTTTTTACCCCATGTGGCAGATTGAAGTCATTCAATCTTTTATACCTAAGTCAAGAGGGGCAAATTAAAACTACTATCTAATCTTTTACTCCTAGTCAAGAGGGGCAGATTGAGGCCACCATCCAATCTTTTATCCCTAGTCAAGAGGGGTAGATTTAAGCCACCATACAATCTTTTACCTCTAATCAAGAGAGACAGGTTGAAGCCATCATCCAAATCTTTTACCCCTAATCAATAGGGGCAAATTGAAGCCACCATCCAATCTTTTACCCCTAAGTCAAGAGGGGCAGATTGAAGCCACCATCCAATCTTTTATGCCTAAATCAAGAGAGGCAGATTGAAGCTACCATATCACAGAAGCGAATCTCAATCTCCCTAAAGTTGCAGTGGAATGGAGTGAAGCTTCAGCACCAAATCCTGTATCCATGAAGTGTTAGTGGATTGAGTCAAAGACTACGATAGTGAATCTCAATCTCCCTCAAGTGGCAGTGGAATGGAGTGAAGCTATAGTAGCAAATTTTATACTAAAAAAATACCCTATTACCTAATGACCCAATGCCTATCAGCCTAACCTAATTACCCAAGTCTATACCTAAGCCCAAAATACAACTCATGCCCAAAACGTAAGCTAAGACACAAACCCTAATTTCCCTAACACTCCAGCTATCGTTGCCCTCGTGTCACGTCAACGCCACGTCAACCACGAGGGTCTGTCTTCCCTTGCACCGAAATGGCAAGCCTTATTCTCCACCATTGACGTTAACTCTAAACCTTTGCCATAGTGGTGTAACACCTGTAAAAGGAAGAAGAAACAGATAAAAACATAAACGAAAGATTATAATCAAATGCGGCTATAAAAACCCGCACCAAGATCTGTAATATTTTTTTACGGAGAAAAAAGAAATAGAAATCAAAGTTTTTTTCAAGGTATTATTTTGTTTTTATGATTTTTTAAAGCAAAAAAAAAAAAAAGACAACAAAAAAAAGGACAAAAAGTGTTATTTTTATTTATATTTCGAAAGTAATTTTTTTACCTATTTGTCGCTTTGGCTCCTTTGTCGTCGTCAGCACCGTCGTGGGAGGGGAGGCACCATCCCTGATTATGGACGGACGCATCTTTGGTTCATTCGGGGCTTCGTTGAAGGGAGAAAACAAAGATTTTTTTTAAAAATTAGGAAAGTTGAAGGCTTTTTCTTCTTTTTTAAGGTTTCAAAACCAGATTTAAGGGATTAAACCATAGATGTGGACTCATGAAAAAGAAAAAAAGGGTGATTTTTGGAGTTTACAACCATCGTACACAGTGGTTGTCAGCGCTGATGAACATTTAAAATAAAGGGGAGGAGTTGGTTTTTTTTAAAATAAAGTGAAATGAAATTTTAACAAAACATTTCCCTTTTAAAGATTACTGATACGACCTCGTTTTGGAAGTGAAGCATAGTGCCCAAAACGACGTCGTTTTGAGGCCCGGATTTGGATCCGACCTAAGTGCTCCAAGATCCACGTGTTTAAATTTTTAGGCTATTAATCCCTTGGTCCTTACGCTTTTGTGTTCTATTGCAATTTCACCCTCTAGCCCATTTTAAATCGATTTTAAATTTGCCCCTGCGATTTTATTCCATCTTCAATCTGGTCCCCTAACTAGTGACCTTAGAGGGGTTGACAAGTGTCAAGATTTGGGAAAATTACCCTCATGGTCTTTTTTTAATGTTCGGGTTTGACCCCTTTTTATCTTTTTTTATCCTTTTTTGCTTTAAATTTTGTTTTAATTTAAATTTAATCCTTTTGTTGTTTCTCTCTTTTAAATTTTACGTATTTATTCTATTTTTTAAATTAAATCTTTTTATTTTATTTTTGTTAAAATTTAACCTTTTTATTTTTATTTCTTTTAAAATTACCCTTTTTTCTGTTTCTTTTATTTTTTAATCCTTTTGTATCTTTTTTTAATTAAATCTTTTTTAAAATTTAATTTTTTATCACTTTATTTATTTTACTTCGATTTGCATCTATTTATTCATTTTATGTTGTTTATTAATTTTTTTATTATTTTTGCCATTTTTATTTTAAATGCATTTTTATCCATTCTTTGAAAAGTATTTGTTGAATTATGACTCCTATTTCAAGTCAAATTTGAGAAATAATCATTTAGTTAAACTTTGTTTATTTGTTTCAATTAAACTCTGATTATTTGTTTGAGTAAAACTCTTATTAGTCTAGATTATTTTATTATTATTTGACCTAGGAATTTAACCTATAAATAGGCTCTTTTACAACATTAGAAAATATACCATTAGAGTTTAGAACTGCTAATACTTTTGGGGAATTTAGTGTTTACGTTTTGAGGGTTTTTTGTTTTCGAGTTTTCAAGGTTTAGTTTTTATCTCCATCTTTTGTACCCCTCATTCTTTTGCTATTATAGTAAAATTATCTTTGCACGTGGTTTTTAATCCTCTTTGGACGGATTTTTTCACGTTAAATTTGTGTGTTCAATTTCTCAATTTCTTCCGTTATTTTTACTTATTCGTTGCTTAATCAGGTCGATCCCCAACAAGTGGTATCATAGTTAGTTCTGTAATAGGTCGTTTTCCAGTGGTGTCGGAAACAATAGTTTTGGGACCACAAATCCAACGAGAAAATTTTTATATTGAGTGATCAAATTAAATAAGTTGATATTAATTTTATATGGAATTTTGAATTGAGGAATTTTAATTATTGAATTAAAAGTTAGTATAAGCGGTTTGGTTCAAAAGTCAAGTGGTTTTAGAAAACGAGGTATCGAGACCTCATTTCTAAAATTTATAGTCGTAAATATTTTTATTAAATATTTACAGAGTCTTATTATATGTGAATTGAAGTTTGGTTGGGTAATTTTAATAATTAATTGCTTAATTAAGGAAAAAGGAGTAAATTGTAAAAGAGGTAAAAGTTCATTGTTATAGATTAAAAATAGTAAAGGGGCCAAAATGGTAACCATGGTCAAATAGTCCAAGCGATGGTGGATATGATTGATTCCGTTAACTTTTGGGTTATTTATTCATTTAGTCCTAATTAGTTTAGGACTAAATTGAAAACAAGTTTGTTTAATCGAAATTTAATATAATTGAAGGACCAATTATGAAATCAGACCCTCTTTAAATGGCCTAATAATAGAAATGATATGAAATTCTTTAGATTTTGATAAATTGCAATCAAATCCTAATAAAATGAGGATTTACTAATTAGTTTAATTTAATGTGATCGGGAATGTTGGTTTTGAGGCCACAACTTTGATGTGTAAGACCGCAAATATTAAATGTCATTAGTATTTTATTAAAATTTGGTTATGAAATTTTACTGTTTAGATGGTTAATTAAGCAAAAAGGACTAAATCGTAAAAGCTGCAAAATATAGAAATCATTGATTAAATATGTTAAATTGTAAAAGGATGACCTAGAAAAGCCCTTAAAGGGTAATTATATCCTTAAGGGGTGTAGTTGACGGTTTTGGGTACTTATTAAGCCAAATTGAAAGTGAAATTTAAAGGATAAAATTGTAATTCCCTTAAAAGGTTGTATTAAATTAAAACAAAGATGAAGTAAAATCTTCTTCTTCTTCCTTTCTTCATAGCCGAACCCTAGGAGGTTAAGAGAAAACATTCGACCAACTTTGGCTTGGAGATTAGTTGAGCAAACCTCGTCTATTTTTTATAAATTTTTTTTTGTTTTTGAGTCCATATCAGCTTGATCTAGCTAACCCAAGGACTAATTTGTGATTTTTTCAAATGTTATAAATTATTCCATTGATGAATAAGCTTGTTCTTGAAATTTTATGTAAGATTTATAAGCTTAGTTGTTAGATTTGATTATTTTGTAAAGTAGTTTTTAATGATTTTAATGTTTAAGGACTAAAATTATAAAGTGATAAATTTGCAAGGACTTAAGGTGAAATACTTGCAAAAGCGGCTGTATTGAAGTACTATAGTATTCGGCTGAACTTGATTTTGTTTAAAAATGGTTAAATTGCAAGTTTTAGCTAAAGGACTAAATTGAATAAAAGTGAAAAGTTAAGGGTAATTTTGTAAAAATACCAAAAATGCTTAATTGGATCAAATGATTAAAAATTTATGTTGATTTAAATAATTTAATGTATTTATTGTAATAGATCAAGATCATGTCCTGATCGTGGAAAAAAGAAAATTACGGATTTGCCTTTGGAGTTCACTTTATCTACAATTTCATCCGGTAAGTTCGTAATGTTAAATTATTATTAATAATTGCTTATAACTACCTTTCTAATGATTGTAGGAAATGAGAAACGATGATTGGAAATGTGAAAGATAGAAACGACGAGATGAGAATTTCTCGACATTGTGCCAAAGATGAAAAATGGTCTGATGGCTGAGATCCTGCATTTGTTGCGGATTCTCTATAGCATCGTTGGTCACTATTAAGGTGAATAGAATTTCTAAGAAAGGATTACAACCCTTGCGAAGGCTGAGATTTCTGCTTGTTTGCATATTCTCGTCAGCTTAGTGTGAGCAGCATCGTAGGGAATAGATATACCGTATCGATGGCTAAGACTAGCATCGTATACCTGTAACAAGCATGACCTTTGGGTCAACAGGGAGTAAAATGAGCATCACGACCTTTCGGTCAACAGGGAGTAAGCATGACTTTTGGGTCAATAGGGAGTAAATCAAATATCGATCACCGAAGTACAGTTCTTATTTGGCTCGACTAATTTACGAATTTGTTAAACACATGTTATTTGGTAAATTGATAAACCTCGCAAACTTATTAAGCTATGAAAGCTTACTAGTGAATTATTGCTATTTTGTAGATTCTATTTTGTTGCTTGAAGATCGGATCACCTCGAAGAAATCACACTATCTTGGGAGCTCGTTCGATAGTATTTACATCAGTTGGTTATATGGCATGTACTAGGATGATGTTACCTTTGAAATGCTTGATTTTGGATTGTTGGTTTCTTTGTTGAACTAAACTTGCTTGCTTGCTTGATGTTGTAATTAAGCAAATATGTTTGATAATGAATTGACATGTGAATTTAAGAATCCTTGTGATGATTGGTTGTATTTTGTGATATATGATGAAACAAGTATTGTCATGTATAGATTTTGCAGAATGAGAATTTGAATAAGAGTCTTGTGTTGAATGATGGTTGATAAACTTGAGGACTTGTGTGAATAATTGAATTTCGTATACTTGTTTCGATAGAATTCTTGCATGTATCGGTAGAAGTACAGAGTAGAGGAGAGGTTGGTTACTAACTTACATTATATCAGTAGTAACATACAAAGTATCGGTAGTTCTTTTCATAGTGGTATCGGTAGTCTAAATACTTGTATCGGTAGAAGTTGTAGGGAAAAACTTCTTAGCTCTCTAGAGTTTTTAGTATCTATAGAAGCATGAAATGTTTCAGTAGAAGTCATACTTGTATCGGTAGTATTATCTCAAATACTGGTAAAGGTCTGCACTATTCTTAAACTATTTACAGACTTGACAACTACCGATACTTGTCCAACAAGTATCAGTAGAAGTATCCAAAAATCATGGAAATGACATTTTTTCCCTTATTGAGTTATGATTATATTTAATTGACTGTTTATAACATGATATTAAAAGATGAACAGTGATAAATGAATAGAAATACACTCGAACCCTAATCGGTGACGGTTTTTGGGTCTTGGGTGTTACAGATATGAAAAATGGATGTCATGATATGTGATATGAATATTGATTCTTGATTGATTGAAATGTTGTAAATGAATATGTAAGATTAAATGAAGTTAGTATTCTAAGTTGCAAGTTTGTTATTAAATAAATTGTGATTGATTTGTATGTAAAAAAAAAACTTGAAAAGTTCTGTGAACCCCTAAGACCTTAAACTGGCGACGGTTACGGGTTTTGGGTGTTACAAGTTTGATTTTCGTAGATCAACCTGTTCAAATATGGCAACAATAAGGTTTGACATTGATAAGCTCGATGGTGTCACAAATTTTAATTTGTGGTAAGTTCGGATGATGACAATTCTAGTTCAGACTGGCTTGAAAAAGGTCGTTACCGAGAAAAAGCCCAAGAATCTATATCAGTCAAAATGGGAAGAGCTTGATGAAAAGGCTCTATCTGTAATTCAATCGTGCCTCACGAATAGGGTATTGCAGGAGGTATTGATGGAGAAGACCTCATCCGCCTTGTGGAAAAAGCTAGAAACTCTTTATGCGACTAAGTCTCTGGCTAACCGTTTAGTGCTGAAACAACATCTATTTACGGTTTGCATGAATGAATGTGAGTTTCTTAGAGATCATATTAGTTAATTTATTATCCTTTTAAATTATTTAAGTAACGTTAAGCTTTAGATTAACGATGAAGATCAGGCTATGCTATTATTGTGTTCTTTACCCCCTTTATACAAGTCTTTCAAGAAGACCCTAATTTATGGAAGAGACAAACTTTCGTTCAAGGATTTGAAGAGTCATTTGTTGAGTAAAGACAAACTTGACAATGAGCTTGGTTCAGATAGCAAGATAGATAGGCAAGCTTCTATTTTGGTAACATCAAAGAAGCGAGACAAAATGTGTCGCTATTGTAAGAAGTTAGGTCATGTCAAAGTATATTGTTATAAATTGCGAAATAAAAAGGCTATTGAGAGTAACGAGGAAGATTTAGTTGGTGCAAATTTGGCCAATGAAAGTGGAGATGATTTCTTATTAGTATCAATGAGCGAAAGTTCCGAGCTTATGTCCGAGTGGATCCTAGATTTAGGATGTTCTTTCCACATGTGTCCCAGTAGAGAATGGTTCTCCACATACAATTCAATTGAAGGTGGAGTTGTACACATGAGAAACGATTCACCGAGTAAGGTAATTAGTATTGGTACTGTTAAAATTAGCATGCACGATGGTACGATTAAGACACTATCAGATGTCAGTATGTACCTAATTTATGAAAAAATCTCATCTCCTTAAGTATTTTAGACTCAAAAGGTAGTAGAATCAACATCGAGTCGAGCGACATTAAAGTGTCTCATGGAGCTCTCATTTTGTTAAAAGGTAAAAATACCGGTAGTCTTTATATTCTAGAAGGTTTTACAGTGACCGGTGAAACCGGACGTCCCTCATCCATTACGGAGTTGAAATCAACTCATTTGGAGCTGAGGCAACTTGGTCATAAGAGGGAAAAAGGTATGATTGTTTCGTTGAAGAGAGTTTTTCTTTTGGATACAGGTTTTGAAAAGTTATGGCACTATGTTCATGAAAATCAGACCCGGGTTAGTTTTGATTTGGCAGTGCACAAGTTAAAGGCTAGAAGTTTTCTAGTTTCTAAGCACAGATTCGACTTAGTTAATTCCTTACATAATTCAAGATATGCTCGTGGCGGGCTTTGGCAAAGATGACAATGTGGAAATACGAGTCAAGGTAGAGATTTGCTGAATTATGACTCCTATTTCAAGTTAAATTTGAGAAATAATCTTTCAGTTAAACAATGTGATGCAAGCATAGAAGTTGATAGGTTGACTTTACCTCAAGGCCTAATTACAAGGTCAAAGATAAGGAAGATGAAGGCAAGATTAAACGGATTTGTGCAAGAATTCATCACGAAGGCCTTGGACGCACATACGAGCCAAAAAGAAAACCAAGATTCAATTTCTTGTTTTCAAGAAAATCAAGAAACCAAATCTTGGTCAAATTATGTCATTTGGAGAGATTTCAGATATCTAGAAAACTAAGAATCCAAATCTTGGAATTCTTGGTTCAAGAAACCAATCTTAAAACTGACATCCAATGGATAATGTGTTCGAGTGTAAGCGGATCGATCTCGGAAGGAAATCATGTGCAAGATCAGAATTGGCCCATTTACACGTCACTAAGCCGAACTTAATGTTTTGGACACCATTTGGAAGCTAAGAAGAACACACATTGCAAATCAGGCCCAATAGAGCCCAAATTGAATTTATTTTAGTTTTCCAAGTGAAAATTCGAGCCAAGCACAAGCCATTTAAGCCTTAGCTGAAATTCCATATCAAATTGTTGTTTTAGTTTTATTTCTTAGTTAATTAGTTATTTGATTATTCTGCTAAGTTGTAATCAGTTATTTATTTGAGTTTAAACTCTTAAGTTTGATTAGGATTCTGACTTTGGGGGTTATTTAAAGGCCTTAGCCACCCCTCATTATGTCATTTCCTTTTAATTCTATTATTGATTAATCAAGTTCTCTTTAAGTCTTAAGAAATTCTCTTAAGTCTTGTTTATTTTAGAAGTTGCTTTGGTAGTCTCTTTTATTGTAGTAGTCTTCACCTTTCTTCTTACCTTGATCTTCTTCTTGGAGGGGAGAATTAGAGCAGTTAGTAGGTGGTTGTGGATCTCTTTATGGATTCAAGACTCCCGAGGACATCTTTCAAATTCCATCGTCACCTTTCCATCTTTTATTCTCTTTTAAAAAAATTCTATTTTGTTATTTTTTATTATTTGATTCTAATTTTGTTTGATTTTGTTCCAGGTCCTAAAACCACCAAGATTCGTCTTTTCCCACCCCAAATCAGTAAGATTCATCATAAAATTAAGGGTTTTTGGTCATTTACACTGTTTGGAATCTTTAATTAGAAAATAGTTTTCTTTTGACCTTAAAAATCTGTTTAACAAATCTGATTTGTTCCCCCTTTTAGATCTGACTTTGGACAAAATTCTCCACTTAAATTAGGATTCTTTGAGTTCAAGAAACCTTAAAATTCATCCTTTGGTGCCCAGATTCGAATTACATCTTAGTTTTTATTATTTGGGGTTTCTTTACTATTTTTTTTTGTTAGTTCCAACCAATGTATTTTCCTTCAGATCCGACTTGTTTCTTTGTTTTTCAATATGTTTTAGATCCAACAAGCAAACAAGTGATCTCTAAACGTTTAGAGCCCTAAGACAAATCTGTAACGAGATGACTTAAAATTCTATTTCGTGCGTGTTTTTTTCTAGTGGTGTCAGATTTTAGGCGTTTGTAAGTGTTTAGTCTTGAAAAAAAAAGAACCAAATGTTCAAACCAAAAAAGAAAAGAAGAAAAGAAAAAAAATATTCTCACACAAAATCGAATCTGTTGAGTTTAATTCACTTTGCACTTCTTTTGGAACACTCTAAACGAAGTCTGTCTTGTTGCATCTATACTTATGTTTGGGTTTGGATTTATTTTCTTTTACTATTAGATTAAGTATTCATTCGTTTTAAGTTTTCCTTCTTCTTTTACACATTCTAACACTTTCTCTTTTTCTTGTGTTAGTAGGACAAAAAGTTGCGTTCTCCTTCCTCTGAGCAACTTAATTCTATTGGAGTCCAACATTTCTTTGGATTCATAGAGCTCTTAGGTTCTTTGATTAATGGTTAAACTGTGATTTAAAAGTGACATGTTAATCTGACTTCTATTAAAACATTCATAAGAGTTTTTTTAGCCTCATTGAGAACTTTATTTTCTTTTTTTTTAGTGCATAACGGTGAGGTTTGATTTTATTTTTTAGTGTTGTGGATTTCAGGATGATTACCACTCATAGTAATAAAGGAAGTGAGGAAACATGTGAGCAAGTACCAGATACATTAAAGGCTTTAGCAGGTTCCATTGCAAAGCTAGAAGAAAATATGATTAAGCACTTGGCCATAATACGAGAACAACAAGCCAAACAATAGGCTGATCTTTTTGCTCAATTAACACCATCCATAGATTAACTAAGTACTCAAGTTGAGCATTGACACAATCGTAATGCTGATGGTGATGAGTTTGAGGTTGATTAACCTCGCGATCATGATGCTCGTAAAAATCGACGTGGTGATGGTCCTCATGCACGTCTTGTTCATAAGGCCCTTGTGAGTTGGATGAAAACTTTGGTTACCATGATTATAAATAGCCCTCCTTGGCTAAACCAAAGTTTTCCATTCCACAATTTCATGGAAAAAATGATCTAGATGCTTATTGTGATTAGGAAGCAAAAATGGAGAATATATTTCAGTACTTCACGTGTCCTGATAATAAGAAAGTTTCCATGGCAACTTTAGAATTTTCTTATTATGCCTTGAATTTGTGGACTCAACTGGGACTTAGTCATCGTCGTAACTATGAGGGTGCGATTGATACATGGGAGGAACTCAAAATAGTGATGCGCAAATGTTTTGTCCCTCTTTACTATTATAGGGAGGTCAAAACAAAACTCTGGAATTTGATGCAAGGTAATCGGTCCGTTGATGACTATTATAGCGAGCTAGTATTGAAGAAGATGATGAGTTTACCATGGTTCGATTTGTTGAAGGGTTAAATAAACTAATTGCAAACATATTGATATTGCAAACCTATATCGACCTTGAGGAAGCCGTTCAAAAAGCCACGGAGATTAAACAACAATTGAACGAACAAGGTCCTTGATCTTTCTCCTCAAGTCAGTATTACAAAGGTAACAATTCCAATGTTTCTTTTCGAAATTCTAAACTGCCTTTCACTACTAATAAGTTTGGATGAAACAGTAATCAACAGTCGTCAAATTCAAGGCTTGATGGATAGAAACAAACTGCTTGGAAAGAAACAAACTGATTGGAAAAGTGATGCCCCAATCAAAATGCAAGTCCCTCCTAAACAAAATAATCTGAATAGTTCAGCCCCAAAGAGAACCCGTGACATTAAGTGCTTCAAATGCAAAGGGCATGACCATTATAGTCATGCTTGCCCTAATACGAGATTACTTATGGTTCGAGAAAATGGTGAATAATCTTTGGATTTCGACGATCCCCATATGATCGAATTTATGGAGAATGTTCAACATGGGGGAGATTTCTATGAGGAGGAATTGTTGGCTCCACAGGTTGAAAGGGAGGATTTCAACACTTCCCATTGTTTAGTAGTAAGACGCACTCTTAATGTAAGTGTAAAGGAAGATTGGGAAAATCAGCAAACAAACATCTTCCATTCGAGATGCTCGATTAAAGGGAAGCTATGTTCATTCATCGTAGATAGTGGGAGTTATGCGAATGTGATTAGCAGCTTCCTAGTTGATTCCATTGGCTTGCCATATTCAAGTCACCCTAGGCCTTATCGACTTCAATGGCTTAATATGGCGCCAAAAATAAGGTCAATTGACAAACTCCGGTTTCTTTTAAAATTAGGAAATATGAGGATGAAATTTGGTGTGATGTGGTGCCCATGCAAGTTGCCCATTTGTTATTTGGCCATCCATGGTAATATGATAAAGATGTGTAACACCATGGCAAGCTAAACCGATATTCCCTCTTCTTCAAAGGGAAAAAGTACACTCTAATACCGTTGACACCTAAAGAAGTTCATGACAAACAACTCAAAATGCTAAGATTTTGTGAGGGGGTTAAGGGTAAGAATATTAAAAAGATTGAGAGTAAAAAGGCCAGTAGTAACAAAAGTCAATCGAAAGGCCCACTGGTGAGTGAATCCTTTTGTGGTAAAAAGAGCGCACAAAATTTATATGCGAGTGCAAAAGATGTGAGAAGAGCTCTTGTCACTAAACAACCTTGTATCCTTATGATATTTAGGTCAAATCTATTATCTTTATCTAACATAACATGTTCATTGCCTAGTGTTTTCTCTGCTGTTTTATAGGATTATGAGGACGTTTTTGGTGAGCCTCTCAAAGGTTTACCACCCTTAAGAAGAATTGAGCACCAAATCGATTTAATACCCGGTATCAACCAACTTACCGAAGCAATCTTGAGGAGACAAAGGAATTGAAACGATAAGTGGAGGATCTTTTAGCTAAAGGGTATCTACGAGAAAGCCTAAGTCCTTATGTCGTTCCTGTTTTATTAGTGCCTAAGAAAGACGGTATGTTTCGCATGTGTGTTGATTGTCGCCCAATCAACAAAATTACGGTAAAGTATAGACATCCTATTCCTAGACTTGATGATATGCTTGATGAGTTGCATGGATCTTCTATCTTTACTAAAATCGACTTAAAAAGTGGGTGTTATTAAATTCGCATGTAGGAAGGGAACAAATGGAAAATAGCCTTTAAAATGAAATTTGGATTGTATGAGTGGTTAGTAATGCCTTTCGTGTTAACTAATGCACCTAGTACTTTCATGCGCTTAATGAATTATATTTTAAGGCCTTATTTGGGTAAATTTATTGTTGTTTACTTTGATGACATTATGATTTACACAACTTCTTTGAATGACCATGTTCAGCATGTTAAATTTGTTTTGGACGTTCTATAAACTGAAAAATTGTATGTCAACCTTGATAAATGCACATTTTGCTTTGATAAGCTAATCTTTTTAGGTTTTGTGATAAGCTAATCTATTTTTATCACTCTGTTTATTTGTTTCAATTAAACTCTGTTTATTTGTTTCAATTAAACTCTGTTTATTTGTTTGAGTCAAACTCTTATTACTCGAGATTATTTTATTATTATTTGACCTAAGAATTTAGCCTATAAATAGGCTATTTTACAACATTAGAAAATACACTCATTAGAGTTTAGAACTCCTAACACTTTTGGAGAATTTAGTGTTTACGTTTTGAGGGTTCTTTGTTTTTAAGTTTTCAGGGTTTAGTTTTTATCTTCATCTTTTATACTCCTCATTCTTTTGCCATTATAGTAAAATTATCTTTGCCCGTTGTTTTTTATCCTCTTTGGAGAGGTTTTTTCATGTTAAATTTGTGTGTTCAATTTCTCAATTTCTCAATTTCTTCCGCTATTTTTACTTGTTCGTTGCTTAATCGGGTCTATCCCTAACAGTATTTCAATTAAATAGATTACACACCATTTTTATTACATAAATTGTTTGAAAATGGAGGTAATGCTATTTTATTTTAGGGAATTCGAGAAATTGTGCCCTAATGTGTTGGGTATGGTTTTTTTCTTTGAACCTAAATAATTGAGTATCCTATTTAAAATCGATAAAATGCTTAATGTTCTGTTAATTTAGGGGACTCGAAAAATTATGCCCTAATGTGCTAGGTATGATTTTTTCTTTAAACCTAATTAATTGAGCATCTTATTTAAAATCAATGAATGCTCTTTGTTTTAGAAGAATCGAAATATTGTGCCTAACTTACTGGACATGATTCTTCTCGGTTAATTAAAAATAAATGAGCTTCCTCCACAAAATTTTATATTTAAATGACATTTAAATATCTCATTCGTTTATTTATGGATCGTATTTAAATTTTACTCGAGTTCTCCAATTTTTAACAATTAAGACATTAAATAATCGATTAGGTACCAATTTTGGGCGTGTGGGGATGTTAATCCTTCCTCACATGTAATCGACTCCCGAACCTATTTTCTGGATTTCGAAGATCAAAACTTTTGTTCAAAATTTTTTAAATATTTTAAGGTGACCCAATCATACCTAGTAAAAAAAGAATGGTGGTGATTCCATCTTCATTTTAAAAAATAAAAGTCGGGACTTTTTTCCAAAAAAATGGTTTCGACAAGTCCGACTTTATGTAGAATTCATTTGGTTCATAAATTGACATCTCTACGATACTCTAGATCTGTTCTATACCAGTTGTGTAAATGTCATTAAATTTACCTGTATTATTATGATTTAATTGTATTTGATTTTGGTTATATATCGAGATTGGTAGCTCTCCATTTGTCTTATCCTTATCTATTCAAGTAAACATCTGACTTGGAATCGGACAACGTTCGGGGGCTCGGATTGTTTTGCACTGAGTTAACTATGACTAGATCTGTCAGGTTTGAAAAGTGTTTTGCACTCATTCTGGTTTTTACTTAATTCATTGATAACTCAAAATTTCTAAACGCAAAAACATCGCATCACTTAAGTCGACAAAACGATTTCTATTTTGAAAATAAAACTCAGAAAGGACTATCCATCATAAGTTAAACAACACTTGAGTATTTTTCTAAGCATTTACTGAAATCAGTTTCCAATGCATTAATGTAACTCCGCTAGATTCGATCATAACTTCTAGGCCGGGTTTAAGGTGTTACAAATTTACCAAAAAAATATCATATGATATCTCAAATTCTATTTATTAAATTTTAGATGCTAGCTTTTCAAAATCACTTGAACGTTTTTGTTAAGCATTTATATCACCATTCTTTTGAAAGTCATAAGTGGGAAAGACATTCGAAAGTCATGAGTGAGGAAGACATTTAAAGAAATATTTTTGATCTCTTCAGGAGTTCCAATAATAGGCATAACAAACTTTAATTATGATCCTTCTATACATACCTATGTTAGATCATTTATAATCTTCTTTCAATTAATCGTGGAATCAAAATTTATCACATATGTTTAAATCAATTTAATTCATACAAATATTTACACAAACGTATTTAACAATTTCCTGGAAATTTCTATATGCTTCCAGTATTTTAAATCCTTCAATCATTTTAATATAAACTTTACTATACAATGATTCATATAGAAGGTTGTAATAACGACCATTACACACATATTAAATCTTTCATGAACTATCAAACTAATAAAATATATAAAGGTTATTGCACTTACCACAAAATATTTTTCATAATCAATGTCAAGATTTTGTGAAAACACTTCATTTTCCTATTTTGTTTTTGCAAAACTACTCATTTGTACCCCCACTGACTTTATACCTTTATATGTTCGGACTACTAGTCCAAAAAATTCTTTAATTTAATTTTATTTGAATTACATATTTCCATTTTGGTCAATCTATTCCATGTCTATATTTCTTGAAAAATTTGTTCAAGATCCTCTTTTTCTTTCATTATTGAAACAATAATATTGCATGCAAAACTATTGTCGATAACTTTTATTTCGCGGTGCCATATTTTCTCATATTGACATAACTTATTAAGACCTCTTTATTTTCACTATTTCCATCTTCAAGTACTTGAATATGTTTTGGAGTTTTAATAATTAGTTATGTCTTAGGTCTCTTCAAGAACACCTCCTCCACTATTGATCATATAGATTTATTCTTTTCTTTTACAATAATTTTCATCTTTGGAACCAATCGAACTACCATACTTCAAGCATGCATTATCTTAAATTTATTCTAACAGGTTGTCTTACAGGGATGCCAACACATTAGCCGATATATAAGACTTGGCATGATGTATACAAGTGTTGATTCATGTAAAATATTATATCATTATACATGTATACAAAAAGTTTTGTTTTCAAAAGATATGGTTTAGCTACTAATTGGAGACACTTTATAATTTTTGCTAAACTATTTTATACGTATAAACAACAGGCTTTTCGATAGTTACTCACATTGACAATCTAGCATTCAATAATCATTGAAAGCCTGAGAAGTAAACTCACCAACATTAGTAAGAATTGTCTTGATTGCATAATCTGAAAGTTTTGTTCTTAAACAAATCAAGTAATATTGTAAACTACATGTTGCAAGTTGGTAACTCACATATGATTAACTTGTAGATGCATCTATCAAAATATACATTGTTGGATAAATGGATCCATATTTCTTTAGAAAATGCAAGAGGTTCAATCTCAACTTTTTCTAGTATGGTTTAATAAATCTTCTTTGGGAACAAGCAACACTAGATAAATGAATAATCTTCAAGTTTTTTAATAAATACCCATGTAAATTTTTATCTTGTCACATTATTATTGATCAAGATGGTCTAACCGATCATGTAAACTAATTAGTATATTTGGACTAGTAAACCTCTGGTTTACTATGCACATGATTCAACGATACTAATGGAAACTTCTAGCTTACCATCTCATATGATTTAACCACACTAATATATACATAGTATTGACTAAAGGAAAAGAAGATACTTTTCTAGTACAAGATTCTTACCCATTATAATATATTTAATTAACCGTTTCCTCTTCAACAATCTCAATATGATATCCATTATAATGTGTATCCTTTTAAAATAAAATAATTTATTTAACATTGACTAGAACATAGTGTATTAATTATCACTTTGTTTCTTCAGATAAAAATATATTAGCTTTTTTAGAGCCTTGAATTAATTTTGTTCTATGAAATATTAATATGTTCCATTACCACATTGAACATAGGATAACAATATATTAGCTCTTTTAGAGCCCTAAATTAATTTTGTACTGTGAACTATTAACATGTTCCATTATCACATTGAACTTAAGGTAACAATATATTAGCTCTTCTAGAGCCCTAAGTTAATTTTGTACCCCCAAAGATTGGTTTGTTTTATTATCAAACAAGAAAATGCTTTTTATATCTAAGGATAGTATGCAATGTTGTATTGTTTATGAGACATGTTTTCTTCCTTTTAAGTAATATTAATTGAATAATAAGATATTCAGATCTATGACAGGTACATAAATAACAACTTTTCATAAGTTCTCTCTCTTCTTTTGTCACACCCCAAAATTAGGCCTAAAAGTTTTGAGGGTATTTTAGGAATTTTAGCTTATATATGTTCAAAATTTTGTAAGGTTGGTAATCAATAATGTTTTCGAGAATGGCTATTAGGATATTAAATCAATTTCTAAAAATGAGTTTTAAATAACTTTAATTTTGAAAATAGGACTGATTTGTAAAAGAGTAAAAATTGAGAATTTTTATGAAGCAATTTGACCAAACTTTAAAAATCAACCTAAAAACCACTTTTTCACTTATATTTTCACGTTAAAAACCCTAAGTATTTGTGTTTGTCATCCCTTGCTCTTCCATCTCTCCCAATTGATTTATACTTCTAACTCTTAATTTCCTTTGAATTCTAATAACCCTAAAACTTTAAATGCCTATAAAAAAACAAGAAAAACACCCAAAAACCTTCATAATCTTCTCCAAACGTGAGTTTTTTCGAATTTGTGTCAAAACTCTTTTTTCTTCCATTAAAGGTAACCAATCATCTTTTTATTAGTTTTAAATGATTTCTAGTCTCTTAAATTGAATTTTTAGCCATTAAAGTGCATGTTTTAAATAAAAGCCGAAATTTGGGTCGTTAATTGCAGATTTCGAGATTGTGGATTAAAACTTGGTTTTAAAGTGTTTTTCAACTTGTTTTAACATGATTAATAGGTTTCTAAAATTACTTTGAATTTTCATTAAGTATTTATCGAGTTTTAATGAATTCTCGTTATTATAGCCATTGTATGTAAAAAATATTTGGTATTTTTAAATGTGTAGTTTTGTGTGGTTTAAAGGTTGGGAATCAGTCATAGGTAAATATGTAGATGAACGGAATTTGTTTCTGCGAAAGATTATATTAGAATTTATTCTCGTAGGTTCTAATTCAGTTAGGCCCGGTGATAGATCTGAGCGTGGGAGACATTATCCACGACATTAAAACTCTTGCCTGCTTAAGGTGTGTGCTACATGCTTATTTTGTCTCTGTCTGTGCTATATATTCGTTGTGTGATATTACTCGTTAATGCGTCATTTGTGTAACGTATTCTATGATGAGATATTTGTGAGATTATTATTCGATGTTGTGTATCGTATGTTTATTTTCCATGCATACCTGTCAGTTTGTGGATATCCTGAAAATCATGTGTGCTCTGATGAAAAATCATAAGGTTTGATTGCGACTGAGATATATGTGTTATCATATCATTGTGTGTTCATGGGTTGGGTTGTACGGTGGAAGACGTGGTTATCCTCCTTCAAACAGCTAATAGTAAATCCACACTGCGGTTGGTGACGATTGGTTGGGGAGGGGTTTTGGGGAACCTCTACACTGTGTTGGTATGCTGGAGGATTAGGTGCATTGTATTTTGCTTGTGTTTATATTACATCGAACTATTACATGCTGTGTGGATACCTATAATGCTTTGTGAAATTACTATGATACTGTGATTGTGAGTGCTTGCACTTTAGCTTATCTCCCCTCAGTTTTCCTTTTAGATATTCTTGGACTTAGGCGACTTGGTACTCGGAGGATCTCTTCTTTTTAATCATTTTCATTTATTATTTATTACGAATTATTTTGGGATTTTTTTCAGATTAATGTGTTATTAAATTATTTTGGGATTGTGAAGTTAATTTTTAATTTGAGATTTTGGATATTTGTTTAAGGTATTTGATTAATAATTTTTAAGTTTGCAATTATTCAGAAATGTGGGAAATTAATTGTTTTACTATGACTTAATTTATTTACAAATTAAAGTATATATTTGTTTTAAATGGTTTTTTGAGGGCGAAATTACAATAATGACCTTCTAGATTCGACCATGTCTTCTAAGTCGGGTTTAAGGGGTTACATCTTTAAAATGTTATATAGAGAACTTTTTTGTTCTCTTATTTATCTCTATGATTGCACGTCTAGTGATGAGAAGAATCATTACTAGTAAGATATCCAAAAATCAAGTAATAATCCTAAACATTGGCATGCTCACATTTAAAATGATTATCATCATAAAGACAACGTCAATATCCCTTTACTATTTAGATTTGTCACGGTTATCAATCTGATATGTCAAATTTGATTCAACATCAATCTTATTATTCATTTCTACATGTCTCTCTCCCATTTGGTAAAATTTTGATATAGTTTAATTAAATGTACGATAGGTACGCGACCAATGACCTTTCATACCTTATTGAGAACCTAAGTTTTCTTCACTCTTTAAAGGGTTCTCTTTGGAATTCTTATTATTCTCTTATTTATTTTCATTTTTCCACTTTTGGTGGTAAGAGATTTAATATAACCATCTCTTCTATGATTATTATAGTCACTTACTACATTCACTTCAAGTATTACATCTTTATATATTGCTACATTCGTTTTAGGGAATGGAGCAAATCTAATACCATGAGCTTTATGGTTTTTCATTTACTAGCTTGTTATTTTATTCAATCACAAGTAAACAACCTTTTTATCATGGTATTGCAACTTTAGGAGCACAATGAAAGCATGAAAAGTTAGTGGCGGAGCCAAGGGGGGCCAGGCAATGGCCCCGGTCCCCCCTAAAATGAAATTTTTTTTATTTAGACCCTTTATAATTTATAAAATTTTAAATTAGTAAGGTAAAATTACACTTTGACCCCTAAAAATAATAAAAATTGATTTAATATTTTAAAAATTATAAAGATATAGACTATTAAAATGGTGAAATTACATTTTTATTATTGTAAAAACATATAATTTAATTATGGTCCCCACAAAAATTTTTTTTAGCTCCGCCACTCTGAAAAGTTGAAAAAGTTTTTTAACAAATTCTCATCAGTAATATTTTTCCCATATAATGTTAATTTGATAACTTAACATACATATTACAAAGTTATACTCACTCATAGTTGTCAAATCTTGCAACCTCAGGTGCATCTAATCATAATGACCATAAAAATATTTCACAATTCAAGTGAATATTACACTGTCAACTGTTATGTTCTCAACCCTTCATGATAATGATGACGAAAGAAGATAATGGGATGATCATGGACAATTCAATTTTTCATACAAGATTTAGCTTAATTCAAATGCTAAATAATCCACAAACTCATTAAAATCAAATAACAAATATAATCTCAAAAGTAAAAATTTAAGGAAACATACTTAGTATAAATTTGGTTAGATATATTACTTTGTGCAAATTTGAAAAACATACAAAAATTGATACGGCTGATTAGTTATAGATACAATACCTTATGCTGGTGGTGTGGGGAAGTCTTCTCCTTGGCATCTTTTTTCAAAATTTGGGTTACTAGAAATTTTTTTAGGATTGAAATTAAATAGTAATTTTTACGATAGTACAAATATAATTTTTAAAGTATTAAATTAAAATTTTATTATTTTTAAGGAGGTCAAAATGTAATTTTAACTTTATTAATTTAAAATTTAAAAAAATTTAAAGGACCTAAAAGAAAATTTTTCCATTTTAAAGGAGCCTATGCCCCTACCGATCCTCTGAGTTCACCCCTGCTTATCCAAATCAAGATTTTCACCATCCTTAAAACAATATAAAAATAAAATAAAATAATGAAAATGATTAATTACATGAATTAACTAATAAAAATTAATCAAATAGTAAACATCAAATAAAAAGAAACTTCTTATAAACACCTTGTATTTTGTGTCTAAGATCTCAAAGAATAAATCTAATCTTTAACCCTCAAACAATTGACAAATAGTGGAGTGGCAAGAGTTGGTGCTTAACCCATAAGGAGTGGGTTTGATTCTCTTATATATATTTGGTGAATTATAGCAGGAGGATAATATCTTAATAATAACGTGATTAGTACGATTCGAAATCACATCAGATTTATGATAATGAACATTTTTACCATTAGACCAATACACGAAATTCACGAAACATATATATTTTTGAAAAGCGGAAACAAATTGCTTTTATAATTTCTTTGCGGACAAAATTCTTTAACTCCAGATTAGAACAATTATGGCTTTTGAAAAGTGGGTGCTCTGTGGCGTTGGTTTAAACCAAAAAAAAAATAGAAAGAAAAAATTCTTTGGGAATTTCCATTTTAGAATTTTGTTTTAGGGAAATAATTTGAAGAAGGAAAAAAAATTAAAATAGAATCGTTTCGATTCGTGTTATGAAATAAATAATAAAGTGAATAAAAAATTAGAAATGGGAGAGTATAAGAAAAATTTATATTTTATTGATTAATAGAGATTGATTTACAATACTTTTTTATAGTTCATATTTATGGACATAAGACAGAATGATTAGTAATAATTAAAGTTCTCAATGATTAGTAATAATTAAAGTTCTCAATGATTAGTAATAATTAAAGTTCTCAATTTTTGTACATTTGACTAATAATATCATTTAAAAGTATTCAGAGGTGTGAAATTGTAAATTTTTGTAGAGAGAGTCGAAATTAAATTTTAAATTTTAATAGTTTATATATTTATAATTTTTAAAAAATTAAATTAAAATTTTATAATTTTAGGGCTTCAAATTATAATTTTACTTTTATTAATTTAAACTTTAAAAAATTTAAAGAGCTTAAACAATATTTTTCTATTTTAAAGGAGCCAAGACTCCTGCCAGCCCCTCTAGATTTTCCTCTGCTAGTATTTTATCTGTGAAATATTATATATAAAAATGACATAATGATTTATTTGGCTTTTTAACTTTATAAAAATATATTTTAATCTTCCATTTAATTTTTATCTTTTTTAGCCTTTAAACTTATGTAGTTTATCAAATCACCCCAAAATGGATAAAAGATTAATGTTTGTTAACTTTGCTTATAGATTGCCACGTGAATTCCACAAAAAAAAGTAATTATTTTTTAAATTTTAAAAAATTCAAAAATATATATAGAAATTATTTTTAAAAAATTAAATTTTATAAAAATATTTTTTTGTTTTTTAAAAGTTAATTAATTACAAACGTCACATACAAGTGACAGTTCATGTGTGTGTCATGTCAACAAAGTTAACAAACACTAAATTTTTTATCTATTTTGAGATTATTTGATAAACAGTACAAACTTAACGATTAAAAGAGGTGAAAAAAATTAAATAAAAAATAAAAATAATTTTCTTTATAAAGTTAAAATAACCGAATAAATTATTATACCTATAAAAAATACGTATGTATCACACCAAAAAAAATTAATCAGTAACATTGGAGCTGCACAAAAAAATTAATATTTTTACTTTTTAGAATTAAAAAACCATCCTTAATAAATTATTTTTATAAGGAATTTATATTTAGCATGATGATAAATTTAATTATCAAAATTTTATTTTATTTTTTAGTTAAAATTGACCTTAATATTTCAAAAAAAATCAAATTACTTTTATTTTTTTTAAGTAAAAAAAGAAAACTAAGCCTTAGAGACAAGAGAAACTATAAGGGACAGAGTCGAGTACTATTAACTCTCAATTAGAAGTGCTCATGGATTGAGTTGAGTCTAAATATAACATTAATATATTTTGTGTTTGTTTAAGCTTGGCCCGATTCGAAATTTGGGCCTAAAGTTTTGTCTAAACATGCTCATATTTACAAAAGATTAATTCAAGTCTATTTTAAGTCCGTCTATATTATTTTTTAATTTTTTTAAAAAAATATTTATATTATATTTATTTTAATATTTAATAATTAATTTATTTTTTATTATTAAAATTTTTTATATTGTCATATTAATATTTTTTAATGTTTACATTAGAATTGTATTATATATTTAGTATAAGTTTATTTTTTTATGTGTTTTAAATGACATAATATATAAAAATAATATAATATAAATTATTATAAACTTAAAACGGATCGGGCTGGGTCGAGCTCGAGCCTTTAATGTTCAAATCTAAGTTCGACCTATATTTTAAACGGACCTAATTTTTTTTGCCTAAGCCCTTGTTTGGGCCTAATATTTTTGTCCAAATCCTCTTAAATTTCGGATGGGTTTCCGATCTTGGACAAATAACTCGACCCATGAACAGATCTACTCTCAACTTATTCCCTAACAAAGTATGTACAATCTCAACTGGTGGCTGATCAAATTCTTGGAATATGACAACTTCACTAGTTTGACAATCATGTCATGAGATGCACCACATAATTGGTAAGTGTGAGTATTCGATCGAGTCGAAATGAGTTAAAAAATTTCGAGTTAATTGAGTTGACGAATCATATTTTAGCAGTTGAACTCAATTTGAATTTTTTTTGAATCGAGTAAAAAAAAATTTGAACCTAGTTGAGTCGAGTTAACGAATTCTATTACTTATACTCAATGTTGCATTTACATGGACTAATTATTTAACTAGTAGACAAAGTACAAGATTATTTAATTACATAAACAATATAATGATTTACCTTTTAACTTAATGGGTAAACATTTATCAAAATAAAATAGTTTTACCTTTTAACTTAATGATTTTTATTTTAACTTTAAAAAAAATAAACATTTATCAGAACAATGTAGTTTTTTCTTTTTGTTATTCTGTTAATTCGAATTGTATAATTCATATTCGAATTAAACAAAAAAATTAATTTTTTATTCAAATTAATCCGAATAACTAAACCAACTTAAATAATTCAAACTATTTAATTTAAAATTTAAATTCTTTTATCAAATTTTTTGAATTAAATCAAATTTTACTGAACCTAATAATTAGCATCACAAAAAATATAGCTCACCTTCACATCCCATTCTTTACTGCGTAATTGAACAATATACTACGGACCAAGGCGGCGTTGGGGCCCTCTCTAGTTCTGTTTGTGATCATGTCTACAGTTATCACTCTCTAATAAATAATAAATTGATATAATATTATTTATATTATATATTACGTTAAAAAATAATTTAAAAATATTAAAATATTCAAAATTCAAAAAATTATAACAAGTTCATAAAAAAATAAAAAAAACATGAAGTATACTTAAATTATCATGTAAATTGTTATATTTAAAAATTTAATGTTTTAATCAATATTTTCATTAAAAATTAATTATTTTTTTTAAAATATTGATAATCAAATTTAATTTTTTTAAAGATTAAAGTTCAGATTTAACTAAAAATAAATTAATTTTTGTTACCCTTTATTTCTATCTGATCTATTTTTTTCAAAATAGAGTGTCGTAGAAAAAGTTGATATAATTATTAGGGTTAAAATTTAAGCATTCTTAATGATAACATATGTCCCTTCTTTTGACTAGGGAAACATATCATAGATGGAACTTTAATTTTTTTTTTGGTGATTTGAAATAATAGAGTAAAACACGAATAATAAATACGATTAACGTGATTCGAATTTAAATTACATTTAAGATGATGAACACTTTTGATAATCAAGTTATCATATAGGGTTTAAAAGGAATTTTATTTTTAATTTAGATAAAAACAATAAAGTATGTTTTGATTTAAAATTCTATTACGTGTAATTCATGTTGAAATTATTTTAATCATTATATTTTATATTAAATTTATTCAAATATTAATTCATTAAATATGTATTATTTGTAAACTCTTTTAAAACAATATTTTATCTTTCTTTTGCATGGAATTGAAATTCTTACTTTATTTGGTTCTTTCTGTATTGTAGTTTTTTAATTGGTTTTTAGTGTGTTAGTTAACTATAAGTCCCTGTTCCTTTAATAATTTACAAAAGAACCCTAAAAATTTTAACAACGCAGAAATTTGGGTAATTTACATATTAAGTCGTTGAATTTAACATCAATGTTCGTTTAAGTAATAAACTTTTAATTTTATCAAATTATATCACTAAATTTTATAATTAACAAATTCGATCGCCTTTTTTTTCTAATAAACAAATTAGATCACTTATGCCAACTTTGTTAATTATTTTTAATGTAGTTTGATAACAAAATGGTTAATGATAATTTGGCCACTAACATTTACATGTTTTGTCAAAATGATCTTAATTATATTTTTGAGTCTTTTTTGGCCATCAATCTTTGTTCTTTTTTTCAATCTACTTTTTCTAATAGATTTAATTAATGAATAAATTCAAGGTTTAATTTTTTATACTTTTGTTTACTAAGAAGTTTTTCTACTAAGTTAATTTTTTTTAGGTTATTAGATTATTTTCTTTAAATTAAGAGTTATTTTTTTAATTTAATGTATTGTTTGTTTATTTCATTATTTTCCACATGTAATTATCTTATTGGGTTATCTAAGTAATAAATTACATCTCATTAAAAATATTCCACATATAAAATTCTACATCATCCCCGTTAACTTTTTTAACGGTACTTTCATTAAATTTATTAGAAAAAAACAGATTGAAAAAAAAAAGAATAAAGGTTGATGGTAAAAAAAGGCTCAAAATACAATTAGGATCATTTTGACAAAACATGTAAACATTAGCAGCCAAATTTAACATTAAGCCAAAAAACAGGTAAAAGTTTGTGACTTATATGAAAATTAATATTAAATTAAGGGAGCTAAAAGGTAAATTACCCGAGAAAATAATTTAAAAAAAGGCGTACACGTATAAATTAGCTTAGTGACGAAAGCGGAGTATTATCTTTGAATAAAGAGACTATCAACGTAGGCCCCACCCATTCATGAAAATTAGTTAATTAGGAGATAATTTTATCTTATAAGCACTGAATTCAGTATTTGAATCATTTTTAACTACTCCTCTCTCTCTCTCTTCTTCTTCTGTTAGTTCTAATATAATTTAGGAACCATAATTATCCATCCAGATTTTGATTCATTTCCCACTTCAAGTAAGCTTCTTTTTTCATGTTTGGCTCATCTCAACGCCTCTTTGGAAGCTTCATTCATTTCATCACTCCCTTCATCTTTCTTCAGATTAGCTTGCTGTGGTATATTTTCTGGGTTTCTTGTTTGATTTCATGTATTTATGATTTGGGATTTTCTCTCTGATTATAGCTTTTAAAGTTTCAGTTTTTAATTCTTAGTGGAAAATTGCTTTTTTTTAGAAAAGAGATGAACATAAATGCAGAGCCTTTAGAAAGGATTCATTGTAGTTAAACCAGAATCATATGTTTTTCTTTTTCAGTGGCTAGAACTGAACTTACTTGTAGGATCTGGGTTTATTAGTTTCAGTAGTGAGACTACCCCAATCACATGAAACAACCGGGTTAATCCGCGGTGAAAAACCTTTTTTTAAACCCTAAAACTGAAGAAACAGTGTGGTGTTGGACACAGTACTGCAATGCTCACTTTTGTATCAACTATCAATGTTTGTATGTGGTCCTGTAGGGCAGGTTCTAATAAATGCTCAACAGAAAGAAGAAGGATCCAATCATGGGTTTGGGGTTGATTTTATTTGGACTTGTAAATTCTTAAAATCCCTGATGTGTGCATTTGGAATGTATGGGGTATATATAATCTCTTGTTTTGGTAAAGTAGGGAAAAAAAAAAAACTTTGAGATTCATCAATTAGTTCATGTAGGACCTTTGTTTGCTCTGCAAATCAAACTTTTGGTGGTAATGGTGGTTGGTGCAGACAATGATAGTACGTAATATGCTTATGGGGGAAAGAATACATTCACGAGACCGATTTAGCAACTGGAGGCTCGATATTGACAACATGTCATATGAGGTAATGTAATGTTCTTAAGTTTGTTGTATATTTCATTATATAAAAGAAATCCATCATTTGCTATTGGTTCTATCAATCCTTGTCTACTCTTGATTCGGTAGAAATGAGTGCGAGTATCTGTTTTGGAGTGTCTCAATCCCTCAATGGCGGAGATATCATTCCCAGGGCTAAACCGAGCATAGATACTCCAGAAACAGATGCTTGCCTTCAACACTATGTTATCTACATCTAAGTGAGTTTAGGTATGAGTGTACTTTGATAAGAAAATGAAGAATCCGAGTAACATGTTCTGTTTCATTTGAAAACAGCAATTACTGGAGCTTGCAGATAAGATAGGTTATGTCAAGACTGGATTGAAAGAAGAAGAGATAGGTAGATGCATCAGTAAAATTAAGGGGTCGATGAAGAATGATGATTTAGCACCAAACATACCCATGCATGTGGATAACAAGTGCAGCATTTGTCAGGTTTTTCAGTATCTGCAACTCAACTGTAGTGTTCATCCTGATTTTTGGTTAAACTGATGATTCATGGATGTGTGTATGTAGGAGGAATATGAAGATGAAGGAGATGAAGAGATGGGGAAGCTATGTTGTGGGCACAGTTTTCACATTCAATGTATAAAGCAGTGGCTGCTGCAGAAAAATGCTTGCCCTGTTTGTAAGACTGAGGCATCACCTCGATGATAGCAGCAGCAGCAGCCATGGGTGGATTCAATTTAACCCACATGTTGGTGGTTTACTGACTGTTACCACCAACACACATAAAACAGGGTTTCATTTATTTTATTTTAGTCTAAAGGTGGTTCAAATTTAGATTTGATTAGTGTTTATATGGATGGAAACTGTGGGAACTCTGCCCCAAAATCAAATATGATGGTGAATCTGTTGCTTTCATAAAGAAAAATAATTAACGTGCCGTGATTGGAAAAATTTGAAGTTAAAGCAAGAAGAAATGTAGGCTTGAGTAATTAATTTCAAAGTATGTCTCCATACGCAATGAAACTCCATATAAGTCAAAGACCTTAAAATCGAATCTCGTTGCTTGCCTAAATTTAGCTTATTTTTCTCCTTTTTATTTTTTTATTTAAGCTTATAAAATTTAGCAAAAAAAAAAAGAAAAAGAGAAAAACTAGAACAGTGAAATGGAAAAGACAACCCGGAATGGAGATAATGCTTTGCTTGAGCCTCCAAAACGACTGTATTGTGATGTCCAGACTGAGACAAATTTGGACTCCACGTGGACCAATAATTTAAATGGGATATAAGAGGGTAAAAAAAAAGTAAGGGTATTTAATCTGCTAACTAATCCAACTAGCATTAATTGAATTAATTGAAATTTTTAAATCTTTAATCTTTAGTCGAATCGAATTTTTTAAAATAAATTAATGGAACCAAATTATTTTGATTAATTCGGCAGGTTAACTGAATTAATTGAAATTTTTATGTTTTTATTTTTATTTTGTTAAAATAAATATTAAAAAATAAATTGATAATGTTCATTTAACCTAATTAACCAAATTAAAATTAAATGAATTAACCAAAAATAACAGAATTGGTAATATATAATATTGGTTTTTTTGAAAGTTTGATTAATTAGATTAATTAGGTTAATTACCTGATTTCAAACCGAATTAACCGATAATCGAACTTTCAAAAAATCATTAATCGACCTCCAACCAAATTAGAGCGGTTAATCGATCGATTAATCGAACTAGTTTGGTTTGATCGATTAATTTGATTTTAACTGAAATTTGAACACCCCTAAAAAAGGGCAAAAAATTTTCATCCCGGTTAATTCATAATAAGTTTAATATTTCATTAAGAAAGATTTCATTTTTGAGTATTATAAATTAAAAAAAAATCATCTCGATTGAATTTTAGTTTGATTAGTATAAGCATTATTGCCAATGCAGAAAGATATAGATTTGAGTTCATTGAAACGCATTATCTTTCAATTTATGAATTGAGGAGGGATTATGATAAGTTTTAAGTATTATGCTAAAAGAAAATAAATACAATAAAAAATGAGATTATTAAAAAAAAAAAAAAGTTTCAATGAATTACTTTAATATCAATATTTTCAAATTTGAATCTTTTGAATCAAGAGAAAAGCTTTGCCCAAGGTCTCTCGGACCACTTGTTCCATTTGAAATTTAATTTAATTAATTCATTCTTTTATTCGTTTATTTTATTTAAAAATTAATTTAAGTGGTTCATGTATTTTTTTTTTTTTATCTTTTATTTTAAAAAACACAAAATCTAGTTGTGGAACTTAATATTTTATGGTAAAACTAACTTTGTGTATTTTTTAGGAGGGAATTTAGTAAAGGGATGAGAGATTAGGTTTTCAATTGTTTTTTTTTTTTTTTTTAAATGTAATCAAGGATTTAAATTTTATTAAGATTTCAACTCAATTTTAGTGTTGAAAACACGAATCAATTGAGTATCAATTCGGTTAGAAAAATTATAGAAATATTTTTTCGTTATAAAATAAGTTATATTATTTGAGAGGATTTTCATTTTAAGAAAATAAAAATAAAAATAAAAATCTGCATATTGTGATATTTGAATATGCATAAATTAGATTAGTAAAATCTTAAATTTACCACTAAATCAAAGTTTCATTTAAACATATTTTATACATTTTTATTTTAATATGCATAATTTATTATCTCCATCAGTTATATATTTATACTATTAATAAAGCTCCTGATTGAATTGATGTCACGAGTTAATCGAACACCAACTCGGTTAAAAAAATTATGAAAATGTTCATCCGTAATTAAAATAAATTGTATTATTTGAAAGTATTTTAGTATTTTCATTTTAAAAAAAACGAATAAAAATATATATATTGTGAGATTTGAATTCATGTTCATTGGATTATTAAAACTTTAAATTTACTTCTAAACCAAAACTTCATTTTAACATATTTTATACTATTTTATTTTAATACGCACAATTTATGATCTCCATAAATTGTATACTTATACTTACTATTAATAAAATCTTTGATTGAGTTAGTGTTATGAGTTAATTGGCACCAACTCAATTAAGAAAATTATGAAAATATCATTCTGTAATTAAAATAAACTATATTATTTGAGAATATTTTAATCTTTTTATTTAAATAAAAATCAATAAAAATATGTTTATTTTTTAAGTTGAACACACATTGATTAGATTAGTAAAACTTTAAATTTACCACTAAATCAAAGTTTCATTTTAATATATTTTATACATTTTTATTATAAAATGCACAGTATCATTTTCATCAGTTGTCTATCTATATCTATATCTATCTATCTATACTATATTAACAAAACTCTTGACTAAGCTGGTGTCACGGGTTAATTAATATCAATTCGATTAGGACATAACTATATCATTTTATTAAATGACTACTATTATTATTTATGATATTTTTTTTGTCTTTTCATACTTTTATATAATTTTTAAATAAAATAACTAAAGTTTAACAAGTTTAGAGATTGAACCCATATTTAATTAATGTATAAGTAAATTCTTTCACATCAAAACAAGCTTCATTTATGCATCCCATTTACGGGAATCCATCTGCCCACCGGTTGGTCTCAAAAACAGACCCATCAAAGGTTCTACAAGCAATGCTCCGAAGAGCTTGCATCGATTCCTTGTTTTTACCAGCTTCAAGAAGGTTCAAATTCCTCCTCTGCCAAGCTTCATGTTCTCAATGATTTGGAAAATCCAGAGGCTAAAAATCACACGAGTATCATAAGAAAAAAAAAGTAATTGATAGAATATGTAAATATTAGAGGGCTAAATTCGTTATTAGACCAATTAATGACATAAAAAATGTCACATCACAATCTTATTAGTGGGGTGTACCAAAACTATAATGAAAAATAATTTAGATATTAATTTAAAAAAAAAAGTGAAGAGAAATGGCTAAAAATTTACCTTTTTGTTTTATTATTTATTAAATGGGAAGTAAACTTTCCTATAAATTGTGGATTTACATACAGTACAACATTCTTGAGCAATAATTAAATTCCCCATAGACTAAACTTGTGATTAATTTGGTCAAAAATCAATCAAAGCTTAGTAGTTTGACACAATTAATACAACCTTTCTCTATAAAATGAAGTATAAGTTTTATGGTAATCCAACATCTCTCTTAAGATCATCAAATGTTCTGTAAGAGTCAAAATTTCTATTGTTGTCTAAGAGATAGAGCAGTGATATATGTATTACCATATATACATACACTACTTTTTCTAAATGTCTGTACATATTAACCTACTTTAATACAACAATGCAACTACATGCATGGTATTGATCCTTTACCTCCTTTTATGTATGTATATGTACTAGTTGATGTAGAGTTTTAAGGGCAAGACTGCCTTGAAGATTCTTTCTATGTCAGCTCCTTTCTTCATGGGGAAAAAATACAGAATGAAACAATGAAGCTTGAATGAAGAAGTCTAGACGACTTCAAGCTGCGTCGTGATGATTGAGAAAATCTATTATACAAGGATACACTAGATCTACTGCCTGCATCAAAAGGAAGTGTAAATATTTAGGAGAAGCTAATTATGTTGCATCAAGTATGGAAGTATTAAATCTTACCCGTTGGGCACCGACTATATCATAGTGAGCAAAATGCGGACCGCCTGGTTCTCCAAAAACTTTGTATGTGACCAATGGCTTGCGAATAAGCTTCACTGTTTCTGCTCGATTGATATCATTACAAACTAAATGAGAAAAACGAAGCAAAGGCGGACGATATATTAGATGCAACTTAGACAGGAGGGATGAATTATGTCATACCATATACCGCATCAGGCGGACATATCAGATCCTGGTCTCCAGCAATTGCTAAGACAGGGACATTGCTTTTACCGAGATGATTCTTGTAAAAGAATGTTCCACTCCTGTCACGCAATCCTCCTTCCTCAAAGGCTGTTGCTAGCTGCAAGATAAGCTTGGCAGGCACTGTCTCTGTAAATTATGCTTTAACTGTCATTCATGAAATGGTCCAAAAAAGTAGGAAGTAAATAAAATCTAACTGTGCCAGGGGTCAAAGGGAGATTTGAAGACTCGTTTAAATTATTCTAGACACTCTCCTTCGCCTTCACTTTCAACCAGAACAATTTGTCAAGGATGTACGTATCAACGAGAAAGACATGAACGAGCAACCTCAATAGGTTGAAAGGGGCAAAAAAGTAGGATCTAGCACAAGCCGACAAGCACATGAAAACGACAACAGAAGAATTATCAACACATGGAACAGTGCCTTCTGAACTTAAAGACCCTACAATTTTCTGTGTGACGTTGTACTTCTAAAGCATTTTGCAGCATTTGTATAATATGACAGTTAAAAGCATCAATGCCGGAGTCTACATTTAGCATTTGTGCATTATGATGGAAGCCAAAGGTGAATCATATCTTCTTACCAAAGTTTTCCGTAACAAGCTTTTCAAACAACTTTGGTTGCAACATGTCCGGGGCAGAAATTTGTGGACTCAACCAAGACAGGAGGTAGGGAGGGTTAGCTGCATAAGGATGGGCAGCAGCAATCAATGTTCCAATTGGAATAACAGGAACATTCAGGACCTGTGCAGGGTCTGCCTACTCACCGAAGAGAAATAACATCAGATTATTGTCAATATATATACAAGCAGATAATAACACTTCACAGAGAACCAATGCTCAAGAAATTCGCTTCAATAACACTTGCCAGGGGTAAAAGCAGTTTGAGTGACGATCTAGAAGACATATAGTCCAACGATGATGCCAACGTAGTGACTGCTGCCAAACCAGAATCCTTTCCTTCATAACCTAATAAAAACAACACATTTTAGAACTCCTATATATTCAAGACACAAAGTCAAAGTAAGATGAAAAGTTTACTAATTGTTTTAGCCAACAACAGTTGTAGTTGGTAGAGCGACAGACTCTTAGTCCAATGTTCAGGTTATAAATCCTAGCAATGCCACGTATCAAAAGAGCGAGAGACAGAGACAGAGACAGAGGCGGAGAGACAAACATTCTATTATGAAGTTGTGACTATGTAAGAAACTTTTTCATTTAAATTGCTTATAAAACTATTCCATCCATTAAGTAGCCTACCGGGACATATAGAGCTCTTCTGGACTTAACACAGCAATGATTTTAATTCCATCTACAGGCCTTAAAGAGTTCAAAATCAATTGGCTCTACTCATGAAGGACTCAAAATCATCCTGGTCGACATGCTTTAGCCGTGATAATTAAAACGCAACAGTTTGAACTCTTAGATCAGCCTCAATAAGCAAAATCAAAAAGTTCAAGCATCAGATAGTTGAACCAAGCTTAGCATTTTCTTTTGTGAGTTTAACCAATATATCAGTACCTAGATCAACATAATGTGTGCACAAAGTTTTCCATTCTTTTATCTATAAATAAATTTCAGCCAGTGCTGTGCCCAAAGGAAATGAAATTCAAGTTGGTCTTAGCTTCAAAATGCTAAATAAATTCTAATCATAACAGAACAGAGAAATTAAACATGCAGTTTTATGTTAATATAGCAAACTATTTTGCAATACCAAAATGGTAATTGCCAAAAGGATATGCAGTAATACGTTTTACAAACATAGGTCATAAATGTAGATGAACAAGCAAGTTTTTACAGAATCTTACCACATCGTGATAGCATCGCATATAGCAAGATACCGCCCATAGAATGACCAATTGCAAGTAACTTGCCATCCTTTGGTTCACTCTTATCCTTTATGTATTCCATCTAAGATAAAAATTTTAGTTTAACAACACTTAAGTTAGTTGTTATGGCTTATGAATTGTCAGCTGGTGTATGCATCGCATAAGGGATGGCACCTCACCGCAGCCGGGACGTCTTCCTCTAGGTAGTTGTCAAAGTCCCAATCATACTTGGCAATAAGATCTAGTTGTTTCTGCATATCTTTTAGTGCTGTAGAAATGCTGTTTTGCATATCAAAAGCACGTACTGGAGATGATCTTTCAGCTTCTTCAATTATATTTACAAGCTTTTCAATTAAACCCGTAATTTGACTGGAAAAAGCATATCTTTTTTCTGTTTCTGAAAAACTTGAAATGCTTCTTTTAATTGAAAAATTCTTATTATCTGTACCCTTACCATAAAAATCCTTCCTCTGAGAAATAGAATCTAAAGGGTCTGTATATTGTCCCAAATCCATTCCTTGTGTACTCAATCCAGCTCCTCTGAGTTCAAGAATCCAGGTATCATATCCTTGACCGCACATGAAGCGTGCGAACGAGGACTGAACATGAATTTGCATCATCAATAGACTTAAAAACAAGAACCCCAAGAAAGCTAAAAGCCTAGAAATGGCAATCCAATGGAAGAAACTCTATAAATAGAACAAGCATAATCCCACAAAGCCATAAGCTACGAAACCACAAACCCATAAAAGCTATAAGGTTTAGAAAATTACAAACCCATCAAGGCTAGAAGCCTGGAAATTGCATTAATTCATCAACAGAAACAATTCAATGAGAGAAACAAAAACAAACCCAGAAAAGCTTTTACCTTTAAGAATCATAATCCCAGTAAGAAAAACAAAAAAACCTCGTGATATTAGTTGCATGCAATGCAATGAGAAGAAAGAAAACGCTAACCTCAGGGGAAAGATCGTAAGCAATAGCATTGGTTCCTACGCCTGACAAAAGCATCAATGGATGATTCCTGGTTGGTGCCCGTGGAGAAGGAAGGTATCTCCAAAGAGCCACCTTCCAGTCCGATTTGTCTACTTGAACGTAGTGAAGCTCGTCAGCAGTACAGCTATTTGGCTTCTTCTCCTTCTTCTTATCATTCTTGCTGTCTACGTTTCTCTTGAATGCAGCTTTGGTAAGAGCAGGCGACCGGATCCTCCTGCGGCGAAATGAAAATGGGAATTCGGGTACAGGGTCGGAGCGGGAAGGATTGAAGGAATGGAAATGAAGAATGGATTGCAATGGGAGAAGCATCATTTTATGTTATTGGTGGTATGAATATGAAAATTTCTTTCTATTTTCAATTTAATTTCTTTTGTATTTGTGGTGTTTTGAATATTGCGGGAAGAGGTGGCTTCGCAGCCCATAAATTCTGCCGTTGGGTTAGTTGGACTTGGACGATGCCATCAATATTACAAGAATTAATAAATAAAAATAAAAAATAAACGAATTTTATCTAATGGTCTGATGATCAAGTGTATTCATTATTTCAGGTGTGACTTGAATTCGAATCGTTTTAATTGTGTTTATTATTCAGGTAATTCAATATAATTACTTTGTAGAGAATAAAATATATATATTTTATTTTGTAGGTGATTTACAAAAAATTTTGTTGAAAGAAAGTGAAGAAAAGGTTTGTGTTAGATTAATATGGGAATGTTTGTGGAGATGTTTGTGTAGGAAGTCAGTCATGTGATGATGTTGTGATGTTGGAGTGGAGTGGAGGCATTGATGTACTTGCTGGATACAAATTTGCCAAAAAGATTTAGATTTCTTAATTGCGTTGGGAACACTTGTGTTCATACATGATTGAAAAGGATTGGTGAATGTGAAGAAAATACTATATTCCAAAATTAGCTCACCTTTTTTCATTTTTTTTATTTGTTCTATGAAAAATCTAGATTTTCATTCCCACCAACACATGCCTCCAAATTTATTTCAATCATTCATCTTCTCCTTCTTCCTATTAACCATATGATGTCTCCTTTGCTTCCACCTCTCTATCATCACCACCATTCAATGCTAAACAAGTTATACTCTTACATGAATGTTAAAATTTTGATTTGGAAGTTGAATTTATTCAATTTTTTTTTTATTTCTGATTCAATTGATTGAATTAAATATTTGAATTTTTTATTTAATTATATCAAATATTCTTGAACTATAGGTTTTAAAAGGAAAATTATAATTTTTTAATTTTTGAATTTGGCAACTAAATCTATTATAGTATTTTTATTTTTTTTGTCCACTTTCATCTTTGAATTAGGTAATTAGATTTATTTTGGTTCTTAAATTTGGATTCTATCAAGATTTGATGATGTGACTAGTATTATTGGAACATGATCGAATTAGACGGGTCGAGAGTTGATCGATATAATGATCCACCGATTGACTCAGAAATTATTTGAAGTTGGTAAAAGTAAAAAATTGGGACAAAAATCAACAGTTTAATTGGTTTAATAAATTTCTTAGATTTTTTGAATTTTTATAATTAATTATTATCGATCCAACAGTCGAATCGATTGAACTGGTTGAATAGGAAATCGTATACCACATCATCACCTAAAAATTTACATAAGCCCTCAAACTTTTTCAAAAAAAGCAATTAAGTCTTTTTTTGCATTCAATTGGGCTCTTGAGCTACCAAAATGCATAAAAAGGCCTTCAAACTATTTCAAGAAAAATAATTAAGCCCTTACATTTTTTTTGCACTCAATTGAGTACTTGAACTTTCGAAATGCATCAAAAAAGCCATCAAACTTTTTCAAAAAAAATTAAGTGCATCAAAAAGACTATCAAACTTTTTCAAAAAAAAAATTAAGCCCCTAATTTTTTTGCACTCAATTGGGTACTTGAACTACTCCTAATTTCCTTTTCAGTTAAAGCAATAACGTGTCATAACCACAACGTAACACGTGGAAAAAATGATAAAAAAATAAAAAAAATAAAAGTTATTAAGTTTTAATAAAAAATTATAAAAAATATTTAAAATGTAACACCCCAAACTCGGCCTAGAAGTTATGACCGAATCTAGCGGAGATACATTAACACGTTAAAAATCGGTTTTGCATTTAAAAATTTTAGTTATTGATGAATTAAGCAAAAACCAAAATGAGTGCAAACCAGTTGCAAACCCAAAAGATATAGTCATAGTTAATTTAGTGCAAACCAATCCGAGCTCTCGTACGCCGCCCGATTTCAAGTCAAATATCTACTTGAACAGATAAGACAATTGGCGAGTTACCAATCTCGATATAAAACCAAAATCAAATACAATTAAATTGTAATAACATAGGTAAACTTAATGACATTTACACAATCGATACCGAACAGTTCCAGAGTATCGCAGAGTTGTCAAATTACGAACCAAAGGAATCCTACGTGAAATTGGATTCAATAACACTTCATATCTCAATAATCAGACACAATACATAACCACTGGAGCAGAGACGGATTCAGTTCAGATATATAGCAGAAGGTCAGACAATACGAATATAATATCTAGGTATAAAAATAATACAAATACAGTTATAGATATAGTCATGCCACATATACCGTCACATATACAGTCATGTCATAGATACAATTACGGATGCAGACATGATACAGATATAGTTACAGATGCAAACATGATAACCCCTATCCATTATACACCATCTCCGTCCAACCCCACTCCATTATCCATCCCTCACTCCAGAAGGTGTCGGTATGACACATCGCAGTGTTTACAATGTCACTGTCAGTTTAATTGTAATCTTGTAGTGTTTACAGTGTCACTTGTTGCAGTGTTAACAGTGTCATTGTCAGTTCAGTTGTAATCTTGCAGTGTTTACAGTTTCATTACCGGTTTAGTAAATATTCTCAAGTGATTTAACCACTGAAACAATTCAGTTACTTCCTTCAGTTCACAGTCCCAACTCATGCAGATGCCGAGAACATATGACAAATATGTATAATCTACCAATAGGCATGATCATACAATCCAATATAACAATGTGTTGAGATTATTCGTAACCATCTCGTACAGTTATCCATATACCACATATCCTTAATCAAAACAGTAACACAGAAGCATACCGTATGCTTAAAAGAACACAAATAATATCTAAGTGGAATACACACTATAACGCATCCAAACAAAGTCACATTACACTTTATCGAATCGCTATTAAGTTTCTTATATCAGTGTAACCTATGTACATATAGCATATTGTAAACTAACAAATCACAAACTTCGAGTTTATAGCTTATTACAGACCATGTGTCTCAAAACAATATACACACACCCATGTGTCAGCCAATGTGCCCCAGAACAATATGCACACACCTTGACACACGCCCATGTGTCAGCCCGTGTGCCTCAAAACAATACACACACACCCTAACACACGCCCGTGTGCCTCCAAACAGTTACACACACACCTGACACACATCTGTGTGCCTCCTGTAACTCATTTTAATGATACACACCCTAGACACACCTCGTGTGCCAGCTTGTGTGCCTTCGAAAAGCACCGTTCCGACAGGAAAAACGTAGAAAAACATCAGAAATATAAAAGGGTTTTGATACCCACCTGTTATTCGATGTTGTAGAAGCAACCACTTGTGATTTCCAAGCCTAAACAACAATCAATTGTTCAGTCAAACCTCTTAACTAAATTAATTTGTAAACAAACCAAACCATGTCAAAAACATCAACGTAAACTCTTTAAACCGAAACTTATCGACAATCGAACTGAACTTAAAAGAAAAGGTTTGTGCCTTAAAAAATTACTTTAACATAAGATAGCAAAAAGAAAAGCCATTGAAGAGAAGAAAATCAAACCATGAACAAAATGAAAAAGAAAATGAGAAGAACATTCTTCTTTTCTTCTCTTTTTAAAATAATCGTAGAGGTTAAGAACTATTTAAAATTCAAATCAATTTTATAGAAAAGTGCAAAAAATATAAGTCTTTGTTGCATACATAAAGACTCGAACACAAAACCAAAGAACAAACAAATGCTTAACCATTGAACCACTAGGCTCATCATTAATATTAATTAATCAGAATACCTTATAACACACATGTTCAAAGGTAGCGGTTTAATAAATGATTGAAAACAAAACAAAATTTCAGGAAATAGGATTCGAACCTAGAACCTCACACACTTAACCAAAACACTTAAACATTAAACTAGAACAAATAACTGAACCAAATCAAATCACTTATCAAAATTTCTCAAAATATAGCTCAAAATTGAGAGATAACCACTCACGGTTCTAGTAACTCAATTTCTTCTAACCCAATTTTTGGGATGTTACATAAAGTTTATTAAAAATTAGAAAAAAATTATAAAATCTATAGAAATATAGAAAAATTTATAAAAGTTAATAAAGTTGTAAGAAAATTATAGGAAATGTAAAGAAATATAAAATTCGTAAAATAATTATAAAATTATTGTAAAAAAAGAAACATTTTATAATTTTTATTCTTTATTATTTTTCGCCACATTTCATATTGTGTTGCGGCACATGATGGCTTTAACTGAAAAAAATTAGGGATCCTTAATTTTAATGGTCAATGGTTAAATTTAATGGTTAAATGGTTTTTTGATGCATTTTATAATTTTTATAAAAGTTTACAATTTTTTATAATTTTTTACGATTTCTATAAAAAATTATATTTTTTAATAAACTTTATATTTTTTTATTAAAATGTAATAATTCTTATAAATTTTATTAATTTTTATTTTTATATTTTTTGTCACATCTCACGTTGTGGCTGTGATACGGAGTGGTTTTAATTGAAAAAAATTAGGGATAGTTAACTTTACCAGTTAACTGTTAAAGTTAACAGTCAAAAGACCTTTTTGATGCATTTGACGGTTCAAGTACTCAATTGAGTGGAAAAAAATTAGCGGCTTAATTGCTTTTTTTGAAAAAGTTTGTGGGTCTTTTTGATGCATTTTGAAAGTTCAAGCACCCAATTGAGTACAAAAAAAGACAGGGGCTTAATTGCTTTTTTTGAAAAAGTTTAAGGGTCTTTTTGATACATTTTGGCAATTCAAGTACCCAATTGAGTGCAAAAAAAAAGTAGGGGCTTAATTGCATTTTTTAAAAAAGTTTTAGGGCTTTTTATACCCTTAAGCTTAAATTTTTTTCAAGTGATGATGTCGCACAATTTTAGAATGTCATATAATCAAACTTCTATATTTTTCAAGTTCAAGGTCTAAAGTGAACTTAGTTATCCAATTCATGTGCCAAAGTATATAAAAAAAAGTATTGGTACCAAAGTGAACTTAGTTGTCGAGTTCAATAGCCAAAAATATGTTATTCCGTTTTAAATTGATTCTCAAACTTCAAAACGTTTTAATTGAGTAATCAAAGTATATTTATAACGCATGTATTAAATTGTAAACACTTACATACCTACTGCATGAACAACTTAGGTTTGACATTTAAAAACAAGGTTTAATATGTATTTTGTCCTTTGAACTTGTCCAAAAGTACCTAGTTAGTACCTAAACTTCTTTTTCAACTTAATTGAAATATAAATTTGTATTTTTTCACCCAAGTTGATACCTTTATAATAACACCATTAATTTGTGTTGATGTGACATTGATAGCCAATTTTATAATGACATGTGACAGCCTATTAATATGACACACAACATATATAAATTAATAAAAATAAAAAATCTTTAAAAATATATAAATTAATAAAAAAAGTATAAATTTTTACAGAAAGAACAAACCTGGACAAATGCTTGTCTAGATAAATCTGAATCTAAACACTCATTTATGTAAATTTATTTCAGATGTATTTTTTAGTAAGGTTATATGTTTTTATTTTTTAGAAAATATCAAGTCATTATAATTATTAAAATTAAAAAAAATAAAATTTTAAAATAATAAATTGATAAAAATATATAAACAATTACATTAAGAATGAACTTAGACGTATTTGGACAATAATTTGTCCATATTCCTTGTAGTTGTGCTTTTTAGTTCTTTTATATATTTATATTTTTTTATAAATTTAAAAAAAAATTATTACTATATTATATATTTTTAAAATTTTAAAATAATAATAATCTAAAAACTGATATTTTATAAAAAAAATATAAATTTTATAAAAAATACAACTAGAATAAATCAGGATAAATTTATTTTTGATGTGAAAAAAATCTTTTACTTAATTTTATTAGTTTATATATTTTAAAATTTATATTCGTCACGTGTCATATTGAGAGACTGTCACGTGTTACCACTCGATTGGTCATCAATGCCACGTTAACACAAACTAACAATATTATTAATGTGGAGGCATAAATTTGGGTAATGGAATACAAATTCATGTACCAGTAGATAAAAAAAAACTGACATGTACGTAAGTCTAGGAAACTATACGAGTCCTATATGATGATTTTGAACACTTAAATGATATGTTCATATGACGTAAATGAAAGTTATACCTTGTGTATGTAGTTTTCTATATGATGAACATGGTTTTACAAGATTGATGAATTAGTTTTGAGTATGTTTCATGGAAGAAATTTTCTTGTAGATGATTTTTCTTTTTGTATATTTATGTCTACTATGATTGATTGTTTTTGTAGATATTTTGGTGATTTAAACTTGATTTTTGAATCTCCCAAGTTAATGTATTAATATTAAGCCTTTAGGTATCAAAATAAGTTATTTTCAAGTTAATTTTTGGTCTCGAGGATAAAGGTATTTGATACTAAGCCCCTATGGTATCGCAATAAGGGAGATAGAATCCAAAATCTATAGTACCGGGGAGAAGCATTGGTACATCTCCCTACTTGTATTGATACCACAGTGTGCTCTATTTTGAGCATTTTTATCTTTCGAAACCCGTTTTTGGTCTCAAACACCTCCGAACCTCTATAAATCGATTTTAAATAGTTTCGAAATGATCTTAAAGTTCTAAAATTGAGTTTATTTATTTTTTATAATTTTATAAATGTTTTAAAACTTAATTTCTTAACTTGATGAAATGAATGATTGTCGATATTTTTACGCAACTAACCCCAAAAAAATAAATATTTACAAAAATAATCCATGTTGAAAATTGTGATGGAAATGACTTGAAATATATAGTGTCGGACGGTGCCGGCACCCCGATGGTATTGTTGGTGCCGACATTCTCGTTGTCGGCATCGATGCGATTTTTGAAAAAAATTTGCAGATGTACCCTGGCTGCTGGAACCAGTGACCATTTAAAAAAAAAAAATCAAAGACACTTGAGAAAATGAAAAGAGTTGGGAAGAAAGGAAAAAGAGAGGAGGAGAAAGAAGAAATAAATTAGGAAAAATGAAAAAACTTAACAGTAAAGTAAAATGTGATTTCTTTTAAATGATGAGTTTTAATAATGTCTTCTTTTAAATTGGGATATGAATACAACTTTGTATTTATCATTGTTATTTAATAAAATGTAATTTTACATTAGCTACATAACATTTTTTTCCCTGTTGTCGGATAATTTCGACAATTTAAACCTTCTTTAATTTCCTTTTTTTTAAGGGGTTAATATTCAATCTTTCCTTTGATTGAAATTTGGAAATAAATCATTGTTCAACCTTGATGAATCATAAAGACCTTTGTTATACGTTTAATTTTTCATATACAATTGTATCCATATCCCAATTTATTTAATGTGAAATGACATTTTATTTAATGATGATAATAAATGTACAATTGTATCCATATACTAATTTAAAATAATACATTAATAGAATCTCGTGTGTTGGCCTGATAGTCAAGGGTATTCTCCAAGTGTAATTTGGGTTTAAATCATATCAATCGCGTTGTTATTAGGACTTTATCCTTCCTTTGTAATTCACCAAAAAAAAAATAAAACATTAATAAAACTCACAATTTAAAAGAAATTTACCTCCAAATTTATTCCAATCATTCATCCTCTTCCTATTAACCATACAATGTTGCCTTAGCTTCCACCTAGAGCTGATCGTGGGCCGGGTCGGGTTCGGGTCGGGCTCCAACAAATTTTTAGGCTCAATTACTAGGCCCAAATCCGGCCCGGCCTAAAACATGGGCCTAAAATTTTGTACAAACCTGACCCGAATTATAGAAGTCAAGCCCAACCCGGCCCATATTAATTTTTTAGATTATTTTATTATGTACAATAAATCTAAAAAATATATAATATATCAACTACGCTTAAAAATTTTAAAACAAACATTAAAAAATAAACAAATTAAAAATAAATTAAAAATTCTTTATATTAAGATAGTTGCAAATAAAGCAATAGAAAAATTAATAATAAAACATAAGTTCTACAATATTCAAATAATATTAAAAAAGACAGTGAAACAATAATAAAAACGCATAAAAATAACAACCAAACAACCAAAATAACAATCAAAACAGCAGCAAAAATAACAACAAAAATAACAATAAAAACAACACCAAAATAGTAAAAAATAACACCAAAACAATAACCAAAAGCACCAAAACAGTAAAAACACAACACCAAAACAGCAAAAAATAGCAACCAAAACAGCACCAAAAGAACAATATAATTTTTTATTAAAAATGGTTAATTTATACGGGTCGGGGTGGGCCGGGCTCGGGCCAAAAAACTCTTACTCGAGGCCCGGTCCATTTAGAAAATGGGCCTCATTTTTTGTCCAAGCCCATTTTTCGGGCCTATATTTTTATCCAAACCCTCCCATTTTTTGGACGAATCTTCGGGTCGAGTCGGATGGCCCAATCCATGATCAGGTCTAACTTCCACCTCTCCATCATCAACACCATTCAATGCTAATCAAGTTATACTCTTACATGCAATGTTAAAATTTTGAATTGGAAGTTAAATTCATCCTATTTTTATTTTCAATTCAATTGATTGAATTAGATAATTGAAATTTTTTGGTTAATTGTATCAAATATTCTTGAGCTATATATTTTAAATGAAAACGAAATTTTTGACCTTTGAATTTGACAACTAGATTCACTTTAGTACATATATGTTTTTTGATTCACTTTGGTCCTTAAATTTACACTACATTTGGTTTGCTATAATAGAATAAAATTGCAATGTAATATAGTTATAATAGAATAGAGCTGTAATAAGTAATTCAATTGTTTGGTTGAATGGAATAGAATAGAATTGTAATAGTATTTTTGTATTTTGTTGAACGAAATGATGTTATAATAGCATAAAGAAAAAAGTTGAAATGACCAAAGTACCCTTAATAGAATTTTTTAGATAGATGATTATTGTTATTGTTATTAAATTTTAATAGGATTATTATTAAATGTAATTTAATAAAAAAATAAATAATTTAATTATATTTTAATATAATTATTATTAAATATAATTTGATAAAAATAAAAATAAAAATAAATAATTTTATAACATTATTAATATAATTATTATTAAAATATGAATTAATAAAAATAATAGTATATAGTCTACTTTATTATTTTTAAACTGCAATATATATTTAATGTGCTAGAATATCATTAGCTAAACAAATAATTTAATTATCTTCTAAACTAAAAAGAAAAAGATTAAAAATAATAAATAACTTGAGAATTATATTTTACATCCAAACATAATGTTCTTACATTAACAAAAAGTTAATTGATGTCATTAGCTTATATGCCATAATTCATATGTTAAATTTTACATTAAAAAATTACAACAATATTACATTTACAAAAAGTTACCAAACCATCAGCAACACAACCAGGAAATTAAGTCACCAAATTTTACACATACAAACAATAAAATGCAATTAAGTCACAAAATTGAAATGGAGAACTCAGCTCCAACTAAAGCAACTTTTCTCTACTTGAAAAGCAAAAGAGCCTCCATGTGCTTGATTGTGTCTATTTTAGGAGGAAGGAACTATACTGCCGAAGTAGATCATAGACAAAAACCAACACGCCAAACATTCTGCATGTACTGAGCCTCAAGCAGTACAACACATAACTGAAATGAGTCGAAATAAGTCACATCATCAGAACAACAACAGCTCTCCAAGGTATCATTTCTTTGAACTTTCAATAGAATTATGGGGCTGTTGGATCTGAAATCAACATTTCTCTTCAATAGCAGAATAAACAAAGAGATACAAGATGTCATTTCTTTTTGATTATGCCTTCACCAGGAAATAGGAAAATAAACATAAACCTGTTAGAGATGGTTCAACAAGGTAGGCCCCACAAACTGACGAAGGTCATATCCAATTTGTGATTCTCACGCACCAATTTTCTGGATTGTTAGAACATGTCAAGTAATTTGATTTGATACATGATTAAGAGTATTAGTTGTTTATTTTAAGTCTTGAGTTTAATCTTTTTTATTTGTATTTTCTTTATTTATTTTTGAATTATGCTCAACTTTATCTTTGGGGTTTATCTTTTGATTTCGTGAGATTATTGATAAGGATGAATCTATTGATTTATTGATAAGATTTCAACTTATTTTAAGTCTTGACTTTGAATCTTATTATGTGCAAAGGTGAAATATTTTTTTATTTTTGCCATTCTTTGGAAGTAGAGTTCAAATTAAATTCCACAAAATCTGGTGGGTCAAGATTTGGTAAAAATTGAATTACTTTTATTTTATTTTTGAGTTAGCACCCCCTAATTTTACTCCTACTTCCAGTCGTCCAACATCCCCAATTTTTTCTTTCACGTTTTCTTTTCCCTTTTTTGCTTCCCTTCTTTCTTTTTCTTCCACTTTCCTTTCCTTTTCTTTTTTGTTAATTTTTTTATTTATGCCATCTTATCTTCTTGTGCGTTTGTGTGTGTTATTCACACTTCGGTCGTAGTTCAAAGGGTTGTGTAAGTTTCGTTAAGTTGTTTTTCTGTTACATCAAGCTTTAATTCATTATTGAAAAAGATTTGAGTGGTTGGTGTAATCTTCGCTGTGTTAAGTTTCTCATGGTTTTTGATTAGGAGAAGGCTGTGAAAATTATAATCCCTTAGAGGAGTATTCAAATGTCATTTAGGAAAGAGTTACACGGTCGTGTGGCAAGCTATGTGACAGACCGTATACACCATAGGATCGTTTGGTTGGCCGTGTTACATGACCTAAACAGGTAGGTTGTGTGGATCACATGGGCTAGCTTATTGGGTTTGTGGGCCCTTTTTGGCCAATTTGAAGGCCCGATTAGGGGCTCAAAAATTGACTCTATGGGCATTTTGTAAGTTTATAAAAACATAAAATTTGGTATGTTACACATGAGTTTGCTTAGAAAGCATGTTAAGTAGGCTTAATTTTTGTATAAGTTATGTGATATGATATGATTCGTAGAAATATATTTAGGTATGCATGTTGTTGGAGTCCAATTTTGATCGGGCTTAACATTCAGATAAAAAAAAAATAACCTAACTTAAAAAAATAATAAATTTTAAATTAAAATTTATTATTAATGTCCATTTACAAATTTTGAGTCCAAATACCCAAAAGACCCAATTACACCCTAGTTCAAACCCTAAACCAAGTCCAAATTGCCTAGCACCTAAAAAAAATCAACAAACCCTAGTTAGCAAGTTGATCTGTTGCCGCCGCTCACCCCACCCACTCACATGTTGTCACGTCAGCAGCACTACCACCATCTTCAACCATCGCCACTGTCACCTGCAACACAAGTGAAAGAAGCAACCAATCAATTTAATCATTGTAAAATTGACTTTAAAAACTGATTCAAAACATATTGTAAGGTTATGAAGCATTGGAAATCAATAAAGAAAAATCAATACAAAAAAGGCAAAAAAAAGAAATAGATTCAAAGAAACTCGACAGTGATATTGCAAGTTACATTGATATTTGTATATATATATATATATACACACACGCACACACTTGTTTATTTCCTATATAATATACAAGTTTTATTTTTTTTATTTTTTATTTTTTCCTCTATTTTCGAAAATAAAACTCTAAAAAAATTATTTTTTTAATTTTTTTTGAAAAAATAAGGCTTGATCTTGTTAGATCGGAGCCCGATCTATAATTTGGAAGCAAATAATAAAAAAGGAAGGATTTTTTTACCTTAGAGCTGACGTGCACGACGACGGACGACAGCAATAGGCAGCCACGGGACGGGAACGGTGAAGGTGACAATCGACGGACCATTGACCGGTCATGGTCGGCCTTGAAGAGAGAGGGGAGAGATGAGAGGATTTTTGGGGTTTTTTTGAAGAGAAAGGGTAAAAAATGAAAAAAAAAATTAAAATTTTGTTTATATAGGCTATCAAAACGGAGCCATTTTAGGTGTGGCCAAACCATCCAAAAACGATGTCGTTTTGGATGACTCGACCCGACCCAACAAGGGGATCGTCGTGTTTTTGAAAATTGGGCTCTTTATGCCTTCGGTCCTTCCGCATTTTTCATTTGTTTCAAATGCTATTTTTAATTTATCTTAAAATTACCCAGTAATTTTAAATGCTTTACAATTTAATCTTTTGACTTTTGGAAGCCCAAGAAGTTGCCACATGTCACTCATTTTGGGTTTATTGTGCAAAAAGTTCTTATTTTATTTAAAAATTATATTTTGACCCGTAAACCTCTAAAATCACATTTTAACCCCCAAACCTTTTCATAATCATATTTTCTCCCCAAGCTTTTCTAAAATTGCATTTTAACCCTCAAACTTCTCTAAAATTATATTTGACTCCCAAACTTCTTCAAAATTTCATTTTGACCCCAAAATTTTCAAAATTTTCATTTTGACCCCTAAAATTTTCCAAAATCACATTTTAACCCCTTAAATTTCTTTAAAATTACATTTTGACCCTTAAATTTTCTCAAAATCACATTTTAACCCTAAACCTTCCAAAAATCACATTTTAACTCTAAACTTTCATAAAATTACCTTTTGACCCCCTCGAATTCTTCCAAAATTACATTTTAACCCTAGATTCTTCGAAACTTCATTTTTGACCTTTTTTATTTTCTTTTTTATTTTCTTCGATATTTTGTATATAAAATTAAATTATTCTCTTCGTATTTTAAATTAATCCAGTTATTTTCTCATTAATTTTGATTCATATTTTTTCTTATTTCGTATTTTATCTTATGCTTAATTTTAACATCTACTTATCTGCTTAATTGTTCTATTTAATTTTGCCAATAAATTACAGATTCATATTTAATTTACGCATTCATCTTTAAATTAAAATTGTTTCTGTGTAAAAAAAAATATACAAATAATTTTAAAATCGAGGCAATATTCCTTTATTTTGGATTTTGAAAAATTGTGCCTTAACTTACTAGGCGCGATTTTTCTTCAAACCAAAATAATCGAATATCTTTTTAAATGTTTGAAATTGGAAATGACGGAACGCTAGTTATTTTCGAATCTCGAAATGTTATGTCCTAACTCATTGGACGTGACTTCCTTCCTCGATCATTTTGAAATAATGAGATGTCCTAACGAAATTCGATTTCCTTCTTAAACATGTACATCGAATAAATCATGCATTTAAGGATCGCATTTTAAATTTCACTCGAGTTTTCAAATTTTTAGCAAATCAAGACCTGATAATAATCGACGTGGTACCAATTTTGGGTGTGTGAGGGTGCTAATCCTTACACATAACCGGCTCTCGAATCCATTTTTTGGATTTTGAAGACCAAAATGTTTTTTTAAAATGAATTTTAAACGTTTTGTGGTGATCCAATCACACCGAATAAAAGATTGGTGGCGACTCCATATTCGATTTAAAAATATTTTTGAGACAGTTTTTCTTTTCGAAAAAAAAATTTCGACAGCTTCGCGACTCCGCCGGGGACATTTAAAAAAAAAAGAGTCAAGCCAAAAATTGATTATTTTCGGGTTTTTTTGTTAAAATTTTTAAACACTCGGTTTTGTTTAATATACGATCCTTTGCATTTTTGTGTGATGATATATCATGTCGATTTTGCTAGTTAAGTTTGCATTCATATGCATTTGTTACTACCCCTTTAAGTGAAAGCGGGAAACTACTCCTTCGTGAGGTTTTCACCTCCGTGTAGGATAGTGGATTGCTTTTGGGATTACATTTGTACCCATGTTTTCATGAAGTTTTCACTTTCATGCGAACATGTGAGAAATATGTCCCCCTAAACCAAACTCATCCATATGAGCCTATAATGGGTGAGGATTGAGGAATCTGTTGGTTTGGGTACCTTACTTTAGAGACTAAACCACATATAATGAGCCATAAATAATTGCCTAAGAAAGAGTTATACCGAACCTCTTAGCAACTATCTAAGACAAGTTCTTAGGTTCTTTGTTCTATACCTGTATGTTGATATTGATGCGTTTTACTAACTTGTTCTATTTTGTCTCTTTTGCTTGCATTGCATCATCATACAAGAAAAGGTATTGATTTAAGTTCGATTACCAAATAGACAGTTTCATCATGAATTTCTTGATAGAGTGGAAGATAACATGACCGTGCGATTATGGTCAGAAGTAAAACAACGTGAGAAATGAGATAGTCTGAAAGAGGGACATTTATCAAAATTTTGGGATCACACTCGGATAAAGGTGACTCAAAACAGTTTGTAAGAGTTAAGAGACATATGCGGTCAATGGGATAATGAGACGAAGCAAATGTTTTATAGGGAATACAAAGACCTACCCTACTTATTCGAAGTAAAGATAGACAAACACCTCTTTCGAGCTCTCACCCTACATTTGAATCCTGCATATAGCTGTTTCACCTTTGAAAACTTCGACATAATGTCTACAGTGGAAGAATACACCGTACTGATTCGTTACCCAAGGATTCAAGTCGACATGGTGTATTCGAAAGATGCTTGTATCCCAACCTTTTTTGAAAAGACTGATGAACACAATCAGAATGAGTGAACAGTGGGTTGTATCCTGGATCAAGGTAAAAGGAGATAATAAGTGTATCAATTGGAAAACTCTACGAGATCTAATACTGGCACACCCAGATGAGAAGAAACGTATCGACATTTTCGTTCTAGGCATATACGGGTTAGTCATTTTCCCAAAAACATTAGGGCATGTAGAAGATGCAGTTGTAAATATTTTTAGCAAGGGAGTCACTTTGGTCCTAACAATCCTCGTCGAGACGTTCAAATCATTAAACGCTTTTCGAAGAGAAAGAGAAGGGAGGTTCATCGGTTGTGCACCACTTCCGACAAGCTAAGAGATAGGTTGAAGAAAGGACTATGTAATGGGAAAAACACTCACCCAAATGAGTGAAGTGGCTGATTACATGCAAATGTTAGCCATTGAAGCTGATATATTGAGCATGTAATATGAATTAAACTAGGGCAAGGAGAAAATTAGCTGGACTTCTTAGGAAGATCAAAGCTCTAGGCAATAAGGCAAATCCGTTTATGTCATTTGCTTTATGTAAAGAAATTTGTCTTCTAGAGAAGTTGTTCTAATGAAATTGAGTTCAAAATTAATGCCTTTTCTTATGCATACATGCATTCATAAGTTGCACATTTTATTAACTTGCATTTAATTTCATGAGAGACTACCTTAAGTGGAATTGTGCCAAACCTTTAGTGGTTACACGAATAAGGTAAGAGCCACGGTTATATTTTTGCTTTTAATTGCAATATATTTTGAATCTGTTTGCATTGCATTTCCATCAAAAAAGGTGTTGATTCATGTTCTATTGCCAAATAGAGAACTGGTCATAAGAAAATGAATTCCTTGATACGGTAGAAGTCAATGTGGCCATATGTATGTGGTCAAAGAAAAACAACAACGAAAGGGTGATTGCCTGTCAAATAGGCACATATCAGAATTTTGAGATTACACCCAAATAAATGAAATCCTTAATAGTTTGCAAGAGCTGAAAGAAGTATGGAAGACAAAATGAGGCAGATGTTCAAATTTGAATATGTGGATTTGCCTTACTCACTAAAGCTTAGTTGCTTCACTTTCAGAAACATGAACATAAGGTAGAAGAATACATTATGTCGCCCGAGGATCCAAAAATCATAAGACCTATTTTGAATGAGCGAGCATTAGGTTGCAATCCTGATCAAGGAAAAAGGGAATAACAAATGCATTACTTTGAAAAACCTGCAAGACATAGTACACTCAGATGTAAGAAAGAATGTTGACACCTTCGTTTCAAACACGTATGAGTTAGTCATCTTCCCTAAAATGTTGGGGCACGTAGAGGACGTGATAGAAGATTTATTTGACCGACTTGGCAAAAGAATCACTCATATTCTAACAATCTTAGCCACTAAACACTTGTCAAAGAAAGAGCAAAGGAAGTGGCCATTTTGGATAGTCGAAAAAGTTTCTTATCGAGTATTCTCTAAAGAATACTCACTATCAAAGGAATTTATGACTATCCAAGGACAAGATGATTTCGCCAAAGAAGTTAAAAATAAATGAGAAATGACTCCAACACTTTTAGAGGCAAGTCCGATATAGGGACCATGTTACAAGCAAGAATTTGACCAAATGCTAGAAATGACTAACCACTTGTAGATCCTAGCCATTCAGGACCGACATCTTGGATTGGAAATCAGGATCAAACTGGAGCAAATCAACTTGGAAGATTAGGACTTTAAGGATTAAGGCAAGACCATACATATATCTGCCTTATGTACAGGAGTTTGTTTTCTAGTAAAGTTGTTCTAAATGGAATTGAACTAGAATCAACACCTTTTTGCATGCATTTTACCATTCATTTGCATTGCACTTCATACATTAAATTTCAATGAAATTCCCCATATTTTAAACATTCGTGTGTGAGAGAGTCACCAACCCTAAGTAAAAATTGATAGAAAACATGATAAGTCAAGATGATGGAGAAATGTTGAAAAAATTTGAGCGAAAGTCATATTCGAAAAAGAGAACAAAATGGAACTTACCGAGAGTTCATCCCTACACCCTTGAAAGTGTCTTGGACAACTAAACTGTGGAGGAGTTCCCTGTAGTTTTTAGTACTTCTTCAGAGTAATGCTCAGAACACACTTATTGCTTTAGGCCCGAAAGCAATATGAATATTTTTGTAAAGAGGGCCCATGGTCATTATCTAGTTACTTTTAATGAAAATGCATTTCCCATCCTACATGACAAAATTTTCGCTAATTATTCTTTCATTCTTATCCAATTCAACAAACCATATGTTCAGATCCAATATACAAGATTGATAATCTTTTAATACATACATTCTTACTCATAGTAATACCATATAATCATTCTTTCGTAAATTTATTTTGTTCTTGGACCTTCTTTTACTCCTTTAACAGGTCCTTGAATATCAATAATATGAGTGACTATGATGCTAACTTAGAGCCTTGTTTTGAGCAAGATATGTGTCTAAAAGAACTTCAGGACTTTGAAGATGATCAAGATTGTAATTTGTCTCCTGATTTGTTAAGGATGATGGAGCAAGAAGAAAAACAAGTCTTACCTCATTCGAAACCAGTGGAAGTTATTAGTTTGGGGAACGAAGATGAAAAGAAAGAGGTGAAAATTGGGACGAGCATCTCCATAGAAACCAAAAAATATCTTATCAAGTTGCTTCAAGAGTTCAAAGATGTCTTTGCATGGTCTTATCAAGACATGCTTAGCCTAAGTACTGACATTGTGGTACATAGGCTCCTTATAAAGGAAGAATGCAAGCCTGTTCAGCAGAAGCTCCGAAGGATGAGACCTGATGTGTTATTAAAGATAAAAGAAGAAGTCAAAAAGTAGTTTGAGGCTGGTTTAAATACTCAGAATGGGTAGCCAATATAGTCCCTATTCCTAAAAAAATATGGGAAAGTGCGTATGTGTGTGGATTATCTGAATTTAAATAAAGCTAGCCCAAAGGAAAACTTTCCATTACCTCACATCGACACCTTAGTAAATAATACAATAGGTCATTCCTTATTTCATTCATGGACGGTTTCTCCGAATATAACCAAATAAGGATGGATCTTGAAGATATGAATAAAACTACGTTTGTCATAATGTTGGGAACATTCTGCTACAAGGTGATGCGTTTTGGACTAAAAAACGTGGGAGCAACCTATCAAAGAGTTATGGTGACTTTGTTTAATGACATGATGCTTAAAGAAATTGAAGTTTATGTTGATGACATGATTGCAAAATCTCGAACAGAAGAGGAACATGTAAAGATCTTGAGAAAGCTATTTGTGAGGCTAAGAAAGTATCAACTAAAGTTAAACCCAGCCAAGTGCACTTTCGGAGCCATTTCAGGCAAGCTGTTGCGCTTTGTGGTAAGCAAAAAGAGGATTGAAATTGATTCAGACAAAGTGAAGGACATACATGAATTACCACCACCTAGTACACAAAAAGAAGTTCGAGGGTTCTTAGGGAGATTAAATTACATTGCTCGGTTCATCTCACAACTGACTGAGAAATGTGATCCTATCTTCCGTCTGCTTAGGAAGCATAACTAGGTGTGTGGGATGATGAATGCTAGGAAACTTTTGACAAAGTCAAGGATTACTTATCCAATGCTCTCGTCTTGGTGCTTCCAATTCCTAATAAATCGTTAATCCTATACTTGGTGGCTTTGAAAATTCTATGGGATGCGTACTAGGCCAACATAATGAGTCTGGAAAGAAGGAAAGGGCGATATATTATCTTAGCAAGAAATTCACCGATTGTGAAACTCGATACTCGCTAATTGAAAAACTATGTTGCGCTTTAGTTTAGACCACACGAAGATTAAGACAATACATGTTGTACCACACAACTTGGTTAATCTCAAAATTAGATCCTTTGAAATATATGATGGAGTCGGCCGTACTGAATGAAAGGTTGGCTAGGTGACAAATCTTGCTTTCTGAATTCGACATAGTTTATGTCAACCAAAAGACAGTAATAGGGAGTACGATAGTAGATTTCCTAGCTAGCAAGGCTTTAGAGGACTATGAGCCAATGAACTTCGACTTTCTAAATGAGGACTTAATGTATGTTGCAACCACTTAAGAGGGAACCATAGTAGAACATTGATCGATGTTTTTACGACACATGATTGTGCAAGCGTACACACGTCGATGCAAGTATAGTTGATAGACAGAGCTATGGGATATCGATCCCACCAGGAAATATTTTTCGATGTCTTAATGTTAAAGCAATTAATAGAAGAAAAATCAGTATAATGCGAATAGGGTTGTCAGCGTAGTTATGCCAGTTATGTCAGTTATGCATACTAAATTAATCATTGTTGTCATTGTATTAAAGTCAAATCTCAGAAGTTGTATGTCAATGTACTTAAAATAAATCCAAAAGTGTTGAGTGTGAGTAATGAAAATTTAAATGCAGGAAATATAAAAGTGATCAAGTGTAAAGGGTGGAAATGGTTCATTGATTCTACAGGTTGCAATGCTGGATGCGTAAACAAGGTAAAATGTAGACGAATTGTCGCAGCAATGAAGTCCTTTCGAGTTCTTACACACAATAATCCCTACTTAATCTTACTCAGATACACTACTCCACCTCTCGATGCGAGCAATGATGTGTATCCAAGAACAAGTAACTGGAGTCAGTCCCAATCCCGAGCAGCTTTCGCCTAACCCACTTGTTAATCTAACCTGTCATCGTATCTCTCGATTTCGATGTACTACAATTTCACTTTTGTGTTTAGAGCAGTTAAATCCAAGAATAAGCGGATAAGTAATGTAAAATAAGAATCAAAATGATATAATAGTAAAAAATACTCTCATATTCATTTAACATCAATAGAATCCATCATCGTTTTAGAAGAAATAAAGAGTACAACGAAGCTTACTATCTCTAGACTACTAGGCTTACTCTTTACTTGTTCCTCTTGCTCAACATCAATCACCTCTCATCAGAAGCTGTTGCAGACGTGGTTCATCAGCTCCCCAATTCCAGCTCAAATCTTTGATTCACAAAGAATTTTTAGAATTTAATCCCCTTGTTCTTGATAATCTTTTTCCTCATTTTTTTCGTCTATTTATAACCCTTAAATACTTGTAGATTTCATCCTTCATTCTCAGATTCAGATCTGGATTTTTTTGCAGCAGTCAAAGTTAGTTAGAGTACAACTGTGCACTCACATAGATTACATGTTTTCTTTAAAGATCTGTAGATTATCGTTGTACTATTAGATGCATTTTGATGTTGTAATTATAATGACATTTGTGATATTCCTACGCTGGTACTTTTAGTGTAAACTCAGCTTAACTCTACTCATTTGAGGTTCAACTTCAATGTAGTGACATCTCTGGTCATAATTCCAAGCTAGTTTTGTGGCTACATTCTGTCAATGTTGATCTTCTGAACTGAGTTCTTGTGCTAGCAATCTTAATATGTAATATACCAACTGCTTGCGTCGACATTAGTACAAAATATATAGAAATAATGAGAGTTTAAACTAACTAGCAATGTATTAGAAAATATAAAAGCTAATTATAAAATGCTTATGATGCATGCTAAATGAGATACAAAAGAGATAATAAAAGCACTAAATTAGGGAGAAAATATATGTCATTTGTAATACCATCACACCCCCAAACTTAAGTTTTTACTTGTCCTCAAGTAAACAAAAATTAACAAAGTCACAAGCAAAAAATGTTACTACAATTATTATCCATACAACTTGAAATCTCTAAATTCCTAATGTACAAATTGTATTCATATGAAAGAAGAATGTACCGACAAGTTATAGAAATGAATGTTCAAAAATTGCAACTTCATAAATGTTAGTGATATGCATTGAATCCTAATTTTCCTTAAACCAATACAGCATATATATATATATATATATTTAATGACTGAGAGATGTCATTGCATTACTCTACCTTTGTTCCTGGGCAGTAATGATGGGGTGCAACAAACCCCCAGGAGGTATGTAATTGCGTGTTCTCCCTTGAAAAGTCATAATGCACTCACATTGGAGTGTCTTTTATAAAATGTAGCTACAGCGGGTCAATTAGTTCAAGATTCAAACATAAACACTAATCATTCATTGCTGAAATAATTCCAATCTTTCTTTCGAAAATAGTAGATTCATCGTTCATTCACATTCATCTAATGTATACATCAACATCCAAATAATTCAAGAATTACACATTAAGATAAAAATTGTGAGCACATTCAAGTTGAAATTTTGTGAATTTTCATTGACCAAAAAAACAAATAGAATTTAAATATATGGGTGTAATTGCATTTCCATTTCACATTATCTCCCCCAAACTTAATGTCTGCATTGTCCCCAATTCACTGATAATATTATATAGAAATAATGGAAATGCGACTACAATGCAACTAAGTTAACAAAATGATGCGATGACAAAATAAAATGCAATGATAATAAAAATGCATTAAAACTAAAAATTTTGTACCAAGTCATTCATCAGCAGTTAATGTAGTGGCTGCCTTTACTTTCTTCTTTTTCTTCTTTGGGCGCTCCCCGTCGTCATGGTTCTTCTTCACTTTCTTTCCCTTACGCCTCTTTCTTTTCTTATCCCTCGAACCAACCGACTCGGTAGATTGCTCTCCCTCCGCAGGTTGGGTGACGGCCTCATCAATTGTCACATCAAATGAATGGATTTCGACGAGTGGTGTTATGTATGGTATAATAGCTAGAGGATTCAGTTCCTCTTCTTCGCCTGTGACAATTTCAGCTTGACTTGTAGCAGGTCGAGTTACTTCTAGGCTGGATGCTCCCACATCATCATCCACGGTCAATGCTGGAGCATCATTAAATTCCTTCTTTTCTTGCTTTTCTGTAGGCTCTATTTCTTCCTTCTCAGTCTCATTTTCTTCCTCCTTCGCTTGCTCATCTACTTGATAGCTTCCTCTTCCACATGATGTTCATCCTCAATTGGGCCCCTGTCATCGCTGTTGACTGTATCGACATCTTCTCTTGCAATATCTGCTCTTTCAGCCATATTTATGCCTAAACTGTTTGAGAATTCTTCCTCAAACAGATCAGCTATATTGCGACAACAGTCTTCCTCAACGTTTGACTGCCCTTCATTATTGTTATCATCAGAGATGTGAACTCCTATTGGCATTTGATTGGGCCTACCATCAGTAGTAGGCTTATCAGATGAAGATTGTTGCATGTGAAAGAAGGTATCAGGAAATTTTGGAAATTCTGGTAGTGGTCTGGTGCTGATAAGATGCAGTGCAGCGACAATGGCCTCATTCCAGGCCTGTGTATAGGCATAAAATATATGCTGCCTGTAATCCAAATCTTCTAACACACTTAAAAGATGGATTGTTCTCATATCAACACAGTTAAGAAGAATTTTCAAACTAGCCAATCGTCGTAATACTTTTGGATCAGAGGGTGCATGAGTTTGTTCTTCTTTCTCTTTCCCTTTTTTTTTATCTTTCTTTATCGGAGCTTCTTTAGCCACATGTGTATCTTGGCCTCTGGTCATTATTTTAACAGATATAACATTGATCGGACCCTTATTTTCCACAACCTTTTCATCCTCCTTTGGCACAATGCCCTTATGTTGACACATTAACATAATAAGAGATGGAAAAGGGAGAATACCATTTTGTCTGCCAGTAGCTTCCACAATCTGAGCATATATGATTTCCCTAATGTCGATGTGACGATGGTGTGATATTGAATGCAACAAGCACATACGATCCAGAGTGGCTGTAGTATTATCTGTAAAAGGCATCACATGACGGTTAATAAAGTGAAACCATACCTTACAGAAAGTCGTCAGATAACGTCGATGCATTGTAAAATTGTGAAAACCACTGCTTGTCCATGCAGCATAGTCGATGCAAAGAATTTTAATCATCGCAGCCAGAGTATCTTCAATCATGCTGTGCATAAAGGGTGAGTGACGGTCTACCCTTTCCGGTATACGAAGCAAAACATTAATATGCGTCACACTTCATGGTATCATCCCTTCTCAAACAAAAACAAACTCTTGTTCTTTGTTTACCAAGTTAGCATAAAACTCCCGAACTAAAGTAGGGAAATAACCAGATGGATGGTTGCAGAGAAATTCCCACCCCATGCGACTGATGGTGCGGTGGACCTATTTTCCTAGAGTTAAGTTTGGTGAAAGTTGGATGCCCTACTCAGGATGTATATTGCATTCTATCATTATGTTGCGATATCTGTTTTTGGCCGCAGTCTTTAAAAACAAAATCGGGCCTGTGGATGAGGATGGTGGTGTTGTGGGCGGAATCTTAATAGGGTTGTTCAGGTTATTTCAAGATGAAGGTTTTGGAATGTTTTTGGGAGTGTTATTGGATGCACGAGTTTTTGCCATGGTGTAACTATCAGAGAATAAAGAAAAAGAAAAATATTGCTTTGAAGTGAGAAAAGAAAATTGGAAGAGAAGCTTGATTCTCAGTAACAATAGCGATTGTGAAGAAAAAGAAAATAGTAGTGAGGGTTTTATAACCTAGGTGTAATGAGTGAAAATGTATGGGGAAACAATGCGCCTGTAGCCATTAATTGCCAGGCTGCAAATCGTACCAAGTTTATTTTGATCTAACAGCTGGGATAAGAAAGAATCAATCGGTGCGATTTTTTTGCGGAAAAGGTAACGCTGAATCATCATTGAATGCACCGAAAAAATATGCTCTAATGCTTCGACAAAAATACGACCTTTATTTTTGCTAAGAATATGAAACAACACGACGAAAAGTGAAATAACTGAAAAGTAAATAAAAAAAATTAAAATAAAATGCGTCGACATTAATTAAATTTTACCAGGTTGATGACTTCGTCTGGTTCTTGAACGTTTGGGCTTACATAGTGTTTAAGACGTTGGTCGTTCACTTTGAATTGTTGTCCATCTTGTAAATTTTCAATTATTACAGCACCGCTTTGCAATGCTTCGACAACCTTAAAAGGACCTGACTACCTTGATCGAAATTTCCCTAGATGTAGTTTTAAACATGAATTAAATAAAAATACCAACTAAGTAGGATGAAATTGTCGATGCAAAATGATGTTGTCATGCCATCTCTTTGTCTTTTCCTTGTATATCGCTGCATTCTCATAAGCATGACATCAAATTTCTTCTAACTCGATGATGTCCAACATTCTTTTCCTACCAGCTACATCATAATCCAAGTTTACCTATTTAATTGCCCACATATCTTTATATTCAAGTTTGACAGGTAGGTGATAGGATTTTCCAAATACCAATTGATACGGTGACATTCCCAGAGGTTTTTTGTAGGTAGTGTGAAGCGTCCACAATGCATCATATAACTGCATTGACCAATCCTTTCTAGATGGATAACCACCTTTCCAGTTACCTTTAATTTGACGATTGGATACTTCAGCTTGACCATTAGTTTGCGGGTGATACGTGGTAGCCATATGATGCTTCACACCATATCGTTTCAATGTAGTCGCCACTAGATTGTTGTAGAAATGAGTGCCTTGGTCGCTTATCAACGCTCTTAAGGTTCCAAACCTTGTGAGGATGTATGTATGAAAGAATTTCAACACTGTCCCAGCGTAATCTTTTGGTACTGTAATAGCTTCGATCCACTTGGATATGTAATCAACAGCTACTAGGATATACATATTTCCAAAAGTGTTTGAAAATGGTCCTATAAAATCAATACCCCAAACATCGAAGAGTTTCACCTCAATGATAGGTTGTTGGAGCATCTTATTAAGTATAGAACCAGTAAGTTGACAATGATCACACTATTACGCGAAATTATAGGCATCTCGAAACAAATTGGGCCAATAGAATCCGAATTGCAGGACCTTTGCAGCAGTCCTTGTTCCACCAAAATGATCTCCATAAGGAGCGTCATGGTAATGTTGCAATATTGACATCATTTCTTCTTTAGGAACACATCGACGAATTATATTGTCAGTGCATACCTTGAATAAGTATGGCTCATTCCAATAATATTTAGTAGCATCGCGTATGAACCTGATTTTTTTATTGCCAGTTGCACTCATGGGTAACTTTCCACATGCAAGATAATTGACTACATCAGCATACCACGGTGATGTGTCAATAGTGAATAATTTCTTGTCAGGAAATGCTTCGACAATTTGAGTTTTTTGTCCATCTTCGCTTCCACTTTCCAACCAAGATAAATGGTCAGCTACCTGATTCTCAGATCCCTTACTATCCTTGATTTCAACATCAAATTCTTAAAGGAGTAAGATCCATCTAATAAGTCTAGGCTTAGCGTCTTTTTTGTTGAAAAGGTGTCTCAAAGTTGAGTGATCCGTATGTACTGTAGTCTTTGCGCCGACAAGATAAGAACAAAACTTGTCAAATGCGAAGACCATTGCTCGTAACTCTTTTTTAGTTGTAGTGTAATAAACCTGCATTTCAGTTAGTGTTTTACTATCATAATAAATAGTATGAAATACCTTTCCTTTTCTTTGTCCGAGAATAGCTCTTACAGTGAAGCCACTAGCATCACACATTAATTCGAATTGTTGAGTCCAATCCGGTGCTACGACAATCAGAGCTTGCACCAACATTGTCTTTATTATTGTGAATGCATCCAAATAGATGTCATCAAATACAAACTTTTTATTTTTCTCTAATAAAGAACATAAAGGTTTAGCTATCTTGGAGAAATCTTTGATAAATCTCCTATAAAAACTTGCATGTCTAAGAAAGCTTCTTATTGCTTTGACAGTGGTTGGTGGTGGTAATATTTTTATGATTTCTACCTTTGCTTTATCGACCTTAATGCCTTGACACGAGATTCGATGGCCAAGGTTCCCTCTGTTGCCATGAAGTGACATTTTTCCCAATTCAGAACCAAGTTTATTTCCTTGCATCTTCTCAAAACATTTGCCAAGTTATCGGCGCAGTGGTCGAAACTCTATCCATAGACTGAAAAATATCCATAAATACCTCGAGTGAATCTTTAATCATATCCGAGAATATCACCATCATACATCTCTGGAACATTGCTGGCACATTACACAAACCAAACGGTATCCGTCGAAAAGCAAAAGTTCCAAAAGGATATGTCAATGTAGTTTTTGCTTGATCTTATGCATGCAGAAAGAAAGACTGATGCCTTTGATGTCTACTATGCTCCAAGCTATGGATTTTCAGGATTATGATAAGCTTCTCTTCTTGTGTGGCGTTGAGGGTTGCGTTGACAATGACAGACAGTGTCTCATTGTCACCAAGGAATACATATTTCAAATGTGTTGGCAATTGTTTTAACTCCAAGGTAGGAGCTTGCTCTACAGATGGTTTAAAAACTGAAATTATCCTGTTGGATAAATCCAGTGATTCCAATTGCCAATATCTTTGCAACTCACAGTTGTTCACTTCCTCTTTGTCAATACAGTCCCCTAAGATATCATCAGTAGATGTCACTGCATCAGTATCGACCAATGTTGAATTCCTGATATGAAACTCTCCAGAAATAATTTCATTCAAAATATCAACATGGTGACATTGTTCTTTGAGCGCTGCTGGTGCTGCTTCAAACACACTGAAGGTTACTTGGTCATTATTATGATGCATCACTAATTTTCCCTTAAACACATCGATAAGTGTTCGTCCCGTTGCCAAAAATTACCTTCCCAAAATAATAGATACCTCCTTATCAGCTTCGCAATTTAGGATGATAAAATCAGCAGGAAACACCAACTTATCAACTTGAACAAGAGCGTCATTGATTTGTCCTTCAGGTTGTGCTAAAGATCTATCTGCTAATTATAATGCCACCGCAGTGGGCTTCATTAATCCGATTCCTAGTATCCTGAAAGTAGACAAAGGCATTAAGTTAATGCTAGCTCCTAAATCACATAATGCTTTACCTAAGTAATGATCTCCAATGAAGCATGAAATTGTGAAGCCGCCAGGATCTTTCATCTTTGTTGGCAATTTGTTTGTGAGTACAGCGCTGCACCCCTCTGTGAGTGCAATCGTCTCGATGTCGGATAGTTTCTTTTTCTTTGATAATAGCTTCTTCATGTATTTCCCATAACTGGGTATCTGTACAAGAGCATATATTAAAGGTTGATTAATATGCAATTGTTTCAAAGTAGAAACAAACTTATGGTATTCTTCATCATGGACTTTTTCTTTGAAACGTTGTGGAAATGATAGAGGTATGGTTGCAGTAAGGTGGTGTGGATGATTCTGTTGCTTAAACAATAATGGTTGTGCCGACAGCTTATTTGGACAAACTGTAGGCAGAGTTGGTTCTACCGTTGGTTTTTTCACATTCTTTTGTGCTTGACTTTCTTCAATTATAACCACTTCTTGCTGCTGTGAAGTGGATGCTTCGATATGGTCTTGACAAGAATTACTTATTTCTACCGTCTGTTTTCCACTTCTTAATGTGATTGCTTTGCAATGCTCCTTTTTTGGTTGCGTTGGATCTTCAGTATCACTAGGTAGAGTACCTGGTGATCTAGTGTTGAGATTAGAGGCCAACTGTCCAAGTTGTGCTTCCAATGCTCATATTGAAGAAGAATTTCCTTGCACTATCGTTTTGGTTCGGGTAATATGCTCGCGCATCATTACTTCAAAAGCAACCATAAGATCTACCTTAGATTGATTAAATTACTGTTGTTGATGTTAATGATGTTGTCCTTGCATTTGTGGCAAAACAAATGGTTGTGGTTGTAGTCGTGATTGTGGTTGCATTTGAATATGTGACTGCATTGGTTCAGTATGAGAATTTACTTGTGAATTCTAATTATAATTCTGTGATTGGTTGTTGTTGTAACCTCCTTGACTATAACTTCCTTGGTTCAAAGAATTTCCATATCGAAATGTGGATGTATTCTGATTTCCGCAAGGTTGTTGCGAGCGACTGTTATAGGAGTTACCAAACAAACCCCCTCGGATGTTATTGACATAATATGCATTTTCTGCATGCTATGGACAATCTTCATAGCTATGATTGTCGCTGCAAATCTTGCGTGAAAATATTGGCATATCTGTTTGCTGGGCCATTTGAATCAGAGCAATGGTGCTTGTTCCATTTATGTTCTTAATGATGTTGGCCAAAGAAGATACCTACGCTGATAATGCATAAATAGCATCTAATTCAAGAACTTTAGGGTTAGTTTTCACCTGTGCAGAACGAGAAATCGGATATTGGTAATCATATGTGCAATCCAACAATGGACCGTTTGTAGATACATCGACAAGATTCCTTGTCTGAGCATTCAAACCATTATAAAAAATTTCAATCTGAGTTTCTTGTTGAATCCCATTCATTGGGTAGCGTCGAAGCAATGCTTTGTAGTGCTCCTATGTTGTGTGTAAATTCTCATCATTGAGTTGATGATATGCAGTTATGTCATTTCGCAACCTTGCATTCATTGTTGATGGATTAAATCATAAGACAAACTGCATTGCTAAAGCATTCCATGATGTAATCGATCTAGATGGCAATCCTAAAAACCATGTTCGAGCTTTTCCTTGCAATGAATAAGGAAATAATTGCATTTTCAAAGCATCATCAGGGACACCATGTTGACTAAAAGATGCACAAATAAGTAAAAATGATTTCAAATGTTCCCGTGCGTCCTCATGTCAAAAACTTGAATACTATCCATTATAATTAAGCATTTGAAACATCACCAATTTCAATTCAAAGTTACCAGCTTAAATTGCTGGTCGCTCAACCCCTGGTTATAATTTATCGAGTATAGGCACAATAAAATCTCTTATTAGCATATTCTGTATTTGCTCTTCTTGTGGACGTGGTAGAGGTAAATCTTGTGATAGCACTGGAGGATTGTTATCTTGTGGCAACAATGGTGGTAGATTATTATTGTTGTTGTTACCAGCCATCTTCCTTTGATCTTGCCTTTTCCTCCTAAGTGTTCTCTCAAGCTCTGGATCAAAGCTTACAATATCCTTAGGATTTCTCCTTGTGGACATACAATACCTTCAAAATCAGAAAAAAAAAAGATAAACAAATTAATAAATAGTTAAAAATTAAGTAAGTAAAATTAATTGCAATAACAAAAATAAACATCGAACAAACGCCAGTCCCCGACAACGACGCCAAAACTTGATTGGTGTTTTTACGACACATGATTGTGCAAGCGTACACACGTCGATGCAAGTATAGTTGATAGACAGGGTTATTGGATATCGATCCCACGAGGAAATGGTTTCCGATGTCTTAATGTTAAAGCAATTAATAGAAGAAAAATCATTATAATACGAATAGGGTTGTCAGCACAGTTATATCAGCTATGCACACTAAATTAATCATTACTGTCATTATATTAAAGTCAAATCTCAGAATTTAGATGTCAATGTACTAAAAATAAATCCAAAAGTGTTGATTGTGAGTAATGAAAATTTAAATGCAGGAAATATAAAAGTGATCAAGTGTAAAGGGTGGAAATGGTTCACTGATTCTACAGTTGCAATGTTGGATGCGTCAAAAAGGTAAAATGTAGACGAATTGTCGTAGCAATGAAGTCCTTTTGAGTTCTTACTCACAATAACTCCCTATTTAATCCTGACTCAGATATACTAGTCCACCTCTTAATGCGAGCAATGATGTGTATCCAAAAACAAGTAATTGGAGTCTGTCCCATTCCCGAGCAGCTCTCGCCTAACCCACTTGTTAATCTAACCTATCATCGCATCTTTCGATGTCAATGTACTGCAATTTAACTTTTGTGTTTAGAGCGGTTAAATCCAAGAATAAGCGGACAAGTAATGTAAAATAAGAATCAAAATGATATAATATTAAAAGATACTATCGTATTCATTTAACATCAGCAGAATCCATCATCGTTTTAGAAGAAATAAAGAGTACAACGTAGATTACTATCTCTAGACTACTAGGCCTACTCTTTACTTGTTCCTCTTGCTCGACATCAAGCACCTCTCATCAAAAGCTGTTGTAGACGTGATTCATTAGCTCCTTAATTCCAGCTCAAATCTTTGATTCACGAAGAATTTTTAGAATTTAATTCCCTTGTTCTTGATAATCTATTTCCTCATTTTTTTCGTCTATTTATAACCCCTAAATAGTTGCAGATTTCTTCCTTCATTCTTAGATTCAGATTTGGATTTTTTTGCAGTTGTCAAAGTTAGTTAGAGTACAGGTGTGCACTCACGCAGATTACATGTTTTCTTTAAAGATTTGTAGATTGTCGCTGTACTATTAGACGCACTTTGATGTTGTAATTACAGCGACATCTGTGATATTCCTGCGCTGGTGCTTTTAGTGTAAACTTAGCTTAACTCTACTCATTTGAGGTTCAACTTCAATGCAGCGACATCTATGGTCACAATTCTAAGCTAGTTTTGTGGCTGCATTCTGTCAATGTTGATCTTCTGAACTGAGTTCCTGTGCTAGCAATCTTAATATGTAATATACCAACTGCTTGCGTCGACATTAGTACAAAATATATAGAAATAACGAGAGTTTAAACCAACTAGCAATGTATTAGAAAATATAAAAACTAATTATAAAATGCTTATGATGCATGCTAAATGAGATACAAAAGAGACAATAAAAGCACTAAATTAGGGAGAAAATATATGTCATTTGTAATACCATCAAACATCCTTGGAGATTACATTTTGATGGAGCTTCATATGCCACCGAGTAATGGAGTTGGGGCAATCTTGCTATCACCAGAAGGAAACCACCATCATTTCACCAGTAAACTCGATTTTGATTGCACAAATAACATGGCAGAATATGAAGCATGTACCATGGGAATTCATGTAGCTATAGAACGAGAGATCAAAGTTTTGGAGGTATATGAGGACTCTGTATTGGTAATTTATCAACTCAAAGGAGAATGGGAAACGAGAGATACCAAGCTAATTGATTACCAAAAGTTTATTCTTGAGTTAACTAAGGAGTTTGATGATATCTCATTCCATTATCTCCCACGAGAAGAAAATCAGATGGCTGATGCTCTGGTCACTCTAGCCTCGATGATTAAAATAAATTGACTAGAAGATATGAAACCTATTCAAATGAGCATTTATGAGGCTCCGACTCATTGTTATGATATTGAAGAAGAAAGGGATGATAGCCCGTGGTACCAAGATATTCTCTAGTATATAAGAGATCGCAAGTACCCCGAGCAAGCTTCTGAAAATGTAAAATGGACATTGAGAAGACTTGCAAATGAATATGTCCTAGATGAGGAAATCTTGTACAAAAGGAGAAAGGATAGGTGTTGCTAAGATGTGTCGACACAATCGAAGCTAGAAAGATTTTAGAAGATGTTCACGAAGGCATTTGTGTGACACATGCCAATGGATTCACAATGGCTAGGCAAATAATGAGATTTTGGTATTACTGATCCATCATGGAAGGGGATTGCATCAATTATGCTAAAAGGTGCTATAAATGCTAGATCTATGGAGATAAGATTCATGTACCTCCATCGTGCCTTCATGTCATGACCTCTCATTGGGTTTTCTCTATGTGAGGCATGGATGTCATTGGACCAATTTCTCCAAAGGCTTCTAATGGTCATAGATTTATCTTCGTGGTTATCGACTACTTCACCAAGTGGGTAGAAGCCACCTCTTATGCCAAAGTCACGAAGTCTGCAGTTAGCAATTTCTTGAAAAAGGAGATCATCTGTCGATATGGGATGCTAGAGAGGATCATATCCGACAATGCCATGAATTTCAACAATAGAACGATAGTGGAAGTTTGCGAGCAATTCAAAAGCAAGCATCACAATTCATCTCCCTATCACCCAAAAATGAACGGAGCTGTGGAGGTAGCTAATAAAAACATCAAGAAAATCGTTGCAAAAATGACTGAGACCTACAAAGACTGGCATGAAAAACTACCATTTGTCCTCTTTGATTACATAACTTCGATCAAAACTTTTACTGGGGCAACACCATTCTCACTAGCATATGGTATGAAAGCAGTCTTACCTATTGAGGTTGAAATACCTTCTCGCTGAGTCTTGACAGAATTACAATTGGATGAGGTAGAATGAATTCAGGCTAGATATGATCAGTTGAATTTAATTAAAGAAAAGAGACTAAGAGCTATTCACCATGGTTAGATGTACCAAAAAAGAATGATGCGAGCTTATAACAAAATGGTCCACCCTAGAGAATTCCACGAAGGAGATCTAGTCCTGAAAAAGATACTTTCCATACATAAAGACTTCTGAGGGAAATGAATGCCCAATTGGGAAGGGCCTTACGTGGTAAAAAAAGCTTTCTCAGGGGAAGCTCTCATTCTAACAGAAATGGACGGAAAAGATCTGTACAACCCTGTCAAGATGGAGAAACTTTACAGCTTGAAGCATCAACAAGGCACTCCAGGTCTTTTAGACACATATCCGGGCTCAGAATGATTCTTAATGAGTTGGCTCAAAGAAGCTCATCCTACAATATCCGGGGCATCTAATTGTCTTTTGTTGTATACTTGGAAATTTTTGACTAATTTTTGCCATCTTTGATCCTTTCTTTTGAATTGTGTCTTCAATAAATTTCGACCTTATTCTTTTATAATCTCGTTCAAGCATTTTGCATTGAAAATAATGGATAATGAAATAACAATATGAATCATACAAAGATTCATGAGCATTAGTCTGGAATTTCCTAAATGGTACAAAGGCCTGAAACAGGACCACTTGTTGGAAAATAAACTTGAAAACAAGCAGTTCAAGCTTAGCCTACATGAAGACAAGGCAGTGCACCCACGAAAGAATTTGCACAAATGGCAGACCTTGTTAACCCAAATAATAATAATAAATGAATCGGACATTCATCATGCGCATTCACGTAGTTAGGAGCATTTGATTCATTCTGATCATGGCATCCTAGTAATTTGGGCCTACATAGAGGTCTATAGAAGCATACTCTGCAGGTTACATCCCCGCAAAATGGCGAGATGAACCAGGGAAACATTGAAGTTGATACCCTAAAGCATGGAGGGAAAGATCAAGACCACAAAGGTGAATCTTATACCCTAAAGTCGAACAAAAGCAAATTGAAGCGCCCGATCTTTTACCCTAATCAGAGGGCAGATTAGAGACACAGTAGTATCTTACCCCAATTATGAGGAAGATTGAAGCATATGATCTCTTACCTTGATCATGGGAAGAGTGAAACATCAAATCGATGAAGCGAAGCTTAATGTGAGTGGATCAAACCCCACTTCCTAATGAGATACAGAGAAGTGGGTCGAAGCAATAAATTGATCATCTTCTTGACGAGATTCAGAGAAGTGAACCAAATTCGTCTTCTTAATGACATACAGAGAAGTGGATTAAAATAATGAAGCAGTCATCTTCCTGATGAAATACACAGAAGTAGACCAATTCAATAAAACAAAGCTCAATGTGAGTGAAACATCCAAACCCCATCTTTCTGATGAGATACAGAGAAGTAGACTAAATCAATGAAGCAAAGCTCAATACGAATGAGACTTCAAACCCCATCTTCCTGATGAGATACGAAAAGTGTGTCGAAGCAATAAAGCGACCATCTTCCTGATGAGATACAGAGAAGTAGACCAAATCCGTCTTCTTGATGAGATACAGAGTAGTGGATTAAATCGATGAAGCGGTTATCTTCCTGATGAGATACAGAGAAGTAGATCAAATCAATGAAGCAAAGCTCAATATGAATGAGACTTCAAACCCCCATCTTCCTGATGAGATACAGAGAAATGGGTCGAAGCAATAAAGCGGTCATCTTCCTGATGCGATACGAAAAAGTACACCAAATCCATCTTCCTGATTAGATACAGAGAAGTGGATAAACACAATGAAGTGGTCATCTTCCTGATGAGATACAGAGAAGTAGAGCAAGAGATGAAGCCATAACACCAAACACCTGAACTGTTAGTGGATTGAATCAGAGACTACAATGACAAACCCCAATCTCCTTGAAGTTGCAAGTGAATTGAGTGAAGTTACAGTAGCAAATTTTGTCTTTTTAAAATTACCTTAGGGCAAGATGGAATCACAACATTGAATCCTACTTTCCAAAAGTTGTAGAGAAGCGAATGCAATGAAATTGAATGACCAATAAAGTGAAGGGTGGGCTAGTTGAAGAAAGAGCATCGAAGAAATGAGACTTGACAAAATTGGGCCTCCTTTTGGTCTTTGCTATGTTCTTGCTGTGCAGCAACGAGCAAAGAGAGGCAGCTGTTAGAACCCAATTTTGACCAGACCCAACATTTAGACCAATAAGAAACAACCTTAAAAAATAATAATAATAAAATTTAAATTTAAATTTATTATTAATGTCCCTTTACAAATTTTGAGTCCAAATACCCAAAAGACCCAATTACACGTTAACTCAAACCCTAAACAAAACCCAAATGGCCCAACACCTAAAAAATCAGCAAACCCTAGTTTGCAAGTTGATCTGCTACCGCTGCTCTCCCCAACCACTCACCTGCTGCCACGTCAGCAGCAACACCACCATCTTCAACCACCGCCACTGTCACCTACAACACAAGTGGAAGAAGAAACCAATCAATTTAATCATTGTAAAATTGGCTTTAAAAGCCAATTCAAGACATATTGTAAGGTTACGAAGCATTGAAAATCAACCAAAAAAAAATTCAATACAAAAAAGGAAAAAAAAGAAACAGATTCAAAGAAACTTGACAGTGATATTGCAAGGTACATTGATATTTGTGTATATATATATGCGCATGCCCTTGTTTATTTCCTATATATATATAGGTTTTATTTCTTTTATTTTTTATTTTTTTCGTCTATTTTCGAAATAAAACTCTAAAAAAGATCATTTTTTTAATCTTTTCAAAAAATAAAGTTTGATCTTGCTAGATCGGAGCCCGATCTATAATTTGGAAGCAAAAAAAAAGGAAGGTTTTTTACCTTAGAGTTGCCGTGCACGACGGCGGTCGACGAAAAATGGTGACGACGGCAACCAGTGGACCATTGATCGATCATGGTCGGCCTTGAAGAGAGAGAAGGGAGAGAGAAGAGGATTTTTTGTGAAGAGAAAGGGTAAAAAATGAAAAAAAATAAAAACTTGGTTTATATAGGCCATCAAAACGGTGCCGTTTTGGGTGTGGCCAAAACACCCCAAAACAGCGTCGTTTTGGATAACCCGATCCGACCCAGGGAGGGGATCCGCGTGTTTTTAAAAATTGGGCTATTTATGCCTTTGGTCCTTCTGCATTTTTCATTTGTTTCAATTTAGTCCTTAATGCTATTTTTAATTTATTTTAAAATTGCCCAGTAATTTTAAATGCTTTACAATTTAATCCTTTTACTTTTGAAAGCCTAAGAAGCTGCCACGTGTCACTCCTTTTGGGTTTATTACGTAAAAAGTCCCTAATTTATTTAAAAACTATATTTTACCCCCAAACTTTTCCAAAATTGTATTTTGACTCCCACACTTCTCCAAAATTACATTTAACCCTTAAACTTTTCTAAATTGCATTTTAGCCCTTAACTTCTCTAAAATTGTATTTTAACCCTAAACTTTTCAAAATTACATTTTAACACTTAAGCTTCTCCAAAATTGCATTTTGACACCTAAACTTTTCCAAAATTACATTTTGACCCCCAAACTTTCCAAAATCACATTTTAACCCTTTAATTTTTCTTAAATTCATGTTTTAGCCCTAAAGCTTCCTAAAATCACATTTTAACCTTAAACTTACATAAAATTACCTTTAGACCCCCGAATTCTTCCAAAATTACATTTTAGCATCAGATTCTATGAAACTTCATTTTTGACCCCGTTTTTTATTTTCTTTATTTTCTTTGATATTTTGTATATAAAATTAAATTATTCTCTTCATATTTTAAATTAATCCTGTTATTTTCTCATTAATTTTGATTCATGATTCTTTCGTATTTCATATTTTACTTATGCTTAATTTTTGCATCTACTTATATGCTTAATTGTTCTATTTAATTTTGCCAATAAATTGCATATTTGTATTTAATTTACGCACTCTTCTTTTAAAGGTTTGAAATTGGCAACGAAGGAATGCTAGTTATTTTCAGATCTCAAAATGTTATGTCCTAACTCACTAGACGTGACTTCCTTCCTCGATCATTTCGAAATAACAAGACTTCCTAACGAAATTCGATTTCCTTCTTGAACGCGTACATCGAATAAATCATGCATTTAAGGATCATATTTTAAATTTCACTCGAGTTTTCAAATTTTTAACAAATCAAGATCGGATAATAATCGACGTGGTACCAATTTTGGGCGTATGAGGGTGCTAATCCTTCCTCACACGTAACCGACTCCCGAGCCCATTTTCTAGATTTCAAAGACCAAAATGTTTTTTTATAACGGATTTAAACGTTTTGTGGTGATCCAATCACACCGAATAAAAGATTGGTAGCGACTCTATATTTCGATTTTAAAAATATTTTCGAGACAGTTTTTCTTTTCGAAAAAAAACGTTTCGACACATGCTGTGTAAATTATGTGATATGTACGTGTGTTAATATGTTTATGCATATGCATTGGGGTGAGTTTTGCTATGATGAAGTGTTTTCTTGTAGTATTACTACAACTCTGATGGTTAAACCATAAATTTTTGTCTGGTAGCTCAGCTGCACTTATATGTGTGGCATACAGCCACTTATCAGTGTGATTTGATGGATAGACTCTTGCAGTCCTAATTGGTTTGGTTGGATGGACGGGTTGGCGTGTAGCGGATGGGAGTATGATATGCTCTGTTATGCTTTATGTTATGAAAATATTGGAAAAAGATATATATTTTGAAATTTTGAAAATTTTGATATAATATTTGTATATGTGAAGTTTATAAGTAAAATTCTATATGTGGGCCAAGCCACACACTGGACTTCTAGCTCACTTGTTTGTTTCGTTTTGTTTCAGGTGATCCTCAAACTTAGGATTAGCGGTTATTTCGGAGCTCGGTTTAAACATTTTGGGTTTTATGTATGTTTTTGGTTTAATTACGAGCTTTTAGACTTTTAATTTTGACTTTGGTATTTACTTTGCAAATGTACCATACATAATCAAAATTTTTAGCTAAAACAACATAATTAATGGAATATTATGATTTTATAAGACTAAATTCAAAAATGTTTTTCTCTGCAAAGATTTCGAGAATTTGATATGATGTTTTATTAAACAAGTGGTTATGCAAATGGGTCTGTTTTGTTATAATCAATTAAACGTGGTTTTCATCAAAAGGACACATGAAAATTTTTCGAATACTTATATTTTCGAAAGACTAACCAATTTTTTTTAGAATTAAAATGAGTTTTTTCACAAAAAAATTAAGTGACAATGTTTTTACGTAATGATGTAGCCTTCACAATCCGACCATAATGTCTAGGCCGAGTTTGGAGGTGTTACAACAAGGTTCAAATAGGAATTCATAAGCCAACATCCAAATTTTTGTTACAAATTATTTAGACAATTTAGTCATATTATCATGAAATGCTAAGTCTCCAATATGCTTTCTAGTAGGAAAACTCTACATTTTATTTATAGAAAATATGCATAACCAAAATGGATAAGACATATTAAAAGTCAAGATTAGCATAGGCAAGACTCATGCTCATGAACAGGATGGGATTGCAAAACTTAATTATTACCATTTTAAATAGTAGTAACTGAAAGAGCATCTAAACTACAACACATTTGGTAAAGGATGGAAAATTCTTCGGTATAGTAGATGACATAGATAAATGAAGAAAAACCCCTACCATTTATAAAATAAATTATAATTACTACCATTTTCGAGCTCACAAAACAAAAAACATGTATCACCTAAATATGATGTTCTATAGTTGAGCTAGCTTACCAATTTTGGGATATAATTGAAATTTACTACTTCAGGCACTAAACTATTAACAACCATTTTAGATATTGAAATGTCAACTAGAGAAATCAGATAAAAAGCTGTCACTTATGCCTAGAAACCTGACCACTACTTTTTCTGGAAACTCTGCCAAATTTAGTGATCAAAATATGATACTTCCTAAGCTAGAAATAATTGAGAAATGATGTTTGTTCTTTGAAGCTTACCATTATAGTCATTTTACTTTCTATAAAGATACGATGTATTCTGCATTCCTCTATAAGAAATGATGTTTTAATTGAGTTGATGTAGAGGAGATGTATCTGAATTCTTGAGAATATGTTGCAAATGTATATAGCAAATAAAGTAATTGTCATGCCATACAACACAAGGGCTTCAAAGATGGAAACCCAAATATGCAAACAAGATTTTACTAGACCATGCAGTTTATCTCCAATAGTTCTAACTTTTTCAATATAATATTAAATGAAACCCAACTTGTAACACCCTCAACCCAATCTGATTCACTGGATGCGAAGCTCAATATTACATCTCTTATATAGACTCATACTCAAGCAAGGCAAACAATATTTTGAATAGTACATCTCATTTATTGATACTGACCAACTTTGTGTCTAAGTATATTCTAAGTTCTTACAATCATCGAGTAAAATTTTACAATAGGCGGAGACTTACATTATAATTCATGTTAAATCACATCATTCTACTTAGTTTGCTTATTACTATGACACTAGTTATATTTATATTGCTAACCCACTTGTACGCATTACAAGGGCTTATAAACTATTCCCTTGATTCATTTTTTTGTTCTTAAGGACTCGACCACGCCCGTGCACCTTCACTTTGTATGAATAAGCGCCCACTTTATCACTCCTCTGGCATAGCCCTGGCATCATCCCTCCTGGCGCATCCTTTACCTGAGACATCAAACATAAAGGAGAAAGTTCAATAGAACTTAGTGAGAAAACCCTCCCTTTACTTGAGTTCTTATTCAAGGATTTCATTATCTAGTTCCTTATTCTTAATCTGATCCTAACGGTTGTACAAACTTTGCCATAAATTTCCATGCTGGCATTTCCTTTAGAGTTCTCCTTTGCACATTATCCTTACTTATTGTTTCTTTAGAGTTATTTCGTACTTATAATTTCTTTGAATATTGTGTTCGTCATTCATTTAGTGTCCACCCAAAGGCATTGTCTTCAAATGGTCATCAAGAGAGCCATTCTTCAGATTACGCCATGAAGTCGTTCTTTTCTAGAGATAGCCACAAAGACGTTCTTTCACAGAGATCACCACAAATGCTTTCTTTAACAGAGATCGCCACAAATGCTTCTTTAAAAAAGATCACCACAAAGGCTATCTTTAAAAAGATCGTCACAAAGGCTTTCTTTAAAAAAGATCACCACAAAGGATTCTTCACAAAAAAGTCCAAAAAGGCTGTTCTATACTGATGTTTTTGGGCGATAGGGGTTTTCTTAGACTCACACTTAGTGAGGTTTGCCCCTCATCTTTTTGGTACTCATCAAATCGTCCTTTAAATTTTCCAAATGATGTCATAGCCCAATTATGGTCTTACACGATAAGGTCTCAGAGTGCCATGGACTTTTCCTTTCATAGATTTGTGTTTTTAATCCCGATAGACCCCTTTAGATGCCTCTAGAGATAGACATACTTAGACTCATGCGTAGCATACTGTTTCATGTTACCAAGACAGACGTGGATACACTGACTTATTCATAACAGACTCCAAAACAGATGCATTCATTTTTTCCAGACATGTGGACACATTTCCTTTGACTTCATGCTTATGTATACATGCAGGTTCATTCACCTCATATTCCTTATCAGACTCGTCATGTCATACTTTTTCGGTCATGATTTCATGTTTTGGATGCTTTCCATAGAACCTCACAATAGAATGCACATTAGGCATGTAAGAGTCAATTAAGGGACTCACCTATTAACCTTAAATAGTAGCTTAGACTCCAAATCTGAGATTTTCTGAGGAATTGCAGTGACCACTAGCTTGTAGAACAAAAAATCTTCATTATAAATCCACCTAGGTAACCTAATCATTACCTAGAACCTTAACCATCCCTATTTTACCATACACTCTTACATATTTACGATTTTTTATCGATCGAAGTCTTAGATATTACCTTGGAATGAAAAAATCAATGATAAAGCTCAAGATTTCTTCCTTAATACAAGAGAATCCCTTCTCTGTTCCTTTAACCTTAAGATAGTAAAACCTTAAAGAGAGAAGAGGGGTTATTTTGGTTTTCTATAGACTCAAGTTGATAATACTTATTGGAGAAGAAGAGAAAACTCTCTTCTTTCAATCCTGGTCACCTAGAGTTATACGACGCTTGGTCTTTTGATAACTTGACATTTGTTACAATCCTACACAATCTGTTGTGTGGGTGGCTCACAACTATAAAGAAATGTATGTAACAATCCACATATAAATCTATGTGATTTCATTTCAAGGTTCATTCCTAACTACTAGCTAGAACCTAACCAGGATTTAACTAAATAGACTCGGCATGCAAAGCCTTTCGATGACATCCTTAATACTTAAGATTCCTTGTTATCAGAAACGTGTTCACTCATTATGCCAATGTTAATGGTTCACCTTGCCAAAAGTATCGTTTGGGCGGATAAGACCACGTCCCTTTGTTCTCTTCCAACTTGTTCGCCAAACAAGGACTTCACCCAGGGGTGCACCCATGAACTCCAATTTCTTGAGTAATACCTAACAACTTACCTATTTAGAACCTATTCCGAAATTCGTACTTTGAAAACAATATCCAAGTGCGATGCTTCGTCGAGCGGGGTGTCACGTAACTTCTAACTTTGTCTCCAATAGTTTATCTTCACCATGTAGTTTGAATGATGAAGTAAAGAGAAAACAAAAATTACATGTAAACGTCTTTAATAAGCTCTATAAGTAGAGTAAACACTTTTTCAATAATATTATGCCACATCATGAAAGGTTTTACTAGATCAACAATATCCAAGGATGAAATATGACATCGAAGATGAAAACCCAAATATGGAAAAGAAGTTCAATTTTCATCAAGGTAAATGATTAGACATTGTACATTCTAACAAATATGCGAACAACCAAATTCAAGCAGCAGAGCAATGAAGTTCACTACACAATAAAATTTAACTTCAAAACCAAAAAAAAAAGAAAAAATAAAAAAATAAAACTTACAAAAAAAGAAGAAGAAAAGCTCAAATCAATAGAAGAATCCAAAGGGAAATCACTAATGCACTGATAGAGAAATTAATGAATAAAAGAAAATTATAATCTTTACATATACAATCCCAACAAATCTCAACCTGAAAGAGATCACATGGTCATCAAATTTTGAGTTATCTCCTCTATTAATTATGTTTATTTTTGTCATCTCCAGCAATAAAATCAAAATAATAAAACAAGGATTAAGAGGGAAGATATCAATTTGGTGGTTACGATTGACTCCTTGCAATTCAATTCTAGTCTGTGGGTTTCTTATAAGAGAAAAAGAAACATCATCTCCCCCAAAAGACAGAGATTTGGGAGTTGAGTTGTACCATATTTTTTAGAAAATATAAAGAAAACCCATTACCAGAAACCCCTTTTAAAACAAAATATGATGATTGCAAGAACATAAACCAAATAAAATTAAACTTGTAACATCCTAAAATTTAGCCCAATAGAAATGTAAAATTATATTAAAGATATGATGATGATCCCATGGTAATTGATCAATGATAACACATGAAAGTAAATGAGGTCTCAAGTTCAAGTTATATTTTACAAAATAAAGTAATTTTTGCAAATTCTCTTGTTTTTAATTATTGTTGTCATCCAAGCCTTTTTAACTTAACTATAAATATAATTTTTAGTCAAAATAATAATCTCTAATCCCTTATTTTCCCCCTTTTACCATCCCTCATCTCCTCTCCCTCTCTCAATCTTTATTTTTCTTTTC